>JAPMOR010072993.1:26588-79880 GCA_026543865.1 Argiope aurantia
TGCTACAAAAAATTAAATGTGTATAATTAATAAATATAAAAGCCATAAGAATATTTTCATTTCAATATTCCCATAACTAAAAATTTAAAAAAAAAATACAATAAAGCACATACATTTAAGCACACTGTATCTAGATACATTTCTTCATATTTAATATTAGGATGTTTTTCAGCAACTTCTCGACAACACTGAAGAAACAAGCCATCAGACATTCTCCTAAAAATATGGATTGCATTGTTATAATAGAGATAAAATTAAAATAGAAAACAAATAATATACAGGGCTTTAGTGTGAGTGCATTAATTAAATATATTAAATGAGAGTTCCTGATAAAGAAAGTATGTGTTAAATTCTTTAAGCAACACATCTTTCATTTTTTTTTCTTTCCCCATTACAAAGAAAAGTAATTTTCAGCAGAGATAAAAATTATTTTGTTAAAACTATAACTAGGAAGTCACTCATTCCAAATAAGACAGAAAGAAGGAAGAGGATGTAGAAATGTATTGAAATGTTATATGGCTTCTGAAGGGAATTTTTTCTTAATATAATAAATTTGAAGCATATATGTTCTAAATTTGGGGAATAAAAATCAGCACAATTCAGAAGTGAAAGTTAATTTTGAATTCAAATCATTCAAAAATAATTATTTCAAAAATATGCATAAAATTGAAATTATTATTATACTTGTATGAAAAGCATCTTTTGATAAATGAGCTGGCAATGAACTTCTTTAAAAATGACAGTTTATTTTCTCCATAAAGATTAAGCAAAAGTTTCAATTGTTAGATATTTTTTTTAAGTTCTTTGTCAATTCCACAATCAGCATTAGAATAACAAATACTGCAAGGCAAAAATAAAAAGTTGTGGAAATGTGTTAAGAATGTATAACATCAAAAGAGGGGCATCCTTAACACTGCAATCATTTATTTCATGCATTTATGTTTCATGTCATATAACAGATTCACATAAGACCATTACTACAGAAGTTAGATTAAGAAACCAAATGCTTATGCAATTCAGAAGCTGAAATGTATTTTTTTTATGTTTGAATTCATTTGAATAGGAAATTTTAAGAATGCAAATATACAGATTTTATATATCAGTATGTGTATGTATGGTCAATGAGATTTATCAGTCATTATTCGTATTTTAGCAAACATAAACTACATATAAAAAAAATAAAGATGAATAATTTCTAGATAAGCACTTATTACATAATATCAAGAAAAATGTTAATCAAATGAAAAAATATTTATATGAAATTTGAATCAATCTGTTAAGGTATAAATGAATCATCACACAATGTTTCTGCTGCTTATACTTACTTTTATTTTATCTACCTAAACTTTATAATTAAACCTATTATTATAAAAAAGTATCATTTATAAGACAAATGTATTTTATTTCCATAGCTAAACTAACCTTGTTATCTTTTTTTCTTTCTTAATAAGTCAAAATGTATTACAAAATAGATTTCAAATGGCATATAATACTCATTAGCCAGATTTTGAAGGTCCCCCCCCCCCCGCCCAATCCTATAAATCTAAAATAATTTTTTAGTTCATCTTTGGAATATTTCAAGGGATATAAAAGTAATCTTTATTTTAGAATTTTTATACTATATTTGGAAATATTTACATTTTTTTAAGAATTTAATTTGAATAATTTTACTCTTTGAATTTTTAATATAAATAAAAGAAATTTAATGAACTGTATGCTGAGCATTAATTGATGAAAATTTCAAAACTGATAAGAGTAAAAAACAATCAAGAATTAATAATAACCCACTTTATTTAGAATTAATATAAGAAAACTAAACATAGAAACAACCAGAAATAAGTAGTTTTAAACAGCAAAGTGGCTCACACCTTCCAAAAATTAGTTACTCAAAATTTATAAGGTAATTAGGTGCTTATGAATATTTACAACCCCTGTTTTCTTACTGACTTTCTGATTATGACAAGCTCCTTTATATATAATGTAACCACTTTGCTGATAAAATTTGAAGAGAGGGAACATAAATATCCATAAGAACCAGAAATCATAAAATGTTACCAAAAAGGAGACATTCAAAAATTCAACATTATAGCAAACAGTTAATTATATTAAAGACTAAAAAAAAGGATAAGAGATAAATCAATCAAGACCGGCATAACTTACATAATGTTAGCTTTGTGAACAGCTGTCACAGTTTTACGATTATTCTGAGTGGCATATTCAAAGGCATATTCTGCAACACGGTGAGATGCATTTTTTGTGATAAGTTTAATGCTTTGAACAACACCAGGCACAATCTACATGGGAAAACAACAATAAAAATATCTTTAAAAAGGAGCACAGGAAATTAAATATATACAGGAGAGGAAATTAAGAAAAATATATGAAGCTACTGCAGCAACCTTGCTTTTAAATATAGGATTGTTAAAAAATGAAGTAGTAGCAAAATCAGGAATAGGGTGGTAACAAAAACTATTAATGTTAATAATTAAACAAGGAAATAATCCCACAAATTAAAATGTTCATTAGTCACTTCAAAATAATTTCAAAGGAAGTTGTTTCAACTTCCTTTAACATTGAAATTTCTATTATCTATCTATATATATAATGTTCATATTTCAAATCACTTCACAAACAAGGATTAAAACATCATAATAATGGCATGCAATTGATTCAATAAGTTTACTCAAATCTTAAATCAAATTTAAAGAATATTAAATAATGATGAAAATAATTTCAAAACTGATAAGTAAGAGTAAAGAGAAGAGTAATCAAGAATTAAAAAATAATAACCTACTTTATTTAGAATTAATATAAGAAAACTAAACATAGAAACAACCAGAAACAAGTAGTTTTAAACAGCAAAGTTGCTCACACCTTCCAAAAATTAGTTACTCAAATTTATAAGGTAATTAGGTGCTTAGTCACTTCAAAATAATTTCAAAAAATGTTGTTTCACCTTACTTTAACATTGAAATGTCTATCATCTATCTATACATATATAATGTTCATATTTCAAATCACATCACAAACAAGGATTAAAACATCATAATAATGGTGTGCAATTGATTCAATAAGTTTACTCAAATCTTAAATCAAATTTAAAGAATATTAAATAATGCACTTCTCATGTTTCAAATAAAGCATCCTACCTCATGTTCTATTCCACTATATTCACCTTCAGTATTTTCTCTTATTGTAACAACATCAACATCATTGTAGAGAGTCTCAACACCATCAATAGATCGACAAGGTCGAACATTAGCATACAGATGAAAGGCTCTAGAAGGAAGAAAAGCACTTTAATCATTCAAAGATTTTGCTTTTTTGACAAAAGGAAAAAAAAAAAAAAAAAAAACCTTACTGTCGAATAGCTAAGTTAAGAGATCGATGTCCTTTACCAATAGGAGTTGCTAATGGCCCTTTCAAACCAATTGTGTTTTTATTAATGGAATCAATGGCTCTTTGAGGAATACCCATTTTACCATCTGCTCCTTTAACAGGAGTTACGTCTTCAACTTCCCATTCAATTGGAACCTAACAATAAATAATGCATTGTATTATTAACATATAAATAAAAATAAGTATATTAAAGCTAAAACTTTTCAATGAAAAGAATCAAACTCTTCTGAATTAAAACAAAAAAAAAATATTTTTGAAAAATGAAAGAAAAAAGAATGCATTATATTAACAACATATAATAATTAATAAAGAATTTACAGGTGGGGGGGGATTAAGAATTCTCTTTTTAAAGAGAAATTTGAATGTATCTAAATTTTTTAAGGCTTTATACTAGGATATTCATTAAAAGAAATCAATATAAAATATTCATCCCTATAAATTATATAATACAAGATACGAAGGGGAAAAATATTTTTTTAATTAAAAAAGAAACCCAAGAAAATTTGCAATTTAACAATTAAAAAAACAAATAAATTCTATTTGCAAAAAAGTAAATAATTTTTGAGTATTTTTAATTCAGCATATCAGTCCTGAGAATAAATGGATCAGTGAAGAAACCTAACCACACTGTTTTACTTCAGATATGGTAATATCTACTAACAAATTACGTTCCAGTTTATTTGGGATGCATTGGAGCCAAAAGAAAATTTATCAGAAATCTCATCCCTTATATTTCAACAAATGCACTGATAGACCTTTAATTTATTTTATGAAGTAATAAAAAAGAATATAATTGCAAATGAAAAGGGATGCAAGATTTCCTGAAAAGTAAACATGCAATTAAAGATTTATATTTATATTTCCCACCTTCACATTTAGATTTCAGATAAAGAGAAACTAGTTAAATTAAGGCAATTTTATGCAATCAGATTCAGTGGCACAAATTAACTGTAGATTATCATTAGCAATATCTAAATGAATTTACGTTAGTTGCAGTATTCTCGCCTTAAAAATAAAACAAAACTTTTACTATAAAAATATAAATGCTATAATTACATTTATGTAAAAAAAAACTTAACCACATAAAAGATTAAAATATATTAACTTTGAGATAGAGCTTAAAATCAAATAACTATAAAATTTTAAAGACAAAACCTTTGAGCAAAAATTTGTTAGAAATAACCAAGAAAGCTCAAATGTTTAACAGATAATGTTAACTGAAATATATTTTTCAAATCAATACATAAAAAATGTTCAAATATAATTTTCTTTTTCTATATTGAAATGGAGAATATCTCAGAAATTCCAGATTAAAATCAATTTATCCAAATATCTTAATAAAAATTTCCAACATAAACAATATGGTTGTATACGACTTTTAGGCAAAATAAATTTTTAAATATATCTTATAATTTTAAACAAGCAATTCTTGTACATATATAAATTTGTTTTGTGTATCTCAGAAACAGCTATAATGATATGGATCGAATTTTATATATAAATAAGGTTTTGCTTTTTGAATTTACCTATATAGGTGCCTTTCAGAAAAACTGCAATTTTACAACAAAAAAAATTATAATTATTAGAATAAGTATATTAAACATCAGCTTCAAATTGCAAGAAGTGCAATACTGTGGTCAGAACAACATGAATTACACATATGTTGCGAGTCCTTGGTTCGTGCTTTTTGCATTTATATTTTAGCTTTTTAAATTTATCCACACAAGTGTCTTTCATTAAAAAAAAAAATTACATACATTTTTTACACACACATTAATTAACTATTAGAGCCTTTTTCTATCTGTCCTCATGCTGACAATGTCATACAATGCCAACGAATAAATTTTTGTGATACTTGCATTGTTGCCACAGAATAACTTACTGGTACCTCAAAATTTTGCGAGATAGTACTATATGGCATTATCTGAATACGAATATGTTCAGCCTACATCCAAAAACAATAATACAATTTTTGTGTTAACCAATCAACTTGTCCTGCAAGTAACATTGCCAAATTTGGGCATCAAACCAATGTTGGATATATTTTTCTTTGTTTAAACTAAGGAACACTTAAGGTTACTCATAATATGTATTAGTAGCCAACCTGAACACTTTATAATGTCTAGGAAATCTTTGAGAAAACATTTAATTTTAATTTATGCAACCAAAGCTTGAATAAAACTAAGTGCATTCATGGGGTTTTTTTTTTTTTTAAATGGCCAGTTTTTATATAAGTAAGATTGAAAATTTTTCATATGTAATCAGTATGTGATTTCCATTAAAATATTTTCTCAAAAAAAAAATGCAATTTTATTTTTAATAAAAATTGACAAGCAAAGGCTAGTATCCCAGCTATTAAGGCTTAAAAATGGTATTTGAAGTGTGCTTTATGTCAATACCCATATTTTCAAAACTACCAAATTAGCATTTTCCCAGGTTACTAGATATCTAGAAAGTTCACATCTAATTCTGGAGCAGAAATAAAGCACATGCTACCAGACACACACGCGATCTTTTTTTTCCTACTAAACAATAAAAGCAGCTCATAGTTTTGCTAGCCACAATACTAGGAACCTAGCATATTAAAGAATCGCACAAACTAACCGAGATAAATTATGCAGACTGTTTATTTTAATTAGCCACTCTCACCATACATTTTAGAGTTTTATTATCATGATGAAAGATATTAAATGTAAGAACCATTAACATTTGGCCCATTTGTCTAAATTGTTTCAGTTTTTGTACCAGCAAAGTAACAAGTTCATCATTTCTAATGATTTAGCTATCAAACAATGATATTAATTATACTTCCTCCTTAACTATATGTTTACAAAATCTGAATAGATAAAATACAAATAGATATGTAAACAATACAATAGTTTAAATTACATTTGCAGCCTTGAATATTTTCTGCACAGCAACAGATATTTCAGGACCAATACCATCACCAGGAATGAGAGTTACAGTGCGAACATCAGACTTATTTCTTAATGATTGGAGACCACGCAAATTTTTAAAATTTGATAGTTGTTTTGTTAACTGCAAAAATAAGATAATTATTAGTATTAACAAAAAAAACATAGAACAAAATAATTAATTTCAACTTTTATAATATAAAAAAAATAGCAGCAGAATGGGAGAAAAATTAACTGATGCCCTTCATAATTGTTAAGTCCTTATAATAGTTCAAGAATTCATGTCAATTTACTGCTTTGAAATGATCTTAAGAGTTCAAAAGTAAATTAATTTAATTAGATCTACTTCAAAATAAAATTGTCACATGATTTCAGATTAGAAGAAATGAATTAAAATACTAAACACGAAATATAAACCAATCAATGTAGAATAATTTTGTAATCAAAATGCTAAATTAATCAAATTTTAATAATATTTCGATTATTTAAAAAAATATTTAAAGTTCATTCCTAGCATATTTATTTAATAAAGACAACAAAATACAAGTTACAGAAACTTTTGATTAATTTACCTGAAATATATAAACTAATTTGAAAATACTGGAGCAAAAATCAAAAAAATTTAAAACGGTATATTAATACAATACCAAATTAAAACATGATTTTATTTCAAGGCACCGAAAAACTTAAAGATTATAATTGTCCCATAGAAAAAATGTCTTACCAAACAGTTCCTTATTACATTAGCCATACTGGGAGAATTATTTATACTTCAAATATAATTTTAAATGTATCTTTTGAACTTCTTATTGACCTTGCCGCATGCTAGAACAACGAAGAGAGAAGTGTTGCCAAGTTATGTAAAACCTATAACCATCAATCGGCCAAAACTTCGTATTACAAGTAGTAGTAATTTTACTGTTATTTTTGTTGTTAAATAATGTTTTTCTAACGAATGGTAACTTGAATTCAAAAAATTATGCTGTAATTTTAATCAGTCAATTAAATTATTAAATAAATGTTTGTTTTGAAAATAAAATAAGCTCTTCTCATTTTGAATCTACTTTATACTCAGACGAACCACGAAATTTTAAATGGTGATCAGGTAGAGTGGATTTGTGCGGCGTCTGTGGCCAGACACCCACTTTCCTAATTTCTACGCTGCACCAACGACAGAACAGTCAATCACAACACATTTCTTACACACGAGTTTAAATACACAATATATCTTCGGTGGTATTAAGTCTCGAATCCTCAATCCCCCTGCCAAACTGACGATTTATAATCCTGCATTCCATCAACTCATTTGCGTCCGATCAGAATAAGTATCCGTAGAGTTATTCCAAAATACTGTTCGATATTATTTAGTTATGTGATATCATGCAAATGCAACAGAAATGTTCAGATAATAATCTAAAAATCAGATATAATCTGTAATAATTTTTAGGAAAAATCTAAAACTAAATGGGTACTCGAATTTGATATTCAGAATGGAGGCAAAGTATACCATAAATCAAACAATCTTCAAGAAAAATATCAACTTTATCTGAATAACAATTTACAAGGAAAATATCTACTTTATATGAATCTAATGTAAATTTTTGATACTAAAAATATATGAATTTGAATTCTAAATGAGTTTTTGATTTATATATATGTGTATATGATTATATGTAGTAGGTATTAATCTAATGTAGACATGTGATATCGATAATATATAAATAAACTTCTAATTACAAATTTGGACATCTACTTTAAAATTATAAATAGCAATAATGATTGTTATATGGCTTTTTATTTATTTATTATTTTTATTATTATTTTACTTTCTTATATATGAATTATATAAAGAGAAATTTAACTCGAGAATGGGACAATTTCCACATTTCAGGAACCTTTCTGATTCTAGAAAACACATTTTTCAAAATATGTTTGTCTGTAAACACGATAATTCAAAAACACTATAATCTAGATGGATGAAATTTGGTGCTTGATCTTTACACCAATAAGTATTAGATTTTAATTATATTTTAAATCTATTTATAGGAAGTCTATCTGCCTGCTGCCCAACTAACTGCACACAATAGTTACAAAAGAGTCTGATGAATAAAATTTTACACCGTAGTGTAAAACTAGAGTTTAGTATTTAAAATGTAGATTTGTATCAAATTCGGAATCAGAACAGTCAAAGTGTTGGCTATATGTTGATTTATACTTTCAGATGCATGTAAACGTATCTTGAAAATGCAATGATTTAGATATATGAATTTCGGTCTGTAATCTTGTTACTAATATTGTAGAGCAGTGCCATATTTCAATTTTAATTGCACTGGAAAAAGACGTCCAAAATTCCGGTTTTCTTCTTTAAACTACTAAGTACAAAAATCTCATGTGCACTACTCTGAAAATAAAAATCTGAGCATTCTTGCTCTTCTCTAGCTTTTGGCAGTTTTTATGCGGGGAGAAGAGAACAAAACTTTAGTAGTAAATTTGGGGGGGGGGGGGGAATTCGGAGACGTGAACCCTTTCTGGTTTGAATATGATTCTAATTTTTAAATCATTAGAATAAAATCGCAAACTTTTATTACATTCCTGTTAAGCAGCTATCAGTCGGAAATCATTTTTAATATCACCGAACAGTAAAAAAACTACAAATAAAACGATTTGGAAAAATCAGCACACAATATTCCCTTTAGATCCCAAACTTATATGTTATATATAAATTTGTGATCTAAAAGGAATATCCCAAACTTAGATGTTAAAAACAGTAATATTTTAGCTTCATCATGGTTGTTAAACCGAAAAATTTTCAAGAAATGAATAATAAGTATTAAAAATGAAAAATTTATTACTGATCAAAGTTGAACTATAAGAGAAATCAATTCCATCTATTCCTAACAAATATGCTTCGATACTACGATTTTTACAGAAAGAAGATGAAGAGAAATTTTTTTGTAGTTATTGCTTGTTTCATATTAATCAAAACATATCACAATTTTTCTAACAAAATTAAAACAAGCAAACATTGTTCAAAATATTAATGTATCATTTACTACAAACTGTGAGGACACTAATTCGGTACGCGTGAAATGTAATATAACGCGAATAACTTATGTTATAAGCAAGATCAAGAAATTTTAAATTATATTCCTGAAATAACCTATTCTTCTATGACAATAAGATATTTTAAATAATTGAATCCCTTATGCACTCCATCTCTAATATAATGAAATCAATTTTCTAGGTCCTTAAAAAAACAAATGAAAGATAAATTATCAGCCGATCACGAAAGGTAAATATTTTAGCTGCTAAATGCTACTAATTTTAAAAAATAGAGATTCATTATAATGACAAATTAAGAACTAAGTTTTTTAAATAAAAAATATTTTCTTACATCTACTAATTTCTTTTTTTATAACGTCTAACGTTTATAATACGGTTATTGAAATTTCTATTTACTCTCGGAAATGCGCTATTTTAATTAATTAATTAATTTTTTTCTTTACATAATATAAAAAAAAAGAAAAGCAGTCATCAGAAAACTCAACATATAATTTTGATAAATATCCATATAGGACATTAGATCTCTCATACTGAAATTAAAAAATAAAAAAACAAAAAACGATTAATGCAATTATATAAGCTTGTGGATAAAATGACTCATTACGTGTGAATAATCCAAAGATAAAGATAGAATGACAAAATTTGATTTATGATTTTTATCATCAAAATTATGAAGAATTAATTGAATTTTGGAGTATTTTCATTGCGTTTCCTTAAAATAGTTGTCTAATTTAATGATTTGAAACAGAGTCCTAATTAGCGGGATTGGGGTTTGAATGGAGCTAGGAATAATGATCAGCATAGAAAAAAAGTCTTGGCGATGAATTAATTCACAAACCAATTAATTAGCCATCATGAAAAGAAATGGAAGGAAAAAAAAAAAAAAAGAGAAGAGGGAAAGGGAGAGAAAGGGATAAGAGTGAAAATCCCACTATTATAATATCAACTTCAACGTACCAGCAAAAATTTCTTTTAACAATGGAAAATTACTTATGGTATTTTATTATAATTAATTGTTTTAAACTTCTTAACTTCCTCTAATTATTTTACTATATACTACTTGTATATTTTATTTTACGGCGTCATTTTCTGGAAGTATACGAATATTTTGATGCCGGTAAACTTCCTCGAAATGTTTATTAAATACTCTTGGAGGTTTAAGAGCTTCTTTCAAAATTCACTTAATCTACTTACCCTACAATGTTGTGAAATCATTTGTGAAATATGCTATTGACTTCACAAAGTATGTTATTTGAAGGTTGTTTGTGCTAGACAGAAATTCTAACCAATGTAAACCAAGTTAAAACTGACGTCAATGGATCATAACGATTGATTGAAAAATCCTCGCATAAAATAGGAAAGACAATATTTATTTTTACTATCTTTAATAAAAAATGATAAAGGGAAAAAGCTTTTTTCACTAGGAAAAATGCTAACATTATTTTATTAATTTGCTAACATTATTTTATTTTGAATATTAATTAACAATATAAAATTATAAGAATTCGAGCAAAGTTTTCAGTTTCAGAATTGTTTGCAGGGTTATAATAAGAAAAAAATAAGGTTGACATTTCAATTTTGAAATGTTGATTCACCCCTTTCCTTCCCCTTTAAAGTAAAATTTATCATTTTTATCTTTTCTTGGATGATTGCATTTTTGAATCATTCTTCACCCCCTCCCCTCCATTCCTTCCTTGGAGTTCTGTAAAATATTTTAAACCAGAAAACCGGTTTTATCCTTTCACTGCTCCGTCGAAATGTTCGCCAAACATGTGTTGCATTTACGATCTTGCGGTATTGAGGATTTAAAACATTGACTTTCTTGCCGGATAATTTGTTGTATAGAAATAATCTTTCATTTGATTTAAAGCTGTAAAACTGTTTTATTGTTCATCAAAGGAAATGTGCATTTCTTGTTGCAAGGTATGAATAAATCTTTTTTCTTATCTGAATAAAAATTTACATTCGACACAATCAGGTGTCGGACGCATGTTTTGTTGGGCATATATTTTGGTGCAAGAAATATCATGCAGATAAATTATTTCAATAAACTTCAATTATTTTTTGATTGCCTTATTATTTGTTTATATATTTTATATAAGACAGTTCATTATTCCTTTTTCCCTCAGTGTATTAAGATTTCCTGGTTGTTACGTAAACTAATTAGCAATTAAATAATATAAATCGCAGGATTTTTTTTTTCGGAATTATTCTTTCAGTTTAGAATTGTCAAAAAATGGGATGAATTTGTTATTGTAGCTAAATAGTGCAGATAACGTGAATTTTTCCTTTCCTGCGTTTTTCCGTGAATGCAGATGACAAATTCGGCAGTCTTTTATAGATTAAATCAATGAAATATTTTTTTAATTATATTGTTAGCCTAATATAATATTGTTTATAAGCTTTTACTAAAATTCATTAAATTGATTGTTGATTTATTAAACTGAAGAATTTAATGTTAAGTATCTTAATGAATTTTGTATAAATGTCAAGTTTAATTATATGAGATTTATAATGGGAATCTACATTTTGTTCATAAATTACAAATTTTCATGAGAATCGGCTAAAAAGGTAATATATATTTCAGTATTTCTCAAATTATAAAGACTAAAATGTTAGCTTCTTTTTGATAAAAAGCAATTATGCTGGCACTTTTTAAAATTCTCATTTATATTATGAATATATTTTTAATCAAATATTATTTTATTTTATAAAGACTTGTAGCATATGGAATTATTAATTTAGGTTTAATATTTTTGTAGCAGTATTTAAACATATTTAGTTGCTTTTACTTGCTGTTGAAAAAGTTTTTTTAAAACATTATTATGTGTAAGAATGTCAATTTTTCTCAAATTCAATTGGTATTGTTTCATTGAATATTTTTTGCTATATAATATTTGTAATTGCAAATCTAAAATCAATTTTGTCCTGAGTCTTAAGAAGGAAAATTTTATCTAATAACATTGTTAATAGTTAATAAATTATTTGACTGCTTCATTTTAAATGTAACTATCTTTATTGTAGCATTTAAACTTTGAATAAAATTACATGTTTTAAAATATTTATGCAGGAAAACAGGATTTTATTATGTAACCCATTTGGATTTAATATGCATTTTACACTGTCCTTAATTTAGTCAATTTAGGGTTTATTAACAATTTTAAGAAGAAAAATTGTCTAATTTTACAAAAGTTTAAGAATATGTACTGAAAACACATTTTAGAGCCACTGAAGGAATTATCTTGTACTTCTGGATACTTTCAAATGTAATTTATTTTTTGATTTTTTATTATTTCTTTATTGATAGGAATAATATAAAATTAATAAGTAAAATTACATTAGAAAATATTTTTAATAAATATTTTAATGAATATATATTTATGTTTTTAAATTGACATATCTACAATTCTGGCAAAAGAGACTGCTTTCTAAATAAATATAGGAATTTCTGAAACATGTTTTATGAATATTCGATGCTTAGTTCATTTTTGAGAGTCCAGGTTTTTTGTCTAGTTTATGATATAAACATAGAATTGAATATTTCATTTTTATTTGCAACTAAAGTTTTAAGGTGATATATGGTCCTTATTTGATCCTGTTTAGAATTTTTTGTATTATTAATAGGCAATGAATTCTTCAGAATTAATTTCCAACATTTATTTAAAATTATTTACGGTATTTTAGTAAATATGTCTTGGCTGCTATTTTGATTTACACAAATATATTTTAAATATTTAAAAATTAGAATAATTCTTGATTTTTTTTTGTGATTAAATTTTTTTTTATTATTAGTTAATAACTCTTTCATATATTACATAATTCATTAAAAAAATTGCTTTTTGTCAATGATATTGTCTTTCAATATTTGGGTTACGATGGCATATTTTTTATAGTTTTTTAAAAAATGTATTCATTTGCCAGTAAAGAGTAAGAATGTTGGCTGTAACTAATTATAAATGAGAAATAGTTCATTTAAAATATCTATACAGGTATGTATGTATTCACATTCTCATCAAAAATTAAAATTTTCTATCTTAAGAAACTTTTTTTCTAAAAATACCACTTTTTTCATATGAGTTATGTTTGATTTTTCTTCTAAAGATCATGATGCAAGATATTTGCTTCTACATATAATTGTAGGTTGCATTTGCTTTTGGGTTTATTATAACTAAAAAATATGTTTACAAAACTTCTTATTGCTGTATTAAGCACTTTATAACTGGATCCTTCCCCCTACTTCTTATCAGAGTTTAAGATATTGCCTTTAACCTTTTATTTACTGAATTTCTTAAATATTTTTAAGATATGTTCTAGCTTTTCTGAATATTTAATTTAGGTTCAAGTAAGCTCACTATAGGATAATTTTTATTATAAATCATTACTAAGATCATTAATTGCATAAAAAATAATTTAAGACTTAAAAGCCCAGACAGAATTTTACAAGAGCTCTATATTGCATTATTTGATAATATTTGGAATTTTTAATGATAATTTGAAAGATTCAAAAAAATTGAACAAAAATGTATCAAATAGTTATATATGCATTTGTGTAGAATATATAAACAGAGAAGAAAATTATAACAATAAAATACATTAACAGTTTAAAATACTAAATCCTCTAGGGCAGCAATCTTAAATTAGCATCAGTTGATATACTTGTCTCGTCTCTAACATGTGTAAGCTTCCAAAGTAAAATAAGCTTCTATTGCCATCCAAAAAATTAAATAATGTATACTCCATAAACATCGACTTAAAAGCATTTAGATTAATGCAATATCGTAAGAAAACTAAAACAGGATTTCCCTTCAGTAAATTAGGGATTAAAATGATCACAACTGAAATTTTATGCATATCCTTAAGAACCCTAGTCAGTAATTATAAAATTTACTATTTGTCATGAAAAGAAAAGTTATGGAGCTTGAATTTTAAGAAGGCTTTGCTTGCCTAATGGAAAATGTATATTCTGTGAAAGTTTCATCAAAAAAAAAAAAAAAAAAAAAGGGGGGGAGGGGGAAGAAAGAAAAAAGAAGCTGGGCTCTACATTCTAAAAATATCTATTTTTTTTCTGATTATTCTATCTTAGACTTCACTTTATTTTCTGAGTTATGTGAACTCTTAATTTTCCATTCTGAGGCTATATGCACTATTCTATGGCTATTTGCTGTCATTGCTAAATTCCCTTTTAAAGTTATATAAGCTCTAAATGCTTTTTCTAGATTTCGCTTCGGTCATACATATTTCACACATAGACGCTTGTTTCAATCAAATTCAGCTCCAATATGCTCAAAATGTAGTACAATCTTCTTTGTCTGACATATCTTTTGTCCTAAAGATTAAAATATCTTACGAATAAAATATTTTGAAAAGGCTTTTCCTAATTTAAGAGAAGTGTTAGGTGAACTTTATCCTACCAAATTTTTCTCATTTGTTCACAATATTGGTTTCATGCATAGTGTTTTATTTCTCATTGATTTTTTGATTTTACTTTCGATTTTTTTTAATACTGTTCTTTTATATCAGTGTTTCTTAGGACTTAGGGGAAACAAAAAAACCCATTAGTATTTTAAATTAACATGCATTTGGTTTTTCTTCATATGCACATAAAAAGACTATCAATTATTCTATACTTTCTTGCAGTGCTATTTGTATTGTGGCTCTGTCTGATCATAATTAGAAAAGAGAAATCTCTATAATGATTAAAAATTGAGTGAGGGTCTCTCCATAATCATGAAGGTACAAAATATATTATTTTTTAAAACTCAAAGCCTGCTTCTCTTTTCCAGCAAAATTCTATTTCATATATATATATAAGTGTGTGTGTGTGTGTGTGTGTGTGTAGCATAATTTTGGTTATTGTACGAAGATGAGACTTTTGGAATGAACGATTTATTTTGCCACAGTAGGACAATAATTTGTACATATCTTGCACGAGAACACCAGAGAAAGTTAAAGTAATTTTTCCCTAGATGATATTCCTTTTGGATTTTTACTAAGAGATTCTGATTGGGATTTCTTTGACACATGTTGACTTGGGAAAGGGAATCTTTAAAAGGAATGCATAGGTGTTAGAGATCCTTATCTCTTCGCTTGGAGCGTGGGAGACTGCAGTGGTCAACAATTTTTGAGTACATATTAGAAAGAATTCAATCAAAAGTTGACATGGGATCAGGAAATAAGAGAATTTTAGAATAAAGTAACATGTGCCAATTTAAGATAAAAATAAAAAATAAATAAATTAAGAGTGAAAGTAGATCAAGAAATATCATGTATAATATAAACTGATTGTCTAAATAAATCTAAATTAAATTTGTTACATATTATTTTATTAGGATAATTTGTTATGTACTATAAAATTGCATGGACATTATACTTGTATATGAAATTGTAATCTTTGAATTTGCATTATAATCCTTTTAGTTTAAAACTTACAAAGTTTAAATAGTCTAAGAAAAATGAATTGATAAGAACCTTAAAATGCCAAGTAAAAGTGTACTAAATACCTTTTTAAATAGACTTTCTATTGATTCATTTCCATTTTCCTCATTTTTTTTATTGGATTTATACTTAAAAATAGAAAATTTTCAAATAATATATTATAATAAATATAATATATGACAATATTTTTTAAAGGCATAATAAAAGATTTAAATTTTTTTTCTTTGAATAAATGTATCTTTATGATAAGCCTCCATGGCCTAGTAGTAACATTTCTTTTTTGGAATCAGACAGTTTAAGGTTTGAAATTTTTTCTACTAAAATTATATAAACACATAAGTTTTTTTTTTTTTTTTTTGCTAATTAAATATGTTGCTGAAAGTCAAACTTCTTGTTTGTGTGGTATGGAATTTAGAAAAGAGTGACAACTGAAATGTCACTCTCATAATTTCACTATTATACAAAATAACAAGGTCTGACAAAAAAGTTTTTGTATTACATTAAAATAAAGCATTAATGTAAATAAACACTTTTTATAAACATGTAATTAATTTATATAATGAAAATTTATGTAAATGAATTCTTGGTTTTAAAGGAATTATATAAATTCTACTAGCAATTAGAAATTTTAAAAAATTCTTTTGCAAATTTATGCTAATTTAGAAAAATGCAAAATTTTTTAGTAATTTTTTTTTCAACAGTATTTTCTTCTTCCTTTTGTTAATTATTTTTTATCTTCAAAATATTTTTTTTACTTGTAAAGTAGTTTTTATTTAATCTAGATGGGTTTTCATTACTAATAATTCATTCTACAAAATTGTAATGTAACATAACTTTATTAATACCAATTCTCACCCCCACCCAATATCATTTGTTATATAATTATATTCTTCATTATTTACTGTCTTAATATTTTGAAATTACTTATATATATAATAGGTAACTGTATTTGATATTAATTCCCCCTTCTCCCAACAATAGCAATGTCCATGTGTTAGAACCTTTGAATTCAACAACTCTATCAATCCACTACTCATTGATGGGTTTTCATTTAATATTTTTGAGCGCAATACGAAAAGACGCTGTGCATTATAAATGTTGAATTTTTTTATTCTTACATCATTATGTTATTTTCTTTTAGTCTTAATGTCAAAAACATGTCATTAAATTTTTCAAATTTAAATTCCTTTTCCCTAAGAAAATTGAACTGTCCTTTTTTATGCGAGTGTTTTTTTTAAATCTATAATATTAAATTGTTAAATTATATTGAGTTGAAGATATAAGAAGTTACTACACTTCTCAAATAAAAAAAAAATTCTTGTAAAATAATATTTGATTTAAAAGCAAAATTTTCAATGTTTGGAAAGTGAAAAAGAAATCAGCTTAATTTTTTAATAATTGTATGTCAATTCATATTTTTGTATTTAAATATGGAGCATTTATCTATGCATTATTTTTTATCCGTAATTGTATTTATTTTTTTCTCACGTGGCTTTTTATATGAATATTAATAAATTTTAATTGCATTTTAATCTGAAGATTTCTGTTCTCTTATAAGCAGTATTAATAATATAATTAAAATCAGTTATTCAATAATTATTTGATCTTTCTAGGAGTTTTTATTAAGTTTTGGGTATTAAGTTTTTTTTAAGTTTAACTTTCAATTAAAATAATCATATCTAATTTATTCTATTTTACTTAAGTCAAGCTATAAAATAAAACTTAATTATAAAATGGAATGTATAAATTTTAAAGTAATGAATTATCAAGATAATTTATTAAAAAAGGAAATAATTTCGTGTATTTGTTTAATCTTATTTATTTTTACGATGGGAGAAATTTGAATCTAGCAGGGTTATCATTTTTATTTATTCTATAATCGCCACTTTTACTTTTGATATGTTAAGGTTATGTATTTTTTCCTCCTCGAAAGACAACGATAACCGATTAATACATTTTTTAAATAAAAATCTTTTTCTTCGCTTTATTATATATCGACATTAGAGATTTCCACAGCCTTCCATCTTCCAAGACTCATCGCGCATAGTAACTGGTCAGAGGGTTTGTTTATAAACATGATACCCTGCATCTAAGATTCAATTCAAAATCTCTTATCTACATCGCATCTTCGAACCGAAATGTGGGGCACTTTTCATTTTAGCATGTCAAAGTTCTAACGCCTGCCGAATACATAAATTTAAAATAAGAAAGTGGCTAGTTTCCTTCTCTCAGCTTAATCTGAAAACATTAAAAATAAGTCTGGTTTTTTTTTTTTTACGATTGTAAGAACAGCGTGTATGTAGCTGTTGTTTTGATGAAAATGACAGCAGAAGCCACGTGATCATTTTTACCCAATCCAATTGAAGCGTGTGCTAGCATCATCTGCGCAGATAAGTGCGCGCGAGACGATCTAAATCCAAAATGCCGTCTAGTTCAGAGGGAAAGTCCGTTTCGTCAACAACGCAAGCGGAGAAACCTATTCATTACACGTAAGTTTATTGAATTCTTTCCAAGTGATGAGAAAAATGGGAAGGAACCTTCTATCGTTTCTTCCGTTCGATTTCTTAACGCTGTTTCATTTTTATTCGCAGGTATTTGAAAGAATTCCGTGTCGAACAGTGCCCGCTGTTCCTACAGCACAAATGCACACAACACAAACCCTTCACGTGTTTCTATTGGCATTTTATGAACCAGCGTCGTCGAAGGCCTGTCCGAAGACGTGATGGAACGTTCAACTATAGTCCAGATGTTTACTGCTCGAAATATGACGAGACCACTGGCATCTGTCCCGACGGAGACGAGTAAGTACGATTCCTTGACAGCGCTTGACAACTGCTCCCTGCGCGTGCAGCCATGTTCCTGATCGTCTGGACTAGAGCTCTCCAACGTTTTGCTATGTTTTTTAAACCGAAATCTAATCTGATAAGGAGTGATGTTTATCGGAATAGGGAATTAGGATTCATCCTATACATTTTGCTGTGTCGTCGTGTTGCTAACGAGTAACCTGAGTCGATTTATTTAGGGAATAATTTTCGACATGTGGACGGAATCTTTGCTTGTAAACAAAATACGCCATATTAGTGCGTCCCGCCATGTTGTGTTTTGCGCGCGCAGCAGTGACGTTTTGGATGTCAGAGGATGTTAGGTTTATGACAGCTGTAATGTTTACATTTAAAATCGTACAAATGTTTTAATTTCTGATAATTTAATTTTTCCTTTTTTAATAAAAGCTATTTAATTTCCATTCAGTTATATTTATTCAAAAATGGCTTAGAAATAATTATGTAGTAAATAGATAAAGATTATTAAAATTTGTGCGTTTCTTTCCTTTTTTTTTAGATTCCTTTTTTTTTCTATTCCCAGCCAGTGTGATATTGTATAAAACAATATATATTATTTAATACATTATGCACATAATTTTTAGTCCTATTGAAGTTTTTAGATTATTCGTTTAATAATTTTATTGTAAATTTTAAGTACATGATGTTTCCATTATCTTCAACAGATTTCTCTGGAAAATATAGTATATTGGCTTTAAAATGATCTGATAGGCTTTAACCTTATTTATTGTTTAAAATGGATGTAATCTGTGTACATTAGCAAATTTTGACTATTTTTTTCTTTCTTTTTTAAACTTATGTTAGAACTTTTTTTCAGTTGAAAAAATTTATTTATTACAAAAATATTAAAATTTTGTCAAATTTTTAATGATCCCATGTCAGATATTTTTATTCTACAAAATTTATAACCATAAACTTAAAATAATCAGAACTTTTTTAATATCCCTTTGTATTCATGCATTAAATATAGAATATAATACTAGTAATTATTATTAGTTCTATATTTAAATTTGTTTGCAGTTTTATCAATACCAGATATTAGTCTATTAATTAAATGTTTTTTAAAAAGAAACTTATATGTATGTTTGTCTTTTTTTAAACTTATGTTAGAAATTTTTTTTCAGTTGAAAAAATTTATTAATTACAAAAATGTTAAAATTTTGTCAAATTTTTAATGATCCCATGTCAGATAATGATCCCATGTCAGATTTTAAGATCCCATGTCAGATCAGATTCTACAAAATTTATATCTGTAAATTTAAAATAATCAGAACTGTAATTGCTTTGTCTTCATCTATACTTATAATAAAGCTCAATGTGTATGTGTTGGCGCTCTACAGGCCAGACCATTCCACCTACAGCTACCAAATTTGGCACGTATATACCTTGGAGGCCGGGAATGTGAACCTGGGGGTTATTTTTTCAAATTTTTAATTAGAATTTTATTTATTTAAAAATTAAGCGAAATTTTGACGTGTTTCTGCTATAACTCCCGAAAATATTACTGCACAAAAGATTTTTATATGAAATTAAAGATCAAAAATTTATCTTTTAAATGATACCAATGTTTTAACCTTAAAATTAAATTTCTATTTTTAATGAATTTTTAAATAAATATTTTAACTATATTTCTCAACAATTTTTTTCGTACAAAATAAAAATAAAATTTAAGCTGCACAAGCACATTTCGCATTCATGGGAAAAAATTAGCTTTTTTCAAAGTGTTTAATCACATTGATTAAAGCTTCAATTAAAAATAAATTAAATCTTTTTGGAAATGAAATCTGCAAAAATATAATTTTTGGCACGTGTCTGTAGGAAATGAAACAAATATGAAATATTATTTTTTCTAAAAAATAAATTCAAGAAAAATTATTTTATGATCTTTTACACTCTCTGTATTATTAATCCAATAAATCAGTTTTATTTTAAGGCAAGTTTTGTTTAATATGAATAGGATATCCATTCAACACAGCTAATTTGTAAACCTTTAGTAAGACATAGATCTGCTAAAAGGGTCTAAATGGAAAATGATTATATTTTATGTAACTTGATTCAATAAATGCTCTAATAAATAACGAATTTTTGATTTTACGTAAAGCTGCTGCTTTGGAAATCACGAATAACAAAATGTTCTTGAAACACTAATATTTTAAATAAAGAATTAATTGCCAATGAACTAAATCAATCACTTAAACTGATTTATGAAAATTTGAATATCGCTATTCAATAAAAAAAGGATAATTTTAGATTTTCCATCGATCGTTTCAAAGAATATATGCCAATCAGTGCACATGTTTCTCAAGATTAATTGACCAAAGATTATGAAAATGTTGAATTTTTCTAAATTTTTAACATTCAAAACTTAATAAATAAGTCTTAGTTTATCATGGAAAATAGAAACATTCATTCATTTATTAAAAATTTGGTGTGTCCAGAGTATTTCTCCGAATACGATACCTTACTGCATTAAATTTAGACTTCATAATTTTTGAAATATATTTATAGCCCGGAACAAAATATTATTATTGATTTCATTTCAATCCTTTTGAAAGCAAAACTAAAAACTGAATTTTATGCTGAAACTGAGAAATTTTTGTTCAATTATTGTTTGAGATATTACATAAATTATGAAAAATATTATGTAGTTCACATAAGATTTAAATATCGAGCGATTCTGTTTGCAATACTCATATTCAGTAATAATAATAATAATAAATAACAATAAAGATGATAAATAAAATAAAACACTTGGTATTATTAAAAAATATCTTTATATTAATTGCAATTTCATCATTTCCACTTTAAATTAAAGTTGAAGTTTTACCGGAAATGACAACAAATTAGCAAAATATATATAGTAAATTGAAAGAAACGATCTAAACAACTGTATAAGTTTGGACTGTATAAGGTAGGACTATCAAAATTTGAAGATTAAAAATGTTTTGTTTGAGAATCTATTACCAGACCAATTACTTAAAATATTTAATTGAAAATTGTAGCGAGCGGTAATACTGGCGAACCGGCTTGTCGCCAAGGCGGCTAGTGCATTAAATATAGAATATGATACTAGTAATTATTAGCTCGATATTTAGATTTGTTTGCAATTTTATCAATGCCAGACATCAATCTATTAATTAAATGTTTATTAAAAAGAAACATATATATAAACCTTCCGTCATATACGTTTAGAGATGATTTTCTGCAAATTATTTCTAATCACTGGGTGTCTTTTTTTTAAAAATGTATTGAAATTTTAATCAAAGGTATATTTATTTTTGACTCATTAATGTAATTGATTACTTAATTTGGATGGATCAGTCAGAACTATGTTTTGAAACTGATTGTAGTTATTTTATTTTTTTCAAAATACATGATCTAGAATGCATCATAGTGGTTTTTTTTTTTTCACATCTGTACCTGTTAAAATATTTTATAAATATTGATGCTTAAACTTAAAAAAAAAATAATCTATATGATAAATTAGATGTTTATGGTAAAAATATACCCTTAGTCTTAGGTTTGCACCAAAAGCTGAAAATTAACTACTTATATGTATTTCGAAGCAAATTTATAAAGATGCTTATTGCAGTGCATCATTATTAAGTTGAATATAAAAACATAAACTGTATTTTTGATCTTTGATTTTTAAAAAAATATTTTCTACGATGAATAAATTTATGGGCAATATAAATTAGCTGAAAGAAAAACATTTGCCTATTTAAAATTTTATCAGTTTATCTCTACATGTCTAAATAAATATCCTCATAAATTCTTATTTTTTTGCTTGAGAGTAGAAATTTATTACAAATACTTGTATCTTTAATTTTAATATGAGTAAAAATAATATTTATAGACATTTTTATTTATGAACTAAAAAGCAATTTTTATTGAATTATTTCCTATTTAAAATCTTAATTTTCAGCATATTATTTATAAATATTGCAGAATATTATAGTTAATTTTTCTGAAATTCATAACCAGATATATTGTATTAAAACTAATTTAGATTAATATCAATAGATCAGATATTTAATTTTGAAAATATTAAAGCCATTGTCATCAGGAGCACACAAGTCTCCAAAATTTCCTTTTTACAAATACAAGTTAAATAAAATAAAAAAGTAAAATTTTTTGTAATTGTTATTAAAAGATTTGAATTAATGTTTTTAAAAAGGAATTCATAAATTGTCTTAGCTTCTTTATATGCATATTTCAAAATAGTTTTAATTATTTATATTTGAGAACTGTCGAATAACTGAACTTTATTCTAATAATGAAACATTTAAAAAAATAATAGAAATCATAGCTGCCTTTTTAAAATCAATGAAGCGTAAAATAAAGATCAAGGTTTAAATTTTATAATATGGATTCAAATGAAATTCTATAATCATTGTCTTATTAAAGTATGATATGCTTGGACCTTCTTTTAAAATCTAAAGAGAGAGCAAAGACTATTGTTGGTAAATAATTTGTATAAACAAAGTAGTGAGAAATTACTATAAGTGTTTTAAAGGGGGGTTTATGATGCTGGACAAAGAAGTTAGTTGTATTGTGATATTCATAATAAGGAATCAACTTGTACAAGGAATAATAAGGAATCAACTTCAATTTATTTTCAGATTGAACAACTGAATAATTTATCTATATATGAGACATTAGAAAGAAGAATCTATTACTTAAATATACTCTTTATTGTTAATGTTGAGATGAAGTCAAAATTGATATATTGTTATATTATGTGTTTGATGTATGGATTTTTTTTTAAAACAAAAATTCTTTTATGTTTGAAGGGCTTTGAAGGATTTTGTGAATTAGAAGTGAGAATTCATTCTGTTATGTTAAATTAAAAAGGGTTGGTGAATTCCTTGTTACCTTATATTTTATGTTTATTTTAGATAGCACCATATAATAATAATAGCAAAAATAATTTAAAGCAATCGGATTTTCTAAATGACAAAGTAAATTCTGTTTTTCTAAGTTAGTAAATAATTAATACAATGAAAGAGTGATTAATTATTATGAAAAGATATTGTATGTAATATTATAGTACAGTTATTTGGCCAATATATTAGAATAATTTAAATATGGATAACATTTGTATTGTAGTGAAAGTAATAATTTGTGGTTTGATAAATTTGGAAACAATTTTTAATTTATAATTAAATTTAGACAAAGAAATTATTTAATATATTTGCAGCTCATAATTATAAAATATTAATTCATTATTTACCTTTATATTTATGCTTGTATTTAATGTTGCCTTCACCAGAACGTGAATGGTTTAATAGCTACAAATTTAAAATGTCTTTAAATGCTTGAATAAATTGTATGAATTAAATAATTATCTTAGTATGTATGTATATAATGGGATCTAAAGTGATACTTTCAGAATTATTCTCTGAGATTTATCCTTTTTTTTTTTCTCTACCTTATAGTTTCATTTATATGCACAATATCTTAATTCATTTGATTATTGTGGAACTTCTTTCATCAAGAATCTGTAGATATGTTGATTCATTTAAAATTAATAGTTATGTATATTTTTCCTTTTTAATTTAAAATGATTTTCTAAAATAGGCTCTTCATTTTCTTGATAAATGATGAAAGATAAACTAGAGAATTTGACATAAAGTTTGTTTTCTAGCATCGTTTAGTGAGACATCTATTATTGTTGGATGATAGATGTCTCACTAAACGATGCTATTTATTTCAAAAACTTAAACTTCTTTATCTCAAAAACTTATTTTTGAATAAGTTTTGATGTTTAATAAATGAAATTTTTTTAAGATATAGCTGTAAAATCACTGATTAGTTATTAAAATTATCCTATTTTATGGATTCAGTATATTTTATAAATAATAAAGGATTCTTCCTTCATCCCCACCCACCCACACACATACACATTTTTTTTTTCAAAGTATGTAAATTTGCTTGAGTTGGGAAAAAAAAATTGGGGTTGAGGCAAAGAAAGATCATACATCTAAACCTCTCTTGTGGATAATAAAATGAAAACTATTAATGAAGTAGCAGCTTAAAATTTGGTTTGGTACAAAAAGTTTAATTTTGCATAAAATATAATTTAATAAATATATGTATTTCTCATTTGCACATTCTAATAGTTTTAAATAAGGCAATCAATATTTTTTGTCATAAAAAAATAGCAATATTATCACAAAGTATGTCGTGTAAAAACAAAATCTCAAATTCTTTTTGAATTTGTTTCCCTGTTGTACTTACTAACATTTTCTCTCTCTCTTTCTGAATAAGAAAATTTTCTCATGCTAGTCCCAAATTAATAAATTTATATTATTGTATTAACTTGGATGCAATTTCTGCCAATCATGGAATAAAATTGATAGCCAACTGCTATTAATCATACTTTTTAGATCTTAAAAATTGTAATACATTGCATAAAATATTTAATAATAATTGGACTGCTTAAGTAGTTATGATTTAAATGAATTTCTCATTAAAATGAATTTCTCATTAAAATAGGATATTTTGTGTTAAAGAGTCATTATTTTCTGTGTATTCTAGTTGTGGTTCATCAACAAAATTCTTTTAATCTCTCGTGTTTTTTTTAATATTAAAGTATATTCTATGATGACTTTGCTAGTAATTGGAAGTAATTTTTATAGTTTTTGTACAATGTAATTAATTTCTGAATTCTAAATGTCAAAATTATTGAATTTTTTTTTAAAGATGGATTTTAAGGATATAATTTTTAAAAAAATACCCTGTCCTAATGAGTAATTTTTGTAAATAACTACTTAAAGTCTAAATTGGTACTTAATTTTGGTAAATTAAAAAATATATACATGCTTGCTTTTTTTGACTATTAATCATTTTTACTTCGTATATTTTTTATTTTTTAAGGAATTATTATATATGTGTTTGACATTATTTTTAATTTGATTTTTTTTTAATTGGGCCATCTTTTACTCTTTCACATAGTGCAACTTTTATTATAGTTACTTTTATTACTTGTATGTCTTTATTTAGTAGATAGTGTTCTTGTTGTAGATAGTTATAAAGTAAGATTAAATTACAAATATTCTATCCTTAATTCTCATGAAATGTCTATGTGTGGTATTTTTATTGGAAAGTTAGTCTATATCTTATGATTGAGCAGTATTAATAATTGTGATATTTTTTAATTTTTATCTTTTTAGTTGTTCGTATTTGCACAGAACTGCTGGAGATACCGAAAGACGTTACCATCTTAGATATTACAAAACTGGTGTCTGTGTATATGATACTGACAGCAGAGGATACTGTGTCAAAAATGGTCCCCATTGTGCTTTTGCTCATGGTATTCATGATTTGCGCAATCCCGTTTATGATCTTCGGGAACTGCAAGCAATGGAAACTAATGAAGAAGGACCCAATGGTCTGGCAGGTCCCAACAACCTAGATAAAGAGAGAAATGCTTTAAATGAAGATCCTAAATGGCAAGGTTTGTGCCTATTTTGTAAACATATTTTTGCTTATTACTGAGATAATAGATTTTCCTATTGTCGCTTCTTCAGTGGGAAAAAATTTCATGGTCTTGCTTTTGGACCCCTACCTCCTTTTTCAGTAATGCAAGTGTTTGTTCAAATATTTAAAAAAAAGCATTAAATAATTAGAAATTTTTTTAATTTGTTGCTTAATTTTTTATGCCCTTTGAAAAGTAAAATTAAGTTGTCTTCTAAATATAGATATAATTATTTTTATTAAGTCTCAAAAACTGATAATAAGTTATAAATATAATCTTGGTAATTTTTTTTTTTTTGAAGCAGTACAATATTCATCAGTGATACAAGTTTAATTTTTAAGTTTTTAAAGAGATAAATAATATTTTGCTTAGTTAATGTTTGTTATATTGCTAACATGCTAAATAGAATATTTTACATTTTTTTCATATATTTAAATTGAATTATTTTAATCAATTCTGCAAAGTGTTTTGTGTTTAATTTTCTTTTATTTTGGTAGTAATTATTAACTTTTCCCTGGTATTTATATGGTTTATTGCCATTTGTACTGTGATGTGTATTATTTGTGTAAATACATAACTTCTATTCAATTTTCAATTACATATATGTTTCAACTTACCTTAAATGTAAAAGTGTCTTTTATTTTCCTAGTTTTTATCTGGAAGTAAGACTTATATTCTTCTTTCAGACACTAATTATGTATTAGCTAATTATAAAACAGAACAATGTAAAAGACCACCTAGATTATGTCGTCAAGGCTATGCTTGTCCATCTTTTCATAATAATAGAGATCGAAGAAGAAGTCCTAAAAAATGCAAATATAGGTAAGTTTAATGTATTTCATCTATATTTTATGTTTTCTGTTGTCCTTTACTACTTATATTGTCGATTAAAGCCTAGATCAGTTTCTAAAGTTTGTTCTTTTTCCTTTTAATTGGCTATTGGTAAAGAATTTTATTCTTTTAATCAGAATTTGCTACTTTTTTATAGAAATTCTTTTCTATATTATAATTTAGAATTATATAAATTATTTATTATGTTCAAAAAATAACAATTCTTCATTTATAACATATTAAGTATTGTAAATTATTTGTTATACATATAGGCGACTTTGTAATTTAACATTGTAACAATCCATTCTCCCTACATGTTTTCAGAAGGTCAAGAGAAAATCATTGAAGAGAAAATAGATGACGGGAAATTTAAATTTTTGTGACTTTGATATTGTGTAAACAGTAGGATCTATATGGGTTGTCCAAAATAATGGAAAAGTCTCGCTGAAATCAATTACTTTTATATGCGACTAAGGACTAAATTAAATACATAACTACTAGGGGTTTTTTTGTACTATCTTGTTGCTTGTAGTCTAAAGGTATGTGTGAATGTATTGTACAACCTTGTTGGTTTAATTTCATTTTGGGTGAAGCTAAAATAAGAGACTTGTCAGAGTTCCAAAAAGGGCAGATGATAGGAACCCGTCTACTTGGTGCATCGGCAATCACAGCAGCACAGCTGTTGGGGGTATTAAAATGAACATCTACTAGCACAAACTGTGGAAGAAAAACCAAACTCACTGTGCGAGACAGGCAGGCATTAAGGAGGTTTGTGACAACCAGAAGGAAGACCATGGCAGCAAAAGTGATTGCTGAGCAGAATGAACATCTATAGAACCCAGTATCAACCCATACAGTTCAAAGAGAATTGCATAAACAAAGTATATGGGGCCCCTTGCAACAGATATAAATCGGAAATAATGTGTACATTGGTGCAAAGACCATAAAACATGGACTGTAAATCAATGGAAACATATCTTGTTTTCCAATGAATCCAGTTTCTCCCTATTCTCCACCATGGGATGGATTTATGTGTGGTGTAACCCAGCAGAAGCCTACAACACAGATTGTCTTCTTCCTACAGTGAAACATAGGTCCATAATGGTTTGAGGCCTCAACTTGTGGCTTTGGGGTAGGTTCTTTAGTCGTCTTACATTGGACAGGTCTCTAACAATGTCTGTGTCACTTTTTTAGCCAACAAACTGCATTTTGCATTTTTGTCTGGAGGTTACATTCATCAAGATGATGATTCACCGTAGTTGAACTTTTAATCTTGGTTTCGGGAACATGAGGACTCGGTTACACACCTTCCTTAACCTGCCCAATCCTTGGGTTTGAACATCATAGAGCCTCTGTGGTCTGTTTTGGAAGAAAGAAGTGACATCCTGTTATCCTACTTTTGGAATTAGAGCAGTTTCTGTATGAGGACATTCATCTTACCATCGTACAGAAATTGTATATGTCTATTTCAAGGAGGATTCAACTTATTTTAACTACCAAAGGTGCCATTGCATCATATTAGGTGCAAAACACTTCTTTTTGTAGGGCTTTCCATTGTTTTTTACAGCTCTTGTATTATGTATTAGAATATTTATTATATACTGTATGATTTGGAAGGTTTTGCAATATTGTTTTTTTAGCTATTGTTTTGTGCTATGAAAATAATTTTTATCATCTAATCTCGTATTTTATTGATTCATTCTGATATGCAAGATTACTGAGAATCTACTATATGTATTTCAATGTGTGTGTATATAATATATCAAGGAATAGGCAAGTGTAATGAAAGATTATAGTGATTCTTCGCATGTTTTACGTCAGTGAATCGTATTAGATTTCTGTGTCCAAATCTCTATAATGTAATATAGATATTTATAGATGTAAACGTTTTAAACGTGGTTAATAGTTGTTAAATTTATATATTAAAATTTTTGTGAATTAAATTCATTTTTTTTAATATGAGAATTCTTGTTTTAATTTCAGATCAACACCCTGTCCTAATGTTAAACAAGCAGATGAATGGGGTGATCCTGCTAATTGTGAAAATGGCGATAGTTGCTCATACTGCCATACTCGAACAGAACAGCAGTTTCATCCAGAAGTATGATTTTACTTTTTTTCTTAGAGCATAGCATTTAAAGTAGTAGAAACAATCTGAAATGCAGTAAAAAAAATTTTGTGCAATAATATTTTTTTAATCATTTGAAAAAAAAAACAATGATATTGCTTAGTTTTTAATTTAAAATTTTGAAAATAATTGTTCCTAAGTGCCCTTTTTCACTCCTTGAAATATATTTGTATCAAATTTGAGAAGGTCAAATGGTTTGGCCTGTAAATCAATACACAATTTTCCTTTAGTATTAAGTGATTGTTATGTTTAATTTTGCATTCTTCTATTCAGACTTACTTCCTGTATCCTTATTTTTTTATACTCACGATACATCATTTATGCATTGACTACCTAAACTATAGTCATTGTTATTACATTTTTTAAAGATAATCATAAATTTTAGAATAGCTTGGAAAATGCTTTTCAACGTTTAATTATTACAATTATAATAAACAATTAAATATACTTTTTTTTATTTCCCAGATTTATAAATCAACTAAATGTAATGATATTTTACAAACTGGTTACTGTCCAAGAGGTCCATTTTGTGCATTTGCTCATGTGGATAGTAAGTATTTTTTTTATTTTCTGATTGTGTTGATTCTTTATGATCTGTAGATTATAATACATTGTCATTCTTTTTACAGAAGAGATATCTGCAGTTCGTGATTTAGGCCCTGATCACACAACAGATTTAGCTGCTATTTTATCTAATGCTCTCCCTAACGTAACTAGCAACCAAAATCAGCACATTCCTGTAAGTTTCCATTTTTTTCCTGTTAATTTCCATCCCCCCTCCAAGCATTAATAAATCCTGTATGATGCTCAATTTAATCAAGGAGAGGCATTAATTTTAAAGTTCAGTAATGCAACTGTGTTAAATTCCATTTAAACTTTTTTTTTCTTTCTATATATGTTTGTATTTTTCATTCGTTCTCAGTAATCTTCTTAATTGCTACGAAGAATATAAATGAATTACATTTATGTAAAAAATAGTTGTTGATAATTAGCTATTATGTATATCATTTAGATATTTTAATATGAAAGTTTTTATTCCTGTGTCTAAAATTGAAGTAGTATTCATCAATTGTGGAATAAAAATAAGTAATATATAAGTGTAATATCTATATATGCAACATTTTTTTAATTTAAAATGAAGCAGGTAAGAGTTCTTTAACAATTTTAACCTTCCTGTTATTATGGAATTAGTTCAATATTTATCTATTACTAAGATTTCTTTGTGAAAAAAAAATTCTATGACCTACTGGAGAGTTTTTAAAAATAACTACGTTTTGTAGGTTTAGAATGGAATTTTCTCAAGAATTCATCTGTAGTTGCAGCACATTAGAGTTGCTGCGAGAAATGCATATGCAACTCGCAAGTTAAAATAAAGCCTGAGCTTGAAGAATTAAAAAAAAAAAAAAAAAAAAATTGAATGTGGAAAATTATTTAATTATTTGTTGATAATATATATATTAGTATAAATATTTTTGGTTTTGTATTATTTGCTAATAATAGTACAATATTGTACTTACCACTTAACTGTAAAACTAGCTACTGATATTATATTTACTGAAAAGTAAAAAGATATTGGGAATTTTATTTTTAATTTTTATTATTTCTCAGGAAAATCAAGAAGATGTAACAGATGAAAAATTAGATCATATTAATGATGATATAGAACAACAGAATGCCAATCGGAATACCAATTCTTTACCAGAAGTTCAGGTATTTATTTAAAAAAAGCTGATAAAGATTTTGAGTAATTTAGGATTATTAAATGTTAATTTTTATATTGAAAAATGGCATTTCCCTTTTAATGGAAACATACAGTGCAGAAATTGCAATTAAACTCATAATACTGTGTGTAACTTGCTAAAATACTTATAAAAATATTGTATAAATTTAAGATTTTGTGAAAAAATGATGTATTATAAAAAATAAGTTATTAAATTTCTTGTACAAATGATAAAATGTTGATCAGAATAATAGTTTTTAGAGTATTGAGGAGTATTTTTGGTCAGAATTATTGAGTATTGAGGTTATTTTTGTACTATTAAGATGCTATTTTCCTCCTTTGAAATACTAATTGTTTTTTTTTTAATCTGATGTATAGGTTCAGAAGTATTATTAATCCTGGGGATAATTTTTTTTGAAGCAGAGCTAAATAGTTTTATTTTTAAAAGTATTTCTGTAAAATTTTTTGGGACTTATGTTGTAAGACTTATATTAAAAATAGATATATTACACAAAAAATATGCCTATAAAAAAATGCTATTTTTACACCTCTTCTAATTTTTTAAATTGTAATTTCTTGCTTCACATTAATAGATTTAATGGTTTTGCATTTTGATTAATTTATGAGATTGTTTTAATTTCTGTTTTAGCCGAATGCTGTGGATCATTATACTTCTAATCACCCTTTACCAAATCCAATAAGTCGACCAAGATCTTACAGTTCTTCAACCAACCATTCTGGGGAGTCAATGCCCCATTATCCTAAAGCACCAGGTTCAGAAAGGGAAGATAGAGAGGTAAGTTTAAAAACCATATAGGATTTGCAAGTATTTAAAAAATAATTAAATGAAAAAAATATGTAAATTAATTCCTTTTAAAAATGTCTTGACACCAAGATGCATTTAACTTTCAGAAAAATTAGAGATAAGTAACTTTCATTGCAAAACTGAGATTTTATTTAAACTTACTTTATTGTAGTTATTTATTAAATCAAATTATGTATTTATTATTTATTTATTAAATACTTTATTTTGTAAATGAAATTATTAATTCCACTTAGGGTAGAATTAACAATTTAAATGATCTTTTAAAAGAATCATATGAATTTATAAGATTTCAGAAATCTATATTTTATCTTGAAGAAAGTGATTGTTTCATTAATATATTTCAGTCATGCATACGAAGACAGTTGCAGGCAATTGATGATGATCCGAATTTAGAACCTCATGAAAAAGCACGTAGGAAACAAAGTATCTATTTAGGCTGTGATTCTTCATTATCGCATTTATCTGGATCTTTAAAAACAATGTCTCCTTTAGCAACATCATTTTATCCAGCAGCTGACACTGTTGAATCTGTTGTTGGTAGGTTGCTTCTTTTAAATTGTACTGAATTTTCCTTTGGGGCTGGGGCTTAAAGTTTTCTCTTGTCTATTTCTACAATTTTTTTTAATTTTAATTCTTTGGGAGTACATAAAAATTTCTAACTTTGTAAAAAAAATTTCTTTTTTAATATTAATTTTAATAATTAGAAATGTAGTAATATATGATGAATGTGGAGCAGTGGATGTATCAACTATCCGTGTTTGTTACTCGAAAGATTTTGCAATTCAATTATAGCGTCTATATTTCTGTAGCATCAAAGCATTTTTTTTTAAATTAAGAATGTGTACTCATCAATTTGCTGTATAAAAACAAATATCAACAGCTAAAGGGCTATTATATAAATTATTTAAAGTGAGAGAATTTTTTATAATGCTTTCCATATTTTATTTTGAATACTGTCCATGATTTTACATGAGATATTTTGTCAGATTTAGGTTAAAACTTTATCTTTGAATTTAATTGTATGAAAATAATTTTTAATTCTCATTATAGCAAAAAATTTTAAGCAATAGATATTTTCATATATAAAATAATGTAATGCAAATTATTTTAAAGAATATTTTATTTCAAATATTTTTTTTACAATTGGAATATTGGGTATGTTTTTGCATATTTAACATTTTTTAAAAAAAATATTGGCTGCATATTTTTATGGAAAAAGACATTGCCATTATTATTTTTTTCATGTGATTTATACGTGAATTTCCTTGAAATTTCACAATTTCTTGATGAAAGACTTATATTTTGTTTTCTTTAATTTTGTGGAAAATATTCTTAATGATATTGAATAATTATTTCAGGAAATGCTTTGGATGATTTGAATATTGATGATATTAATGTTGAAGCGTCTTTAAATAGGGAATTAATAAATGATTCAATAGGTGTAAATAGTTCTATGTCAGGAATGACTGGATCAAGTAAGTATTAGTTTCCGACTTTTGTGATACGCAGTCATTTTTACATGTCCAATGAAACTGAATTTAAAAAAATAAACAAATAAAGCTAATATATGTTAATAGTTTTAAATGTCAGATTAAATGTTCTTTTCTTTTCTCTTTTTTTTTTTTTTTTTTTTTTTTGCAGTAATAGAATAAAATCGGGTAAAAAAATTTTTATTAATTATATTTCTGTTCATTCATTTATAATAAAAAAAAATTAAAAAAAAATCATTAGAAAAGTAATAAAATCAGTTAAAAACTTTTTTTCCTTTTAGTTCTGTAAAATATGTTTTTAACATAATGTATCATTTATTGTTGCCTCTTCTTTTTTCATTTGTTATTAATTTGTTTTTGAATTATCTTGTGGTTATGGAATTTCATGCTTACAGAAATTAATCTTTACAAATCATCAGTACTGCAATATAAGTGGCATTGCACTTTTACTTTTTGTGACCAATTCCACTGAATGCAAAGAACTTCTCTTCCCTTTTTTTTAAAAAAAAAATTATATATGTGTAAATTAATATTAATCTTTTCAGATTTATTAATTAACTTGAAAAACTTTCTGTCTGTTAAGGATTAATATATCGTATACTAAAATTAAAAATTAAATCAACATATCAGTTATTTTGTATTATTTCAACTTGTGAATAACTTATGATAAGTATGGTTTTTGTTTTGCTTGCAGGTCTGTTGGGAGCATCAGCACCAGTGAATATTCCTGGTAGTGGTGGTGATATTACCAGTCGTGGCCTACCAAGTTTATCTCCTCCTGTAACATCACCTTTAGGTTCATTATCTCATAGTTTACAATTAGGCTCTTCATCTTTAACTGAGCATTCTTTAGATAAAGTGAGTATTTTACCCAGAATTAGTTGCCCTCCCTATGTAGAAATTCATTGTTCTTTCTATTCTTTGCTGCATTTTTGACATAGTATGAAACTTGAATTTGGTTTCTAAATTTTTTGGTAATAAATTCACATTCCAAATGAATTGGGTATTATTTTGACTTTTGAATTCTTAAAAGTGTTATACAGTTTAGTAGTCTCAAAATGAAATTAAATCGAATTATCTTTTATATGGGAGGAATGGAGAGGGGATTTCCAACTACCCAAATATTTTTTCAATATTGTGAATTGTGTCATTTTAAATTAAAATATTTTTTTTATTTCTTCTAATCTTTTTTTAATTAACACTTAGCACTTAAAATACTAAATAAAAAATATTTAAAAATTTATTTATTTTTACTTATATTTTTATACATAGCTAAGGGTTTTTATTTTATGTGTTTATAGGCTGCTGCTGCATTTTATGGACATTCTGGGTCATTTACAAATTCTAAATTTCATTATCCTGGTTCCAGTTTATATGAATTTCCAGGCACTCAAAATATGTCTCCTTCTAATCGGATGGGGGCCCAGTCATCTTTAGTTCAATCCATAAGTGGGTTCAATTCACTAGGTTCAGATATTCAAAGGCTGAGAGATGACTTTGCAACAAATAGGTTAAAAATGCCATGGGAAGATAATTCAATACAACCTAGATCAGTAAGTAATCTTTTTATTTATTTTTCGTTGTAATTTTAAATATTTTCATTTAATTTTTTAAGCTTTCGTTGTAATATTAAAATTAATAAATAATTAAAAAATATTCATATGCAACTTAATTATGTTGTTAAGATCTGTAATTTTAGTCAAATATGGATAGCAAATCAAGTTATTATTAAATTTATTAATATTGTTTTAAAATTAGTTGCTTTGTATGTATTTAAAATGAATTACTATTAATGTTTTGATGCAGGTATATCAAACATATGACGTAAAGTTTGTAAAAGAAAGAGAGGCCGAAGAAGCATCTAGAAGAATAGTAATTGCTGAACAACAAAGAGATGAGGTAAAATACTAATGCCGACTAATATTTTTTCATTATATTTTTAATTGCAAATTTCAAGGTTTTTTTCATGAGGGTGGGGGGGTATTTCATTCATTGAAGAGAAGCATTTATCTGGTTTGAAGATTAATTGGTTTATGTGCTTTTCTTTTAATGTTGAATATACTTGATTTATTTTTTATGATAATGATATCTTGTTTTCATAAATTTATGGAATTTTCCATGGCACAGTAGTTTAGCTGCTGCACCATTAAAGCCAAATAAATATGGAATTTTCTGAAACGTGTCTTAAAAAGCAGCTGCTCCATTCTTTAATAAAATGTTTAATTTAGTACTTGAATAATGTTATTGTTTGTAAATAGAATACATGCTAATTCTTTATTCGTCAGATATTGATATGCTTTTTTAAATATTTAAAATTTATTAAATATAGATGTTGATGGAATTTTCTAAATGTAACCAAGATAAATGTTTCTCCTATGTAAAGAATTGATAAACTACTAATCTTTCAGAATATGCTAATTCATATTAATTTAGCTCTTTATTTAATCATATCTTTAAATTTTTTAGTTTCTACGTGAAGTTTAAATACTATTTGAATAAAATACATTATTTTGAAACTGTATTCAACAAAATATGATTTTTGTAGGTAAACTAATTGAATTTTAATGCATAGAATCAATTTGTGATGCCATTAATTTTAATGTTTAGAATAATTCAGTTATTTAATCATTGTGTTTTCCTATCAATTATCTGTACACATGTTTAAGTACATATTGATTTAGGTTTTCCTGCATCTGTTTACTTGTTGCTGATATTTTGTTTGCTGCATAGGTGCCTTTTTTATATTTTATTTTTATAAAATAATTGACAATCCTTTAAATTGATATTTTGTTTATTTTTAGGCATTAGCTAAAGTAAATAGTTTACAAAAAGAATTAGATGAATTAACAGGAGGACCTTTCCTTCACACACTTACTAGGATATCAGAATTAGAAACATTACCACTAATCAAATTAAAGCAAATTAAAGAACAACTTAGGGAAGATTTAGACAAAATAGAAAAGGTAATTTAGTTTATTTTCCTTTTACAAAAGAGATTTGAATGCTTATTTAAAATCTGTTTTGTTTTGACATTAAAGCTTTTATAAGACCTCCTTACTTCTTAATTGATGATTTTGTTGTGAAGATTTGAGCTTCATTTATATTTATATTTCATTCTACTTATAGTTATGTAAATATTTATAATCTTAATTATTCATTATAATCATTGTAAATATCAAAATTGCAAGTAGTAAATTTTCATTTAATGAAAGTTTGCCATAATGTTACAAAACATTTTCTTGATAAATATTATTTTAAAAATTAATTTGCATTTTCTTAGCAAATTTCAATGCAAATTTGTAGAAAATATCAGCTTTTTGTAGAAAGTAAATATTCATTATGTTGGGCAAATTTAAAAACTTTATATATAAATAATACATGTTTTATAAGAGCACAGTATTTTTGTGACGGGTAATTAAAATTAGGGTGCCATATATGCAAAAATGCAGAGTGTGTACTGGAAAGAATTTTTGTATTTGCATATTTAAATACATGGCAACAATTAATTGACAATGATGTCATGGATATTGCAGTCAAAATAAATAAATAAATAAATAATTGCAAAATAAATAAATAAAGAAAGAAAGAAAACTATCAAACATGTCATGTCAGTCCATTGTCTTTTTGCAGTAATATGTTGTTAAGGCTAATTTTCCCATTGGCTTGCAGTTTATATATAAGTAATGTTTACTGGTGTGAACAGGTTTCCTTCGCCTTCACCTCTTTTTCTTGCAATATTGTCCATTTTCTTAGTTACTTTCTTTATTTGATTGCATGAATAAAAGAGACTAGAAAAAGATTCCAGGAAGTTATTAAGAAAAAGCTTGTTTAGTGAACGCTTGTTGTTAATCAATTATTTATCTCATTTCAGTTAGTTCATATTTTGATTAGAATCTGTTGTCAGAATGAATGCTAATATTTTTACTTTTCAGTATTTATTGTTTGTTTCTGAAGTTACAGAAACAATTGCTTTGCTGTTGCATCTAAATCATTTCCGTGTTATAATTTAAAGCTTGTTATAAACGTAAAACTACGTTTCTGAGGGAAAGTTATTAGAATGTAAAATAAAACTAAATGTTAAGATGTGAATTTAGAATGAATGAATATCCAGAATTTTTAGAATTCATAATGTAGCATTTCACTTTTAACACTTGGAAGATTGCTTCTGCTCTATGTAAATATGGATGTGGCCTTTTCTATGATTACGAAAAGACTTGAGAAGGACATTTCTTATTTATAGTTTGTATTGAAATGCTATTTTTTTCCCCTTTTAAATATTAACTAATAATTCAAAATTTGATAATGGAAAAATTATGATTTAACAAGCAGTACTACCTATCTCAATTTTACTAAGAAAAGAAAAGGAGAAGAGGAACTGAATTTTGTAACAAATATTTCTATTTGTTCTCCTGCATCTGACATAAACATGGGGTCTTCTTTCTTAACAGATTTGGGAGGTGGGACAAATAGCCATTCTTGCCTAAAAAAAATTCTTCCTTTTGTGGAATTTGGGAAAATTGAGATTGTTAGGTAATTGTTAATTAACAAAATAGATTAACTGTATATCATATTTGTAGCAATCAACTTGTTTGATTCTATATTCAGCATCTGGAGGGCTTTAAAATATGTTTAAAAATAAAAAAATTTGCAAATATTTAAAATGTATTCAATTCCCTCCCCCCAAAGGATGAAGTATTTTGAAAGGTATATTTCTTCTTGAAATAGCATTTATCTATACTTATAATAAAGCTCAATGTGTGTGTGTGTGTGCTGGCACCCTACAGGCCAGACCATTCAACCTACAGCTACCAAATTTGGCACGTGTATACCTTGGAGGCCGGGAATGTGCACCTCGGGGTTATTTTTTCGAATTTTTAATTAGAATTTTATTTATTTAAAAATTAAGCGAAATTTTGGTGTGTTTCTGCTATAACTTCCGAAAATATTACTGCACAAAAAAGATTTTTATATGAAGTTAAAGATAAAAAATTTTATCTTTTAAATGATTCAATTGTTTTAACCTTAAAATTAAATTTCTATTTTTAGTGAATTTTTAAATAAATATTTTGATTATATTTTTCAACAATTTTTTTCGTACAAAATAAAAATAAAATTTAAGCTGCACGAGCACGTTTCGCATTCATGGGAAAAAATTAGCTTTTTTCAAAGTGTTGCCATCACATTGATTAAAGCTCCAATTAAAAATAAATTAAATCTTTTTGGAAATGAAATATGCAAAAATATAATTTTTGGCACATGTCTGTAGGAAATGAAACAAATATAAAATATTATTTTTTCTAAAAAATAAATTCAAGAAAAATTATTTTATGATCTTTTACACTCTCTATATTATTAATCCAATAAATTAGTTTTATTTTAAGGCAAGTTTTGTTTAATATGAACAGAATATTCATTCAAATCAGGGCCACTCAGCAAATTTGTAAACCTTCAGTAAGACGCAGATCTGCTAAAATGGTCTAAATGGAAAATGATTATATTTTATGTAACTTGATTCAAGAAATGCTCTAATAAATAACGAATTTTTGATTTTACATAAAGCTTCTGCTGTGGAAATCACGATTAACAAAATGTTCTTGAAACACTAATATTTTAAATAAAAAGAGTTAATTTTCAATCAACTAAATCAATCACTTAAACTGACTGATTTATGAAAATTTGAATATCACTATTCAATAAAAAAAGAATAATTTTAGATTTTCCATCGATCGTTTCAAAGAAAGTACGCCAATCAGCGCGCAGGTTTCTCAAGATTAATTGACCTAAGATTTTGAAAATGTTGAGTTTTTCTAAATTTTTAACATTCAAAACTTCATAACTAAGTCTTAGTTGATCGTGGAAAATAAAAACATTCATTCATTTATTTAAAATTTGGTGTGTCCAGAATATCATACCTTACTGCATTAAATTTAGACTTCATAATTTTTGAAATATATTTATAGGCCGGAACAAAATATTATTATTGATTTCATTTCAATCCTTTTGAAAGCAAAACTAAAAACTGAATTTTATACTGAATCTCAGAAATTTTTGTTGAATTATTCTTTGGGATATTACATAAATTATGAAAAATATTTTGTAGTTCACATAAGACTTAAATACCGAGCGATTCTGTTAGCAATACTCATATTCAATAATGATAATAAAAATAAATAACAATAAAGATGATAAAATAAAACACGGTTTTATTAAAACATATCTTTATATTAATTGCAATTTCATCATTTCCACTTTAAATTAAGCTTGAAGTTTTACCGGAAATGACAACAAATTAGCAAAATGTATATAGTAAATTGAACGAAACGATCTAAACAACAGTATCAGTTTGGTATGACTATCAAAATTTGAAGATTAAAAATGTTTTGTTTGAGAATCTATTAAGAGACCAGTTACTTAAAATATTTAATTGAAAATTGTAGCGAGCGGTAATACTGGCGAACCGGCTTATTACCAAAGGTGGCTAGTATTATTATAAATTTGTGGAATCCTTTGCCTTTCTTTTATTAGGCAATTGTGATCTCTTCTTGTACATATAAAATATGTACCAAGTAATGCTTGGTTGGCATTTTTTTTTTTTTTGTAGGCATTCAATATATATTCTACATTAAATATTTTAATTTTTTTTAAATGTAAATAAATAACTTTTTTTAAGACTGTTGTACCCGAAGAACTTTTAAATATTGTAATAGTTAGAATAACTTGTTTATTCTTTTTATATTTCTCTAAATATTTTTCTTGCTTTCTAGGTAATATTTTATCAAACGGCTCCTAAATGTATGATATGTGAAGATCGGAATCGTAGTATTACTGTGGTGCCCTGTAGCCACTATGTTTTATGTAACCAATGTGCTCCACATCAAAAGAACTGTCCTTATTGTCATGAAGAAATCACTTCACTATCCAATGCATCTTTATAAAAATAATTGTTTTTAGGTTTTTTTTTTTGAGATTGAAAACTTTTAATATAGTTCCCCTGCTCGCAAAACCATCTTTTGAAATATATATATTTCCATAATGTACAGCTCTGTAAAACTAATGGAAGATTTTTGCATTATTTTAAGGATGTGATTTGCAAGAAGCTGAACAGTAACACTATTGTTTGTCTGAAAATTGTAGACAGATGATTTTAGCAATTTTCTTCTCGTTTTTAAATAATTAAACAATTTGTATAACTGTGTTTGAATTTTTAATCCAGTATCTTTGTGCCAGTATATTGATTGTTGATATAAGTATTTTCCGAGTATGGGGAATCAAGTTTGTTACTTAAATTAATTTATCTGCTTATAAAAGAAGTAGTGTTCAATATGTATTCTTTTCTCATGTGATAACTGAATGAATGCTGTGTTCATAAACGAACAAAACGAAAGAAATGTCATTCATGCACAAATATATTTTTTCTTTGATTCCAATATTTTAATTTGTTTAAAAAATTATAATTATTCATGTAAATTTATATAATCAAAGTAAATTCATGTATATTTGCAAGAACATTTTATTGAAAGAAAATAGTCAAATTGGTATACTTACCCTGACATATATTGATATTGTTGATTCTATAGGCATGGTTCCCGTGTTACTGAACTGTTTTTCTGTTTCGTGATTGTTTGGGAAAGGTGAAGAAATCTTGGGCTATTTTAAAATTTATAGTATACTGTTGGCAATTGAGTTCATATTCTATAGCTTTGCAATAGATCAATTTTTATGCATTGCTTGTTTTGTTTAGTGTTTGTATCTTTATTTTTGAAAATTGTATTATTTTGCTTTTATCTGATGAATATCAATTGTAAATATAAAAAAAGGATATTGACAGATAAATAAATTGATTTTATTTTAGATTTAGAGAATAAAATAATTATCTCTGCACTTTTAAATGAAAATAAAAAAAAATGGATTGACCCAAATTGGGAATATTTTTTCTTTCATACATTACCTGTGAATGCAAGTTGCTTTTATTAAATGTTAATCAGTATGCAAGATTTTTGGCAAATTATTTTTATAGTTTCAAGAAAAATCTTTCATAAAGAACTGCTGTGCAATTATCCCTGTGCGAGTTTCTGCTAGAATTATTTAAACTTAAAACAGTGGGAACCATGATCTTGGATTGAATTTAAAGCTATATCCTTCTTTTTTATCCTACTTTTCTTTCTTCTGCAAAATTGTCTTGCCTAAAAATGCTGAATTATATGAACCTGAGGTGTATCCAAATTATGTAGCATTCAGATTCAATTGTTGATATAAGAATGACTCTCCAACTCAAAGAACGTAGTATGCACAATGTGCATATCTATAAGTTTCTATTTGATGTGAAATTTAGTTTGTCATTATGTATATGGATTTCAAATTTTTATATGAATATTTATTTGATAATTAAATTCAAAGGTGATTGAGATTGTGATACTTTTACAGAAGAATCCAGTTTTTATCATTGGATTTATTTTGGAGTAAAATCATGCTTTGCATATTTTTATTGTTCAATTCTGCTCAGCTTAAAATACTTCCTATTTGTACTACTACAAGATTTGCTGTCTACTGATACAAGATAAGCAGCATCTTCTCTTGCATGTGAAATAGAAAAATCTAAAAATTCCCCTAGCAATATTTGTTTTTATTTCTTGCAAAATTCTGACTGAATAATTTTTATTGCTGTTAATTTTGAATGAATTACATTTAATATTCTAAATGCAAAAAGATCGAATAATATCTGTGTCAAGTTCTCAAAATTCTTAAACTGTTTATATGGTTTTAAAGTATTTATTAAAACAATTTAGTCATTGTATAGGCAGTTAAAAATGCAAAAATTTTAGTAATTTAGATACATATTTATAATTTAGATAGATAAACTGTACATATGTGTAACTGTACTGTGCATATTTTAATTTATGGAATATTATCTTGCCAATTCTAAATATCCTAAGCTCTAATGCTTTTACACTAAAATATTTTTTTAAGCAATCATTTTTTATATATATATTTAAATAAAATTTTGTTTATGGAAACTTATCTTGGCTTGAGTTAATTAAATATCTAAATAAAAATAGGCTGTAATCTTTTGCATAGACTTTGAAAATGCTGTGAATTCAGCATTTGAGTAGTGTTATGTACCTTTTAAAACTTTAATGCAAGCTTTTATAACTTTTGTTCTCTATTTAAGAATAAGCACTGGGCTTTGCATTTATAGGAATTTCAATTTTTATGAAGTTTTGAATATAAGGTCATTTTTGACATATCTAAAAAATGTGTTTTGTAATTTGCAATTGCAGTAGCTGAAATTCTAATTGCGAGTACGAATATCTGCATGAAACTTGGATACAGCTCAAGGTTTATAAATTCCAAATGACATTCCAACTGTCTATTGTATCGTAGGTATTGAAATTTCCTATGTGCTTGTGTGGCTTTTGATATTGCTATGGGTTACTTTTTGATATTTTAAGAATTTTTATTAGGTAAGAAACCTACAATACTATTTGTTTCATCTTTGGATTCATTAAGTTGGATGAAATATTCTTTTTATGACAGTATATATAGTTTATAATTTATTTTATTGGTTTGTCCATTCATATCATATGGATTAAAAATATATATATATATAAAATCATTCTTAGTTCAAGTAGAAGAAAAGAAATTTACACTAATCTAAAGGGAAGTGTAAAATTATTTTTCATTAACAGTCTGCTGAAGTATTTTCTTATTGATATTATTTGTATTGGTTAGATAGTTTTCATAGAGTTCATATTTTATTTTATTTTTTTACATTTTATGCTAAGTAAATGTACAGATTTTCAATATATACACTTGAAATTGTTTATATCCCACTAGAAATTTTTTTTATGAAATTGCATAATTTCTATCAGAATAATGATTGGATTGTACTGTGTGAATTCTGTGTTGCCCATTTTTTATATCAGATACTTCTATTTAATATAATTATTTAAAAATAAAATCTAGTCTTTTGGTTTTTAAATTTGCATGTTTTTCCTGTCAAGTGTTTTTTGTTTATATGGAATTTTATTTCTAAGTGTGTGTTAATACAGTAATACTCTTGATTTTTTTTGGAAACTTAATGGACATATAGCTAATTTTGATGGAAAATTGAATTATTATAATCTAATTGGTATTTGATTGTTTAGAATAGATTTCTTCCATTTAAACAACTGTAGTATGAATAACATTAAATATCATGCAATAGCACAAGATTAATTTTAATTTTATATTTGTTCAGAAATAAAAACTTTTAACTATAATAAGTTAAAATAAAAAAAAGTATTATATTCAAATTTATGCTGTGAAATACTTTATCCTAATGTTTTAGATTTTTATTAGTTTATTCAAAGAGTGTTACTGTATGGACATTTTGTATAATCTTCCCATAAAGAATTTGCATATTTACAGAATTAAAGCACAGACATGCATTTCCCTTCTTTAATTCTTTAAAATTACTACAAGAATGTAAGGAAATGTCACTGGAGCTTAAACATAGATAGCTGATTTTGTTACAGATGTTCTTTCACAAACAAGGATGCTTCATGTATTTGCATTTTCTTGCACCTTCTCCCTCTTTCCTTATTATTTTTTTAATATCAATATTGAATAGCAGATTGAAATTATTCAATATTTAAATTATTTTGGTTATCAAGTAAAAAGTATTGGTCACCTATCAGTATTGCACTACGTGTTGTGAGCTAATGTGACCAGACTATGTATTATACTTTTGAAATGCATAATGGATGACAGGGGATGTTATTTTGTTATATGGATGTGATTTAAAGGTGAGATTTTAGGGAGGAGCATTCTGTATTGTATATAGTTCCATATTAAACTAATTTTTCATTAGTAGATTTTGTTCATATTATAGGTATTTTAAATTTTAGGTCTATTAAAATATGGAAACATGCACAGAGCATGTACTTGTAAATGTTTATAAAGCACATTTACTAATAGTTACAAATTTAGAAATTTTTGAAATGTTGAATTTATAGGAATATGCTACTTCTGTATTTCCAGATATAAATTTTTTTGTTATATTTATATTTTAAATTTTTATAACTATTTCAATCTTCAGAATTTTTATTTTTATCCATATGAAAAAATGGAAAGTTAATATGTTTTAATAATTGCATGTCAATTGATCTTACGGAAAGAATAAAATTATAATATGAATAAAATTTATTTGTAGATAAGACTAAAACTATTCTGTCTAGGATTCATAAGACTAATGTACCTGAAATGTTAATTATATAGATTTTAAATATATATATATATTTAAAAGAAAATTTATTGAAATTTTCCCATTTTTATAACTGAATAAAAAAAGTAATTGATCTGTACAATTTACAGATTATCTTAAGTTTAAATATCCTTTAATCAGAAAAAATAAATTACAAAAATTTTTTTGTTATATTATTGAAAAGAATCTTATTTTATTATTGATACAGATTATGTCCTTCTCTCCTGTAACATCCAATATACTATTTTATTTTGTGCCATTTAAATTTTTAATTTTGGAAGAAAGCAAATAGCTGGGGAGACAATTGTTTATTTATCCTTTTCAAATGTGAACGTTGCTTAATAAATTGTTTGTATAAGGTTTATATGTGCCTTAAAATCCCAGTTTCTTTTCTATTCCAAAATTTCTTTGATATCCATTTCAGATTTATTTTATTGATCTTCAATTCTGCAGTACTTTATCAATCTGTGTGTATATAGTGTAGAAAATTAAAAATCTGCTTTAATCTAAACAAGTTGATGTTTTGATAATCCGTGTTATAAGTGTTTTAGAGCTATTTAAAATTAAGAGATCAATATAAATTTTTCTTTAGTAAACCTGAGTTATAAGAAAGAATGTATAAAAATCTCGTAAAAGAAATTTTTGTTGATTTTGAATTAAAAATACATGCTGTATTTTGTTGTTTGTTTATTCATTTTCATTAATTAATATTCAAGAAATGTTAATCATTTCATCTGTTTCTGTATTTAAAAAAAATGGAACACTGTGAAGATTTAAGCATATTCCTGTAAAGTTTTTTTCTTTCTATTTTTTATTTTTACATTTGATTTGGTGAAAAGCTTACTTTCTGGCTATTTGTGTTTAAAACTGTTACTCACTGGTGGGCATTGCTGAGCCCCCTGTTTTTTAATCACAAAGTACAAAAATATAAGGACTTATAAAATTGTTAAATAAGGTAAAATATGTAAAGTGCCAATTTACTGCACTTTTTGACTGTAAAAATGACTTAAGGGGATCAACATCAATTTTTAAATGATTTTGTTTTATTATCTTAAGGTTACTCTGTTACATTTAATATTTTTTAATGATATTTGATAAGACTTGAATATTATGAAATTGTGAATTTTTATTTTTGCTTTCAATAAAGAATTTATTATTAGGTTAAAGTCTTAAAAAATATAATTTGTTTCTGTTTTGGCAACTTTCTCTAACTGTATATTTTGTGGAAACGAATCTATTGATTCTATAAAATTTTTTATCAGTTTTTGTTACTTAACTTGGAGAAGAATTTGCATTTTGGCAGGATCTCGCCTTTGTTTCAAGATAATTTTATGGAATAGAAGTTCCTACTATGCATAATAAACATGAAGCATGTTTGTGGAAATTACTACTAAAATAGATTTTTGATTTTTAAAATATATGTTAATAACTTTTTTCAAATAAAATTCCTACATCTTAAATTTTCATACTTAAAAAATGGAGGTCTAAATTTTTAATACTATTGTACTCATAGTCTATGTTGAAGGTCAGAAAGTTCTGATTATTTTGCCATACATAATTATTTATGTTAACTTTTTGATAAATACTGCACTTAAATGAACTTCAGTGGCATAGGAAGATGTAAATACTTAGGAAGAAGAGAAGGGGGGGGGAGATAGAAAATTTCAGTATAATATTTCTTTTTGACTATTTTGTTCAATGGTGAATAAATTGTATTTTTAATAAATTTTTGAAAGACAACAAATTTTTTTAATATTTAGTAAAATCCTACAATGGGTTTTTGTTTCTTTTATTATTATTAAATTTAAAGTTTGTGAATTATGAAAATTGCATTTCATCTTTTATTAAAAAATATGTAGAATATATATGAATATGCGAAGAAAAATGTTGTACATCTACATTTAACAGTCTTGTCAATTATGATACCGGTGAATATTGCTCGAAAACCTCTTGTTTTTATATTCGTTTAAGATTGTTCATAAATAGGTTGTGCTTGTTTTTTTTTTTGTTTTTTTTTGTTTTGTTTTTTCACTTTAAAAATTTTGTTTCATTGTGGTGTGTTATAAAGCTATGTACATTTGTACCTTCTGAAAAATAAAGGGTATTCCTTTCTAAATTTGTAAAGGATGCGTGTTTGTTAAAAATAATTATGCAATTAAAAAGAAATGTCATCGTTTATCTGAATTTTTGTGCAAAAAAATCTCTTCAATGCCTGGTATGGTTTTGATTTTATTGCTGTTGGTGATAATAGTTTTAGTGTTTAGTTTTTATCAAATGCCAGTTTTTTACATTATCATATCTATTGGAAATCTTTTGTGAATTTTTTTTAAAAATTAAAATTGTTTACTAGTCTCAAAAGATTATTTGTTGATCCCTTTAAGTTTCAGTCTTTAGATTAGATAAAATGATAATAAAAATCTTCTCCAGAAAAATTTCTTGTATGTGTTAAACAAAGTTGAATTTTTAAAATTTAGTAGTTTTGTTTTTTACTTTCATACGAAATCATTTTCAATGAATTTCATATTTTAAACTGTTTAGTATTCTCAGAATAAAATGTTTTTGATAAATTTTTCATTTTTTTGTATGTGTTGAAATGATAGCAGCAAACAAATAACAAGACTTGGCTTTACTTGTAGTTCATTAAAAAATGAATACTTAATCGAAATTCAAATTTCATGAAACATTCATGGTCTAAATTTACTTTATAAATTATTATAAATGATTTTCTTTGACAGTACTCACCAGATTGTGAGTTTGACATCTTCTCTACTTTTATTTATTTTTACACTTAATAAAAATAAGGAAATATAAAATTATTGTAAAAGCCATTGAATTTTCTGGGATAGTTTGTATATACAAACTGTTTCGTTTAAAATTATTAGTGGATTATCAAATAAGCACACGGATTAGCTCTTTAAGCTTAATTTTTCAGATCATTATTGACATATAGACTTGTATAAATTATTTGTTCAATTGCAATCATGTAACGTAAAAATTGTTAAGACATTCCTGGAGATTATTGGATCTAGAGGTATCGAATTTGATTCGTGGATAATAAGTTATAATTAAGAAAAGATGTTTTTAAACTTTTGGTTTTCACTTAAAATTTACTGAAATTTCAATTACTTTGGAATACATTATTGCATACAAATCAGTTTTGCACTATTTTAACCCTTTCTAGGGCCATGGGAAGTATGCTTCCCACCAAATTCATCAATCTTTGTATGGAATTATGTAGTTTTGTGTAAGTTCTGACAAATATTTCAATCACGGAAACTTAGTTGCATTCAACTTAGTTCACGTTACATTCTGACAAATATTTGACGGCTTCATTTCCTTATCTCACACAAATGGTGCGTATTGATTTGTTACTTAATTATTAATTAACTGAATTAATAAAAAAATCTAATAAGCTAAATGAGTCACTTTTTTTTAAACCAATCACAATCCTAAAAATATTTTAATATATCATGACTAGAAAAAAATATCCCTTTAAAGGGTTAAAACATTTTCTTTTCATAAATACTTTTTTTTCATACAGTTATGTTGTTAAGTTCAATAAATTTTTGAAATATTTCAAGTATATGTTAGCACAATTCTCTTTTGCATTGCGACAATTTTATATGCATAGGATTGTTTCTATAGTTAAAAATAAGATGAAGATAGACAATTTAAATCTAAAATATTTAACATGACGACAAAAAATATCGCACTCTTAATTTTTTTGTTCTGAGAAACTTTAATTTGTTTCATTTTATAAGGTCTTTCTCCCAATGTTATCTACAAAAGAAAGGTAATTGCGTTGATTTTTTAAAACAAAATATTCATTATTCTGTTTTTGTTGAATTAAAGGGAGGATAAATAAATCGTAGTGGAATATATAATTCAAATTCTGACTGACTGTAACTGTTTGTTCTACTACCAGCTAATAAGCACATGTTCATTCAGCAAAATATTTTATGACCCATTGACATTCTGCTTAAATACTCACTCGGATATCTGAATGTCAGATTTTTAAATGTTTTATCATTAGAATTAGAAGATACTGAAATTTTTATTGGGACAGCCAATATTTGTTTTCTGAAAATTAATGTTCAATAGGTCAATAAATGTAATAGATCTTTAGATAGTGACAACACGTTTCATTACATTGAGCTAATCCTGAATTCGGTCAAGATTTATTGAGAAAAAGTTATGCGAAAGTTGAAATTTTATTCGATATTCTATTTGTTTTATATTTTAAAATCATAATTTCTTAAGCTTTTTCTGTAATCCTAAGGTATGTTAGATTTACAAAGTTATGGCTGCGTATAATTTTCACCACACTGTCTATTTGATTTGTCGCTCTCTATAGATATACAACGCTAATCTACAGAAATAGTTCTTATTACTTTTTGTCGAATGGGAACAGTGAAATGTGAACAAACTATCATATGAATTTAAAACATCATTGAGCGTTTTTATAGCTGCATTGAATTCAGCTCTTCACTTAGTTGATTAATAGAGCTGCAAAATATTAAAAACTAGCAGTACCCGCACAGCGTTGCCCGTGGCATAACATCTAAGAGGAAAAAGTAGCTTTAGATTTAAGTCTAGCCTCCACCCGATATGATACGGGAATGTCATGCGGGACCAAAAAGATATTTAGAAATAAAAAATGACTACAAAACAATTTTTTATAGCACATATTCAGAAATATTTAGGGCTAAGCTTTGATATACAGTCATTTGGCGCCTTGCGAGGTAGGCAATTTTTAGGTGGCGCTTTGTTTGGAGTTACATGGCCGCCATTTTTTTATGTATACTATATGCTACTGTATTTCGATCTTTCCTGTTTATTTCCCTTGATTTTTTTCCTGCTGCACATACTTCTGCTTACTTTCATTTTTTCGATAAAATTTTTTTGCATGCATTTCATTTAACTGCATTTATTAACTTTTTTTATATATATTTCCTTTAATTTGCTGCAGCGTTCCTCGGAACCTTTAGATTGGATACGTTATTGCCTCCGTTCGCGCCACATTCAGCCATTTCGCTAAAATTTGACGATAAACTTTTTGGGTGAAAATGACTGTATATCAATGCTGTTCCATATTTATACTGTTACAATGGTTTCAATAATCCCTTGTAAACAACACGTGCCTTTTGATTCATCTTTCCATTTTAAAGCTGGGCTAAGCTTTGATATGCAGTCATTTTGCGCCTTGCAAGGTTGGCAATTTTTCGATGTGACCATTATCCTATTACTGCCGTTCCTGCTACATTCCGCCATTTCGCTAAAATATGGTGAAAATGACTGTATATCACAGCTGTTCCTAAGGCTGAATAATATGGATAGACTATAGACATTGAAACCGGGGCATCATTTCTGTAATCCACACATGGATCGAAATTCAGAGCGGTGTACTCCTTTTCGGACCAAATATCAGGAACACTTCTCCTGTGTCTCAAATTTAAATGCCTTTCTCTGTCGGCAGACAGGTGAGATTCATTCTGTCTCTGTAATTCAATTGTTGTGCGATTTAACTCTTTAACATCCAAGCACTTTTCAAGCGGCATTCCCTTTAACATCCAGACTCTCAGCGTCTCTCTGGAAGATATGGACTCGTCCAAGCTGCAGGGCAGTTACCCCCCGCACTCCGAAGTAATAAAACTATCGACGCTCTACCTTGACTAATTGCCTTGCGGTTTTCGACAACGAGATTCATTTTCTATCAGGTTAAGAGTTTTGTTCTAATGTATATATATTTTTTTAGTGTGAAGCATTTCGCACATCATCTTTGTGGTGTACTTTTTTTTTTTACAAAAAATCTGAAATTTATTCTATAATTTAGAAAATAGTTTTTTTTTGTTTGTTTTTTTTTGTAAGTTTTGTGTTAGGTTTCCAAACCATTTAAATAAAAACTGCTTTACTAGTAATTTCAAAAGGCTCTTTACGTTTCATCTAATTTTCAATAGGCTTTCACATTTTTTTTCCCCAAAATTAATTCTATGGTAATATGTCATATATTACCATGTAAAAATTTTTTTACATAGTAATGTAGAATACATATTGTGCATGTATCAATGCAATTAGTACATTTTTTTACATAGTATAGATGTCAATGCAATAACCCACAACGAGATAATGTTTTAAATCTTCATTTAAGACCAAAATAAAAACATTCGTTGAATAATAATAATAAAAAAATGTTATTGCACTTTTCAAAAGACGTTTCGAAAATAATACGTTCTTTTAACACTCGGCTAAGATTCTTTATTTTTTGTCTTTAGCATTTTTTTTAAAGTATAAATGGTTATCTTCATTGAAATTTTAAATATAAAATATTTTTTTTGCATTTTCGATAGTGATACTAAGAGAAAAATTTTAGAACTTTAACTAAATTTTTAAAGAAGTTTTCACATTTTGTTTCCAAAGCCTTACGCATTCTTACTTTTACATTAAATAATCGAAAAAGAATGTGGGATAAATGTACATTGCAAAAATATCTTTATTTTGCCACTCACTTTTACTAATCTTCTAAAATATAACTTTTAAAATTTTTATCTAACCAAGGGAATATATTATGTGAAATGTTATATATCTCATCTATCGAATTGTTTCGATAGATGAGATAACATATTTTTAAAACTTCATTTAATACTGCAATACAAAAATTTATGAAATAAAATTAGGGGGAAAAATCACTCAGCTAAATATATTTCGAAAATACATTCCTTCAGTTTTCAGCCTGAACATCTTACTAAAACATTCATCACTATCGCATTCTTCATAAACTAAATATGAAGATTTAACACACTTACTATTACATTCATCATAAATATTACTTTTTTAGTATAATTTCTGATTTTTAAAACGTTATGTGAAATTTTCTATAGTATTGTTAAGATAAGATAAATTTTTGAAAGAAAGTTTCATATTAAATTTCCACACATTTACGAATGAGGGAATAATTTGCAAAGTTTTGATGATAAGTAAATTATATAACATTTTTTGACTCCTTATCTCTCTCTCGTTCATCTGATCCTCGTTAGTTTCATTTCCTGCTTCTTTGTTTAGAATAAACGAGAGATCAGCTAAAGTATCATTTTTTGGGCCAACCATCATCTTCGCCGATTGATTACTGCCACTTTCATCAGAAGCAAGTAAAATTGTTTTAATTTCTTCTTCAGTGAGTTCACGGTTTCTTTTACTCATAATGAAGAAATAATAAGTGTTTCAATACAAAAATTACTCTGATAATTCAAAAACCCGATTCACAGTACGTAAAATAGAGTAGAAATTCACAACTGAAGAGAAATTTTCAGAATAGCATTCGTAAAAGGAACTCAATTATTTATATTAACTTTTCTCACTCTGTGAAGGGGGCGATAAAAAATACTCTCAATCTTTTTCTGTTCTTTTATTGCTATTTTGAAAGCGGTAGTTTGTACTCGGCCTCAGAAATTCCGACGGTCCTTTGATGACAGAACAAGAAGCTTCCATCTACAGTAACAAGAGTCGCTACACATTTTGTGAGAAAACTGCGATGTGAATAGGCCGCACTGATAGTGCAATAGTTTGTCTTTATATCATTACAATAGTCTTGATACTGAAAAAAGCTGATGCTTATCCGAAAAATAAACAACTTGTCGGTATCCTTATATACCAATCAACGTTAACAGAACACTTCAGTGGAAATTTTTTTATAAATGACCATAAAATCTTTAAAATTTTGAGCTAACAACACATGAAAATAGAAACTAAAACGCTTTCAAAATACAAAATATACTCCAACAACCTATTTAGTGAAACCCTCCTCAACCCCTATCGCCCTAAGGCACAAGGGATACTACTGTGAAAAAGACACGATTGTCGAAGATAACGAGGACCTCTTGGAGTTTTTAGTAGAGCAGCCGCTTTCAATACCAATCTCCCCTAAAATGGCTAGCAGGCGCCCGAAACCGACCCCCATACAGGGTAAATTCTCAAACCGCCCGGCTGGAATTGAGAGGGTTAAGAAGACTGTTACTTCGCTCAGCAGAACTCTCCTTTGAAGAAAGTGTGGGCATTCTTTCTCTAACGCTAACCTAACGTTTCTTTCCTCTACATTTTCATTATCGCGCAACAAACGAAGCGTTTTAACATTTAAAATCAGACGTAAACAAAGAAATGTATCGCATATGAATACCACAGTTCTTGCTATTTGCACAAGCGAAGTTTGAGATTTCAGCTCACGCGCGGAAAAGTGCAAAGCACAGATACTGCTGCTTTACGCATGCGCGAATCGTTCTCTATAATAAGAAAATAATTTAAATCGTAATTATAAAAATCCATTTTTTTTATTTTGATATGACTTCAATATACTAAAACCTTCCCCAATAAATACCCTACAAAATGGTGAAAATATCTCCAAAATTAGTTAAGTATTTCTCGAGTTTTTAGGGTTTCAACATACAGACGCTTTCAGGAGACTTCATTTTATACTATGTATAGATACTCTAGAGAGGGTTCGCTCTGTCATACATTCAGTTAGATGAAAGAAGATATATAAAATAAATAAACTTCAAACAGTAAATTAAATTTAAAAAATCTCAAATATAGGAGCTTAAATATAGGCCTAACTATCGTCAACTTGCCCATGGGAATTGATGTTCATATTTTCCAAAACAATTATCTTATAAAAATAGTCTTTGTATTAAGACAATCTTATCAATTTCATTTTCGCAGAATTTTTCCTTAATTTTTAATTCAATATGATGCATATCTGTAACAATGTTTTTTAAATGTTATGAAATTCAAAATTCACCAAAACATTCAGACACATATTTTTGCCAATTATTAAATCTGCAGTAGAATTTTTACTTTCGTTTTTATTCCGTAATATATATATATATATACAAAAGTATAAAAATCAAGTTAAATGGAAAAACAAATAAACCAA
>JAPMOR010072993.1:80280-90722 GCA_026543865.1 Argiope aurantia
AAATTTGCATTAAATTGAATTCATGCTTTTTAGTCATACCAAGGTAATATTTATAAAAAATGCGTTCCATATTAATTATTTAATAGCTCAAAAGTCAATAATCTGGATGAACAAACTAGTTCTAATTATTTTTTAATAACATACTTTTAATAGAGGAATATAGTTATAGTAGCTGATTAGATGTGAAATTTTTATTCTACCTGACATACCTTTTCCATACGTATATCAAATTTCGTTGGTTCGAAATGGTTTTTGAAATAAACTTGGTTTGTTCAAAATTCAGTCTGAATGGAGCTAACCCATTAGGGACTATATAGTGATAAATCTCAACTTGTTAACTAAGAACTTCTCAACAGAAATTTTAAACTAGCTTAACATGATTCAGATTTTCCTTTAACCTTTTGCGGTCCAACGTCGAGTCTGATGTGACATTTTGAAGTTTGCATCATTTTCACATTCCTCTTAGATAATGTTCTTTATATATAGCAAATAGTATAATAGCAAAAACTGTCACATTAAATTTTAGGAATTATAACGATCCTATAACTATATTTTTGATACATTTATACTATTAATTCTGCAAAGGGTAAATATGAGCATCGTTTATAAAATTCAAAATATTTTATTCAAAAACTATAGTATATTCATTACTTTTCAAAATAGTTTTTAACTGAGCCTCTAACTGATTCGACATTAGAAATATTTCATTAATACCCAGAAAATTTTATTGCAAATGCAATTAGATTAGTGACCAACACAAGTTGTATTGATTACATGCTTATGAAGGTTTGGTTTGGTTATATTAACGTCCCGTTTTGAAGCAACACTAGGGCTATTTTAGGACGGACCTCATAATTTTGAACCACGGTCAGATGACGAGGACGACATCTGAGCTGGCACCCCCCCTCTCCACACCAGCGGGAGGACGTTTGGTCATGACGGATTTAACGTGCAACTGACCCCCTTACACGACGGTTCTTCGGTGGAATCGGATTAGGAACCTGAAACCCTCCGGTTCCGAAGCCGAGACCTTACCACCAGGCCACCGCGGTCCACATGCCTATGAAAGTAAATTAAATTGTGCGAAAAAAAAATATTGGTAAAGTTTTTTTTTTTTTTTTTTAACTATTGAATGTGTACAACTCTTTCTCTTTTAACCCTTTGCATTCAGATGTCTCATTCAGATGTCATAACCTGAGGAAACATAAACAAAGGCTCTAATGATTATCAGTTATTATCTTTTGAGCAGCTATTCGAAGGCAAAAGGCGACTGCTTTCAGCACGACAATTAATAGTCTGTTACTATTAATTGTCTGTACTAGCTTCCGATTATAATTCAGCAGAACCACATGATTTTATTCAGCGCTTAGCCTTATCTGAAAGCATTGATGATAGACATTTTGAGCAGGGTAAGGACTGCCGCGGAACCTATGGTGTGGTTAATTCCTTCAGTCATTTACTACAAAATCACCTGCTCAGCAAAATTCTCGACTTTTGCAGCAAGTGGCTGTAATGTTGCTGCAGTTGCAAGAGTTCTGAAGAAACTAGCGGCTGGATAGAACTTGCAAAAGGCTAAAGGGGCAGAAGAGAAAACTCCATCAACCATTTCGTCCATTTGTTCTGGTTTGAGAGTGGCCTGTTCCTGCAGAACAGCTTGAACATGTGGTTGTAAGTGATGAAACCACAAGGAATGAAAGAGTGCGAATATTTTTTTCGAGGTTGCCATCAACAATCGCAGATGCCTAAGGCACTAGAATGATAGTCATAAAATCAAACAGTTAACCTGTAGCGTATCAAAATTCAGTTTTTCAAGTTAATAAATACCATTTCTGATATTCTCCTAAGTCTAGATTACGAAATCTAAGCGGCATCAGCCATACAAAATTGTAGCAACTTCAAAATGCAGTGCTCTAAAGTAGAAACATCCTAAATAGCACAGAAGAACAATGACATTAGTGGTGACAAAGCTGGAATAGAAGTAGATGCAAATAAGAAAGAGCAGTAACCTAGTAATTTTGAATTGCGGTCAGATGACGAGGACGACACCTCTTCAAATTCTACAAGTCTTAAGAAATAAAAAATTCAATTCTAATCCAAACACTGCAATTATGACGTTTCCGGCGTAAAGTATGTAAAGGTGTTGGAAAAGTGACAAAGAAAAACTATGGAGGAACCTTACGTGCAGTGGTTCTTTTTGTTTCAGGGAAGGAGAATCCTCTTCCACCCTACAACTGTGTAATTTCAGACATTGTGTTTTAGTTTAGTGTAAACAAATTCCTGTTACTTCTTCCAATGGCTAACCATTAATCTTGTCTGGTATCAATGACACCATATGATGTGAATTGACAAATCGCAACCCCTTAAAATATATTTAATATTTACAATATGAATACAATATATTTAATATATGATGATACAGTATATACGCTTGGTAATACATCACAGAAAAAAAAGCTTTGCTAAAATATCCATATAGAACCAAAGTTGAAAATAAAAAAAATCCCTGCAACTTTATAAGAACTGGAAATGAAAAATACATAATAAAGCTGATACAGAAATTGGTTTTCCATAAAATTATCTATACAATTAAAACCCCAATCAATGATATGCACTATAATATAACATGACATTTAATTCAATGTCAGAAAAATTATTAGAGATAGCCATGGAAACAGATCATACAGGAAAGATTTTATAGTGCAAAAATCAATCCAGTAAACCCATCACCAGACAAATTCATTTATAGCTTCCAAAACAATGGAAATTCACAAAATTTGCAATTGATAAACTAAAAATTATATTGAAAGCAATATAAATATTTAATAAATTTTATAGTAGAAGTATGCAACATTACAAAATAATATTTTTAAAAGTTTTGAAAATATAATTACATGTTTTGCTTATGTATAGCAATTGATGATTTATTTTTATATAACACATACATTCAAAGTATCTGTTTTTAATGATGATATGTAACTCTGAAATTTATGAGCAATTAATTATATAATTCAAAAATATGAAACTCTACCTTGATGATGATAATTAAATTAATTTTAAATAAAACCTAACAGCAAAATTTTGTAGAATTGAACAAAACTTTCAAACATTTTTATGGATCAATCTTACTTTTAAAAAATCATATTATAATTGACAATACACTGATATTGAATTCTGGATTTCTATTCAAAGCAAGAATGTTTAATATATAACCTTAGATAAAAACCAAAAATAATTTTCTTCAAAATACTATTTTAAATCTTTTCTTGTAATGAAGAAAAATGACCAGTTTCAGTTTAAATGCAGGGAACCACTGATATTAGATTCTTTATTAATCTAAAAAAATATTAACTTATCCATCTCAAAATCATCACATGTGGGCAATTGCATCCAAAAAATAGTTGATCAGAATGTGATCATTCTTTGTCGGATGATCAAAAAATTATATAAAACAAGGGATATTTAGCAACCGGATTAATATGGAGAATACAGATTTGGCTGCTGAGCAATGAATAATCATCAGCTGATGTTTAACTATGATTGGTGAATATGGCCATAAGTATTCAAACATCCTCCCACTAATAACATGCCATGAAAGTTTTAAAGAAGCAGCTCAAATGCCAAATATTAATAATTAGTGAATAGCCCTAGCATAATTTCATATGGGGCATTAATTTACTTCAAGATATATGCATGTATTTGAGATTTTTTAATCTCAAACTACAGATCATTCTCCTTCTAAATTTCAATTTAGTCTGAATGATTTAAATTTCACAAGTAGCACCCAGATTAAGCAAGCAAATTAACACAAAGCTAAAATAATAAATCAAGTAGGCCCTTTGACGATTCTAAAACAAAAACAGATTGTTATCTCTAGTTTTCACAGCTATCCTTTCTGCTTTCAGAGAAATAACTGCACATAAAACAGAGTAAATATTAAAAGATAATATTAATTCTTCTTGATATAAAAGTGAAAATTAAAAAATATATTTAAAAATTATTTACCTTAAACACTGACTAGGACCAATGTGAAACATAATCAAAACATTGTTTATGATTTGTTGAATATTTTCATAACTGAATATGTGATTAACTTTCAATTTTATAATTCCAAATGTGATACAATTGTATCAAAATTTTTTTGCATCATTCTGATTAGGGGCAAACATAATTTCAATTTAAATTTGTGTAAAATATTTGAAGTAGAATAATTTCAGTAAATAGTTTTGTATTCTGGAGATGTAAGTAATTTTTACAAAATATATTAAAATAAACAAAAAGTTTATATTTAATACACATTATTTGATACTGATGGCATCACAAAGTCAATAATACATTAAGTTGAGGCTGATAAAGGAAACTTTCATACTTAAACATTGAAGTTTCAATGAAATTCTTGAATCTTTTATCATAATTCTGGTAACCTACTTCAAATACAGATTTGATGGAATTAGAACTGATAAAGTGTTCAAAATATAAAAAAGAAATAAAAGGTATTAATAACATTAATTAAAAAAATTTATTGAAAAAAATCTAAATAAATAAAATGGTTGCAATAGTATTGATTTTTTCAAAAAGTTCAGCAATAGTATGTATTTCCTGATAATCATTAGAAAATTAATCCAATGGAATTATTCTTTTAAGCACTGGGATTTGCTTAAACTATTTGACTTTATGTAATGACTATTTGACTTTATATATAATGATTTTTGTTCATTCAATTCTTTTATACTTCAGCTAAATTGAAATGTAGATATAAGAAAAAAAAAAAAAAAAAAAAAAAAGGAAGCCACTTCTGGTTACCAAAAGTAGTTCCAATTATTCAGAGATCTTTTTTTACTAAGGCATTATAATTCATACCAAATACTGTGAGAATGTTCTCATGCAAAATTTCCTAATATTCTCTGCATAATATTAGGCACTTTTTCACATGCTCATAAGGTTATTAATGCACAAAATGACAGAAGCGGGATTCTCCTAAATTTTTATTTTGTTGTTTATATGAAAATATTTTATGAATAAATTATAAGTCAAAATTTACTTGTATTGATATTGAAATTTTTAATGTTTATGACTCAAAGATATTATTACTTAGATTTATCCGAGTCTTACATCTTTGACTTCACTTACTCAAAATGATCCTTTTATACTGTCATAAAATAAAAATCAATGAAATAATATTTATTAGAATTAAATTGAATTACCAATTAAGTAATCTATAACTGACGCTTTGTTTTATCTGAAAGACAATGAATTCTTTAATTTTCTTAAAATCTGATGGATCAGATTGATGTATTTTCAGAAATAGAAAGCAAGAAAAGTCATTTTAAATAAATGCTGTACATGTTTAATATTTTAGATATATTATACAAAATAGTTTACAATTAAAAAATAAAAAGGAATCGGTGTTAAGGTAGGATTTTACTATACAAATTTAGATTAATACTTTCATATAAAAAACAACCTTTTCAGTTAACATAATCAGATTAAATGAGAAGTAAAATGCATACATTTATTAATTACAAATTCATTATAAAAAACAGGAATACAACAATATTAACATATAAAATATCAAATTCTTGTAATTGAGGATAGAAATTTAAGATGAATATGGAAGGATAATATGCAAACTTGTGTATATGAAAATAGAAATTCAAGACGAAGCATGTTTTTAGTGCGACATTTTTTTAGTTAACAATTTTTTGTACAATATTTCCTTGGATTTACAATTTAAACAATTCAATCTTAAAAGTTAAATTTTCATTATACAATTTCAACAGCATATATAAAACCATACTTGCATTTCAACCTTGCAGGCATATTACGTTTCAATTCAATGATTCCATAATATACGTGAATTTCTTTATTGATATAAATTTCACTTTTTATAACAGTTCCATAGGGGCGTAATAGGCGATTTATGTCATCCCTTCCAGTACCATAAGGCACTTCGATTTTTAAAGAAGTTACATTCATTTCAACTGCTTTATAATTGTAGTAACTTTTATTAATAAGAACCTTCTTTTTATTTTTCACTTTGGAAATAGCAGAGTCACCACATATAGTACAAGCAATTAGGTCATTACGAAAAGCTTTAACATACACCACACATTTTTTCTTTTTTAAATATCTTTCAATATCTTGAATAATAACAAAAGGATCTACAGCTGATTTCAGAGAAAATAGGATAGACAACAATCGATATTGGGAGTCCATTCTTGACAAAAAAAATAATTGTAAGTTTGAACTACAAATAATATGGGCTGTTGGGTCGTAAACAAAAATAGTATGGAAATATATGAATACGAAAACTCGCTTCCTGTTCACCGAAGCCCAATTTTATGTTTGAAGGTAGTTTTCAAATATATGTCTTAAGCACAATCTCATCGCAACTCCTCCGGAGAGTCCCAAAAGTTCCATTTTCTCAAAGTACAAAGTGCGCATGCGTAGCGCATATCATTCGTTATTTTCGTAGTTTATTTTGATTCCAATAATTTCTATTTCTGGAAATTATTTTGAAAGAATGGAACTTTGGGACACTCCGAAGGGGTTGTGATTTATCGATTCGTCGTATGACTGATCTTGATCATTCGCTTTGGAAGACATTAAAAAGCGAAACTATCTTTTTGAGCATGCGCAGTTTTGCCTTTGGCAAATTGTTACAGGCGCGGACTAAGGTCTAGTTTTTCACTCCTAATGCTCTATCCCTCATCGGACTGCTATCGGATGAAGCATCCTCCGGTTAACGAGTTTTGTTTATGTTTCGCGTTTTGTATAAAAGGCGACTTTTAAAAATAGGATTTTAAAACTAGGAAAGATTCATAATTTTGTGATAGTTGTATTTGCAATTGCCCTTTCTTTAAATGATTTTTTTGTCGTATTTTAATATAAAATCCTAAATTACTGACATGTAAAATATTTTTGCGTCGATAATTCATATAAGTTAAAAAGATTTTTTCTGTGAACCCTTTATTTTCACAATGACTTTTTACCATCAAACACTTTACGACGCCACTTATATAAATCAAATAATAGTAGGCAATTTTCTTGATGAAAAGAAAGAAGACATTGTTACATGTACTGGGAGAATTTTAAAATTAAAAAGGTTTGAAGCAGGCTATGCTATGTTTCAAACCTTAATATCTTTGGATACTCATGATACTATTTGTGCCTTGGGGAAATTTCGCAGGGAAAGGCAATCCAAAGGTAATAATATATTCATTACCGTGTAATATATGCTAATTAATCTTCTAAAATTGTTTTATCCATTTAAAATTCTTTCTGGTTTGTTGCAGTTTATGTAATGTTGTCTGGTTAATTTCCACTTCTTAGTTAATTTAAGAGAATTAAATATATTATTATTTTTCATTAAGAGTATTAATTATCTAATATGTTGTTGCTATAATGTAATATGTTAAAGAGAAGAGTTCATATATAATTTAATGGAGAATTTGTTTTTGAGTTTTCCATGCTTATGTCTTTGTCTTTTTATTAAATTGTTTTGTGTATTTTTTTTTAGACCAAGCAAATATGCCACTCTTGTGTAAAAAACTGCAAACTCTTATCATTTTATCATCCAAGATTCTTTTAACCATATATTTCTGTAAAATTTAATTTTGTTAATTTTGAATTTTTATAATTATTTTACACATTAAAATAAAAGTACTTTTTTATTTTGGTGACTTCTGGCTTACTTGACTACATTGAGATTCTGCCAAGATAAGTGCTACAAGCCTTTTGCATTTTGGTGAAATTTTATTATTGGCTTAGCTGTGGAAATCTTGGGAGTCATTATAGTAAGACTGAATCAAAATAGATTTCAAATATATTTATTTTTCTTAGTGCAAGAAAGATAATTGCAAATAGAAATTTTTCATTTTTAAAAATGTTTTTAATATTTTTTGAGCCATTTTGATATCAGTTATCCTGTTGGAATAACAAATAAGTAAAGAAATTTTTTTGTGTTTAAAGGAAAGTTAAATTTAACAGCTTTATGGAGTTAAATAAAAATGTATATTTATTTTTATGTATTTAAATAATCAGTAATTTCTTTTCTATTCTTCTGTTTTCTTAAACATTTGTTGATTACATAGTAGAGATGAGGAAATATAAGAGGGCAAAGTGATAAATCTTCAAAGGTCATGGCAATCCCTAATCATAAGACCCCACCTTTCTGCATGACTTTCATGTGTGGTGGTGCAGTATTACATATTTTGAATATTATTATGATCCAAAGTTGGACATAGATTGATAGTTTTGGCCACAAATCCATATACTAAATTTTGTGTTTTTGAGAGTTACCAAATTCACATGCACAAGATTATACAGATCAACAAATTGTGGTTCAAAATCTTTTATGCATCTACAGTTCTGGTGATAAATTTGTGAACCATATTTCATCTGTATAATTATTTCAATTTTTATGTTATGGTACTAATGTGTTTATGGACCAATGGACTTCTTTTGATTTATTTTATCTAAATTTGGATAGAAATTTACAAATTTGAAGACTACAATCAAAATTTCATTGCTCTAATTCAATATGTTTTCGGTTATTATGTTCACTGACAGACATAATATCAAAAATGCTTTATAAAGAATCAAAATCTTAAAGGTCATAGAGGAGGTTTCAAGTTTGGAGAATGTCAAAATCTTAAGATCAGATTTTTTTTAGCAATTATACTTCATAATCTAAACTTCATTATCTAAAGAATAAATTTGACACATTATAAAAATATGACAACTGAAAGATAAAATATTTTAGTAGCAATGAAAATGATTTAAATTTCATTATTGTAGTGAAAATGTATTATTGTAAAATGTACTTAAAATATTTTCTAAATTTATTAAACTTTATGAAAAATGATGCAACTAAATGCCATAGAAAAGGAAATTTGTTGAATTTTCATATGATGTAGAAACATTTTTGTGCTGTAATATTTTCAGAAATTGTCTAAGAAAACTACCAAAATTTTACAGAATTTTTAATTCATATTTCTAAAAAAATGAATGAATAACCCTAATGTATACATTTCTATTCTTCAAACTATATTTGAGCTAAATTTCATAGTTTTAGATCTTGTGGTCTGCAATATAGAATACCAACAACAATAAATTACCAGGGTTGCCATGGCACTGTGAAAACAGAAAAATATAGAGAATGTAAAATTTATTTTAAAGTTGGGAAAATGCCAGAAAATTTGAAAATATTCATAAAAACTGGGAAAATACAGGGAATTTTAAGTTTCTAATTTTTTTTTTTCATAAAAAAAATATATCTCTCTGAACATTGCAAGAATAAAAGATTAGAGCCGCAGCACCAAAAACGAAACAATTGTGTGATTTCGGAAACTCGTCCATTTTCAACTTTATTCCCCTATTTTTCTGTATAAATCAGTCTGATTTCGATTTCAGAGACATTTGTTCTCTTTCCTTGAGAATGAAGCAGCTGAAGATCTAAGATATTGCTGTTACTGCACAAGAGAATAGAATAAATTTCTCTGATGGGTATCATGTTTTTGTTGTAGCATGCTTACCTTTGTTTCTTCGATTTTGCATACAAGAAATTAAATTTCTATTTACAATAGATTAAGTGCATTAATGTCTAGTAACAATCTCATAGAAATGCTTATGTCATGTTGATTCGGCTTTTTTAGTGATTGTTTCTTTAACTTGATTTATTAAGTAGATAAATTGTAAGTTTTTATAGTATGCTGTTATTGCTATGAATAATTTCGTAATTAAATTTAATTTTTAACAAGGTTTAGCTGACAATCTAATTTCTGAAAGAAATGTATTTTATTTACTTTATGACAAATGATTTCCTTTGTTTATAAAAATTTTGAACTTTATTTGAATGAGTAAATAATTGTTTTGAAGACATAGTTTTGAAAGATATGATCAAAAATAATATTGTAGTAAGAGTTGATATCTTTATATGAAATTTATGCATGATTCATGAATAGAAGCATTTCTGTATAAAGATGCAATAGAAATTGGCCACAATTAGTGCTAAATTTTTAAAAGAAAGATTTGTTTTATTTTAACTTTACGGTATTTATTTCTAACAATATCAATGTATTATCTTCTATATACAACCAATTATTTTACTAGACTCCCTGTGTTGGAGTTTGTATTGAATGGAGAGGAGAGAGTGCTACCTTTATTTAGCAACAAGCAATTAATTATATTTGAAACAGACCAGGAAATGAGATGTAGTGTGATTCGAATTCAAAATAAGTGACATTTGAATACAATTTTTCAAATATATGTTTATATTAGAATATTCTATTATAACCTTAATGATATATTCTGTTTCATAGGATTATCAAACAGTAATGTTTATATTTTTTGTATTCAAGATTTTTTATTCTTCATTAACCATTATTTTAAGAATACATAAGTTGATTAATTTTATGTCTTATTGTTTATTAAACTAACTTTTT
>JAPMOR010072993.1:90732-109528 GCA_026543865.1 Argiope aurantia
ATAAGTTGATTAATTTTATGTCTTATTGTTTATTAAACTAACTTTTTCTCTTGGGTTCCTACAAATCCATAGAATATTTAGAAAAAAAAATTCTTATTTAAAGTGTTTTGTGTGCTTTAACCTAGCCATACACTGGAAACTTAATTTAAAATATTATGTGAAGAAAATTTTTATTTACAAAGTAAAATAGTTTTTGTGTTAGTAAATTGCTTTAACAACACTGAGTCATGTCATTAAACTCAAAGTGTTACCTATCAGGTTTTCAATACCATTACTTCCTTTCAAATGAGGATTTTTATTTCTTATAAATTTGCACAAATAAAGCAACCCTTCAAATTTTGTTTCTATATAAACATATTTACAAAATGTTTGTTTACTAATTTCTAATATTTCTCTGCTAGTTCATATAATAAAAAAGCTTTTAGTAGTTTCTCTTGTTAAAAACTATTTTTAATGCTTTTATATTGTTGTTTCTTGAAGCTGCGAAATCGCTTTTGGATAATTTTCAGCTGTAACGGAATCTCTCCACCACGCGAGCCGATTTCTAATTAGAAACAACAGTTTGCAAGAGATACTGCCTTTCATCCTCATTAGGAATAATTGCGACGTCGTGTATTTTCCGAAATTCCAGAATGCTAGATATCCTTAGCATCTCTGTTCAACTTTCTAAGCACTATCTTCGGAAGCTGAAACTTTATCTTTCAGCAGTATGTATTTTCATGTAATGTATTTTTCAGCAGACAGAAAATCTTCATACGCCACTTCGACGTCTTGATCTTTCAAAATAAGATCAGTTATATCTGCTTCGGACTTTTCCAAGCACTTAAATTTATCGTCAATTTGCGATTTCAAAAAAAGTTCTTTCGTATTAGGAGCTCTTTTATTAAGCTCATATTCAATCTTCTTAGCACAAGTCGTAAGCGACGTATGGAGTGATTTTCGTTGTGTTTTAAGCGGTGTCACATCCATTTTTCATGCTTAAAATATCAACTAACTGCCAAAACGGACCCCACGTTTGGCGCTAGAAATTATGTAGCGTAACTCTATACTCAGGGTCGGCCACTAGGGGGTTCGGCGGAAGCTATGCCTCGGGGCCCCAGGATTGAAGGCCCTCAACATGATCAAGGACTAAAACAGCGATGTGAAACAGCCATGTACTATAGTATCCAAATGGATTGTACTCCTGATATTCCACATAAGGAACAAACGCCAGTCGTTATTAAATATCCAGATTTTGAAAAAAAAGAAAAAAGATTAACTATAAATGAGTCTTTTATAGGGTTTATGAAAGTAACTGGTATAGAAAGACTGGCAAAAATTCCACTGAAAAGATTAAGTGAGCTTGATTAAATTTTGCAGAAGAATAAATTGTAGAGTGCAGGCATACTGCAATGGTTGCAACATGAAAATATAAAGGTGTACAATCTAGAATAATTGTTCTAAACCTTCATGTGACTTTTGTGCCTTGTCTATCATATTCTTTTAATTTATGAATTTGTGATGCCGCTTCCAGCAAAATATACTGTTTTTGATATTGCTTATTTTCTGCGTCTTCAAATATATGAGAAATTTTACAAAAACATTTAAATATTACTTTTAAAACATTATACGACACTCGTTGAGAAGCCAAAATAGATTAAACTATTTCAAGCAAAAACAATTGTTCTTGATTGATTTAATTTACTATTTCAGGCAAAAAAAAAAAAAAAAATTGTTATTGATTGATTTAATTTAATTTGGTCAATAAAATTAAAAGTTTTAGATGAAATAAAAGAGATAGCATGAAATTTGAGTATTTCAGAACATTTTCCTGAAAAACGAATTCGAAAAAGAAAAAGAATATATTCCGAAATAGCTGAAGATGAAGTTAGAGAAAACACGGTAGAAGATAGTTGAAGATAGCACTGTAATTGATACAGCTATTATGCAGATAGAAAATAGATTAAAAAGTATTTCAAATAAATCACTAATAAAAATAAAACTTTAGAAAAACAGGAATTAGAAAAATGTCCCCAGTACTTTGTAAAGTTTTATAACAGTGATGTAAATGTAAACATAATCCAAGAAATTGGTTTGCTACGGGTTTTGATTTCGAATAAAAGGGATGTAACTAAAGCACAAGACATACAGCAATACATACGAAATAATTATTATAATGAATGATTTCTAAATATATTAACTGTGTTAAAAAATTTTTTACGTTGCCAGTTATTATGGCAAGTGCTGAGCACTCTTTCAGCAAATTAAAACTAATAACGATTAGTCTTCGGGCAAGCATGTGTGCGGAATGCTTAAATGTACTTACTGTTTTAAGTACCGAAAAAAAAAATTGCAAAAAATTCTAATTTCTCTGAAGTAATTAATAGTAAAAATCAAATCGTGCTTTAAATAAACATGCAATAGAAATATATGTTCGCGGTTGTATTTTTTGTTTGTTTGTTTTATCAAAATTTTAGGGTCTCAAATGGGTTTTTTTGCATCCAGGCATAATAATTTTGCATAAGTCCGGCTTTGTCTATACTACATAATATTTCAAATAATTATGCTGGGCTGACATCTACCCTACTGTTCGTCAACGGATTCTGAAACGACCATATTTCGACGATTCCATCTCATTAAGGAGTGAGACGCGGAACTATGAGCATTTCCGGTATTCCCTTTGACCTTGGATTTCCCCTATTAGATATTTATTAGTTCAATTTTTTTAGTTCATTTTAATATAAAAAAGATCATTATTATTTTGTAAAAAAGTAATTACCAAATTTTAAGAATATAAATTTTTTAAATTTATTCTTCATATTTTAATGTTTATGCATTAAATAAAAATTGCTCTGAAATATTTTACTGTGCATTAGTACCTTTTTCCTTCTGTATTACTAATTATCTGCAATGTTTGCGTCTCATAAAGCCGCGAGTCTTCATTGCTAAATGTAAACATCTCCTCCTTTCATCTTTCCTCTCACCCCTATTTTGTCGAATTAAACCCATCCTAACGCATGCGCAAAAGCGCGGAGGGTTTTATAATCTGTTGTCAAACAATATGTCTGTTTCGGCTGGGTGAATTGACAATTACTGAATAAACAAGGATGTGACATATAAAACATTTAATCACAATATAAGCACAACACAGCGTTGCATCAATAATATTCTTAGTACATCTAATGAAAAGTGAAAAACAGAACTGCTGACGTAAGTTCTGGTTGGCTGTGATTGGTTGGCCAGGAGATGCCGTTTCCAATAAGATTGGTTCTAAATTGCAAACTATTTTTTTTAAAAACTTGCTAATAATTTTTAACAATACTTATATTAAGTGGAATTGCATTAAATGTGGCAAATCTAAATTATCATGCAACTTCTTTTAAACTCAAGGATATTTCTTTCTAAACCTTGGTGATCTAGATGCAATGTATGCAATTATTTTTTAATAACTTAAATAGAACTTTAATTAAAAATGTTAAAAAAAGCATTTTTATCTCTTTCTCTCTATATATACATACATACATACATACACATATATATTAGTAAAATTCTATATTACTTTAAAATTAGGCTGGAGAGAACTGGAACTGTGATGTATCTTGCTGTGATGGCTGATGTTGACTGTGCTGATGTATCTTGTTTGTCTTTCTATCTATATCATATTTTTTGGCCGAAGATCTGATTGAAAAAATTCCAACAAATTCTTTATAAATTGCTTGGGTACTTTCATATTATAATGAACTTGAGCCTACTTATTGATCTTAGGGTTATGTCGATTGCCATAACTTCATTACATATAATGCAACCATCTTGGTGTTATATATCTCAGTTGCTTGGCGATTTAATCTGGAAACTGCTATAATATGCAACTATAGTTACTTGCATGATATCTACAGGAACGATTATCTTAGGCTTAGCAAACTCCTTACACTTAACAACCAGAAACGAACGAACAAACAACAACAAATGAGACATTATCTACAACAAAAAAAATTCAGCTTTTTGTGGTTTTGAAGTTATAAAATTTTATTAAGTGGTATTAAAAATTCAATAAAATTTTATTAACATATTGAAATATTAATTTTTTTAATGATTTTTCTATGAAAGCCTTAATATAGCAGATTTTTTAAAAACTACTCGATTACTCAATTAATTAAGTTATTACTCAAAATTACTTAATTAACAAAGTTAATTAACTGTAATTTCCCTGTAAGGATAATGGAAGTAAACTCATTTGTTCCTAATCTAGTCTTACAAATATCTCAATACTACTAATTTTATTTACCAAGCTGTAATTAAATAAAGCATGTAGATATTTAAACTTTAAATTACCTAACATTAATTTATCTAAGAATACTATTACATCTTAAAAACAAAAGTTTAATATCAAACTCTTGCATTTTAATATTTATTTCAGATAATAATAATTCGAGCTATTGTTTGTTAAACTTTTAAAATGACACGAATGTTTTTGGTTACTGTTTCAGAAATGTAGAATTATAAATGTATTTAGATGTTGTTGACTTAGGAACCATGGGAATTATAACTACTATTGAGAAAAAAGAAGTCCAAGTATCTTAAAGATACCTGTTCTTTCGTATTCTTTCATAATGTTTTCTTGTTTCAGATTCGATAGTGGTTATAGCAGAGAGGAGAGTTGTAATGGTTTTAGTTGTTAATGCTGAAAAAATGGCATTTGAATGGGTAAGCCTTTTTTTCATTATAATGGATTATTTAAGAACCTAATTTTTTCTTATTTTTAGAAAAACAATTTGATGTAAGATACATTCACCCCCAGTAATTTTAACATATGGCATTGCTCCGTCCTGTATCTTTAAAATGAAAGTAAAATTTTATTTGCAGTCGGAACTATGTAGTTCATTCTTTTCTATTGTATTATTGTGTTAAAGTAAAAATTGGTTATAAATTGTGCAATGATGCATTGATTTCATAATATTGCATTTAGTTTAAAATACTGCACTCCTGCTCAAAAAATAAGCAAGCAACAAACATGAAAAAACGATTTACACATGCAAAACGGTGAATTAAAACAAATTTTCATATGAGACAGAGCTTACATCGCCAAATGCAAATGGGTAACCAAAATTAACACAAAACGCAATCCCGCAGTCAAAACTTAACACCTTAAAAAGGGCCTTACCGGACTTCCGCTTCAGCTCGCAAGCAGCGATGATTACGCGAAATTCGAGATAGTCCAAGTGGAAAGCATAAGTAGAATAAACCATTTGCTTGATGAGATGCGTTAGAGGGCTATCGATTTATTGTAGCTGACATAAGACAGTCTGCTGTTGCTAGAGAGCTGAATATGCCTCGTATTGACAATGGAACCATTATCGAAGGGATCAAAACGCCACTAGAAGACCGGAGAATGATCACATCGTCTGACGATCGCTATCTGTTGCAATGCGCCAGACGCCGGAGGACACTAGCAGAGTGACACCTGACGTGGCTGCTCTTAGCTGCTGCAGAAAAGCCCATATCCAACCAAACTGTGTCGCGCAGACTGCATGAAGGTGACTGTTTGCACGACCTGTCGTTTAGGTTTCTTTATCCCCAGTGCAATTAGAGCGCTGTTGCATTAGGCCCGTGAACATTGCAGTTGGCCACTAGAGCAGTGGGGCCTTGTGCTCTTTACGTATGAGTATCGATTTAACATCCAGAATGATTCCCGAAGGGCAAGAATATGGCGGGAATCAGGGACACTTTATCGGCCCCAAACATTGTCGAAAAAAGGGACCATTACAGAAGTGGCGGTTTACTTGTCTGGGCAGGCATAGCAATGAACGCCCAATCCGACCTACATATGTTCTCTGGGGGTTCTGTGACAGCTGTTTGATACTGCGACGAAATCCTACACCCTTTTGTGCGCCCTTTTATCACTATAATGGGTCCTGACACAATATTTATGGACAATAACACTGCCCGCACAGAACACAATTCGTGCGGAGTTATTTGGAGAGTGAAACTATTCCACAGGTGGCGTGGCCTGCTAAATCACCCGACCTGAATCCCATAGAGAATGTGTGAGATATATGTTGGGGAGACGGATTGCAGGTCACAGTGTACCACCAGGCACCCGCCACGAGCTTCAACAAGCCTTATTACAGGAATGGGCATCACTGCCACGATAAACTATCAACGATATTGCCAGCATGCCTCGATATTGTCAAGTGTGCATTTCAGCTAGAGGGTAGCATACCCATTATTAACGTGGGATTCTCATTGCACATTCTGCCTACCAATTTGGCCTGTCGTACCGTGACGACCGTAATATATGCATTTTTGTTTCTCTTTGCTTTATTGTTTGATATGTGGTCTCTGCACCTATCTCGTATATAACTTATACACCTATTCATTAAATAGTTTTTGTTTTATTCCGAATTTTGCATTTGTTGCTTATATTTTAAGCAGGAGTGTACTTGACCTTAATTTATTTGTTAATGTAAAAACTGCAACAGGTCTAAAGCTTTTACTTGTTTAAAATAAAATTGGACAAATTTTAATGGTCCTTTATTTAAAATTATATTCAGATACTTATTTAAAATTGAGTTGTAATCTTAGAAATAGAATTTTTACAAATTCTATTTTTTCCTTCATTTATTTTGTAATCTTACTCATTTTTCAGTTATTATATTTAAAAGTTAATTATCTACTTTTTGTATGAAAAAGTTTTTTAAAGAAAGTGCATTATAAATTTGTTTGCTTTTCCATAGATTGTTGAGAAAAAGTTAAATATTGACATACCAAGAAGATTACCTCTATATTATTTGGCTTCTGATTCTCAAGGGCGTGCTTTTTGTACAGGTAATAAAGTGATGACTTTTCAGTAAATTTAATTGTATATTTTATACACAATATAGATAAAGTGGCTGAGTTAGTGATATAAATTATAATTTGGAATAAATTGTTCTTTCATTTGGATTATTATATATTAAGATGTATAATTAAAAAAAAAATTTAGAATCAAATTCTATAGCATTAATACTGAATCTACTATTGAGGTTATAAATTCAATTAAGTTTCGTAATTTTTGTGCTTGATTCATGTTTCATGATAAAACCTAATTTTTGAGATGTAGAAAAAATATTTAAATTTATTTGAAAATATTATTTTGTATACAAAATTAAATTTCTATATGTATTTATCTCTGTATTGAAATAATACTATATTTCATTTGGATGAGAAGTATGTAAAGAATATGTGTCTCCTTAGTATGTAAAGAATAATGTATTCTATAAATATTATAATATACGCATAAATATTGTTACGAAATTTTTACCGGGGGGTTCGTTTGGATAGTGGGAGTGATATGGTGTGGAGAACGCTCAATAATCAGGCAGAAGTAGAATAAAAACAACGACGTTTATTTACACGAAGACACACAGGACAGCACAAAAGCGACAACTATATACAGCACAGAAGACGATTATCTTCACCCGAGACGTGTAGCATACAACAGCACACACAGCAGCATACAACCAGAATCTACTGCAGACAGTAGCGCACAGCTCAGTTCAGCACGAGCTTGACTCAGTCGCTTCCGACTCCTCCGTCTTCTACTTCTCCGACTCTGGCTCGGGATACTGACTTCGTCTACTCGACTCCGCTGCTCTCGAACTCCGACTACTCCGTCGTCTCGACTACTGGCTTCGTCGTCTCCCAACTCGGACTGACTCTCTGGCAGCCGCAGCCCCTTTTATAGGTCTCAGGAGGCGGGGCTAGAAGCCTCTCAACCAATCAGGAACGTTCGAGGCGTATCTCGGTTCCTACTGGACGGATCGGGAAAATTCTCGAAGTTTCGGGTATTATCTATTTTGGCGCCAAAGTCGCCAAATTCGTCGCCAAGTCGCCAAATGGTCGCCAAGTTTGTCGCCAAGCTCTGGGACCTCCGACGCGCGCGTCCCATTCAGATGACTGTAAAACTTTCTTTCTATTGATGGAATAAACTATGCTGGGAAGCCGAATTGCAGGTTTGTAACAATATTCATTAGTCTTGTGTTGTTATATGGAAGGGAAAAAATTTGAAATATGGTGAAAACTATGAATTATATAAAATAGAAGTTCTTAACTTTTTAAATGTTAAGTAGCATAATATTAAATTTTATGTGAAATTAAAAAAAAAAACGTTTGAATTTTTTTTTCCCAAAGGACATAGAAAATCTTCTAATTCAGTGTTTTTTACTTTTACTTGAAATTTAATTTTTATGTGTTTTTTTTCAGTTTTGATACTGGATAAAAAGTTTTTGAATAAAATTCAATTTCAGTTTCTCTCTTGAATGTGAAAAGTAATTGCAATTAAAGTAAAGTTAAAAAAACTTTGATAAGAAGAAGTGAATTTACTCTAACTAGAAGATTCCTCAGTCCTTAATATGTAATAAAGCCTGATATAGTAATAAACTATATCAGGTGTTCAGAGATAGCTTTTAGTGTTAATTCCTTATCACTGATATTTATTTTCTTGAAAGATGCCTGAAATGCTGAAACTTGTTCAGAGTTGCATTGAAATAATCTGTGCCCCCTTTCTTTTATTTTTCAGGTATATATAGGAAAAAATGTAGACCTTTGGATGTACTTAACCTATTAGTTCTAGGACAATTATGCATAATCATTTCAAACATATAATCAAAAAACGAATTTTTATTTTTGTTTTTTCTTTGTCTTACTAGTCAGTTTGTATTCCTAAACAATTTGATTGGTAGATCTAATTATCTAGTTATGAAAAATAAATTATTATCATTTCAAAGCAATATTTTTCCTTTTGATGTATTTTTTAAAGGAATGACTTTCCTATTAGTACATATTGTTTGATAGCAGTACAATGTAGCATAATATTCTGAATGGTGCACAGTAATGTGTCAAAAAATAAATAAAATATTGTTACAAACCTGTAATGTTGCTTCCCAGCACGGTTAGTTCAATTACTGGAAAGACCGTTTTACGACCAGCTCAGTTGGGTGCTGATATGGTGCCGCATCAGTGATCTCAGAGCTTGGCAATAATTTCTCGACTTGGTGACAAAATAGATATTACTGAAAACTTCTAGAATCTTAGCAATTCAGCCAATAGGAATCGGAATACGACTGATTGGTCCAGAACCTTCTCTGCCCGCCTCCCGGTAACTATAAAAGGCCGACAATCTCATGCTGCGGTCAGCCGTAGTCGTGTATCGAGTCATCGAGAGGATATCGAAGCAACGGCGGAATAGTCCAGCGAAGAACAAGCGTTATGTGGAGCTCAAGCGATTGCTGAACTGAGCTGTGTGCCGATATTAACAAGGGAAAGACACGAGGTTTAAAACTGAGTTTGTATAATGGTAATATACACTTAGAATGTTTATTCATGAAAATATTAAGACTCAATAGGCAACCTTAAAACTTTCAAATTAGCTTATATACTAATAATGTGTTACCCGAACGAGCGCTGGAGTTTAGTAGTTAGGGCACTGGCGTCGCATTCACGATACCTGGGTTCGATTTTGGGCAAGTGTTTTTTTGTTTTCTTTCTAAATTATTTCAAAATAATTTAACAGTTGTAATTAATATATTTTCATTTTTTATGCAAAAATAAATATTTATTTTCCTAATTCTTGGATTATAATTTAATTTTTAGAAAGAAAATTAATTATAAATACGAATGCATTTTTTTTAAATATTCAGGGAAAAAAAAAAGACTTAGGTCTCTTTTATAATCTACTTTTATAAAAGTTTTTTTTTATCTGTATCAGATAATGATAAAAGTATTTGAACATGTAATGTAAAATTAAAAGATGTTTTTAGGTAAAGAAAAGAAATAAAATGTTTACTTAAAGAAGAAAAATAATCACTTTTAATTAATGCACAAAACCAAAGTAAAAAACTAAACATAATTTAAATCAACAAACTCGGCTATTGATGTAAAAAAGAAAACATTATTTTCGAAACCGGTTTGCACAGATATGATTCTCCTTTCGGTTTAAAGTGTCCTAAACATTTTATATATTTATATTATATAATATGAAATGTTTAGGAAATGTTAACCGGAAATGAAAAACGACCAGACCCAATGCCGGGAAAGAAAATGTTGCGTGGCTGTGTTTGAGTATGCTAAGATTTGCAATATGGCGATAAAAAAGGTATTCTTACACCCAGATTTCCCCTAAGTCACTTGACTCATGTTGGGTACACTTGTTTAGACAAGAAACAAGCGACCAGCTGCCTCCATTTATATATCAGCTGTATTCGGGATCCTCGGAGTCTCCCCAGACTACCGATTCATTACTTCTAACAACTGGCTACAACATACGCAGGACTCGACGCTACTTCCTCAGTAGACAACAGGACTGGTACTCGCGGCTGAGATCACCAGTAGCTCCGCACAACGCTGGCATTCTGCCGTTGCTTCGCTATCCTCTCGAAGACTCCGGCTACAATTCAATCCACGACGACTAATTGCAGCTATGGGTTAGGTGGACGGGACGCATAGCCTCGGCAGAGGTTTATCCTCGGTAAGGGCAGATTACGTTGAACCTAACGGGCAATATGTTGCCGTGGTCTTCTTCGAGGAGCATTGGAACTGTGCCTTTCATGAGCGCTGAAGCATTGATGACGACGACCTGCAGCGAGATTTAGCGAATTAGGGAGCACCCGCCTCGAGGCTATCTCCTTCCTGGAATTGTTAAGAGGGATTACGGCTCATTGGGGCCGCAGGCCCCACCATCCTTAAATCTAATAGTTGTTTACATTGAGGTGATGGAACTGACCTTATTAATATACAGTGCTACATACGTGGGTTGTTTTAATTTGGAAGTAGTGTTTTCTTAAATGTGGGTAAAAAAAAAAGTGTTTTAGTTTGTCTGCAATTTAAATTGCAGGGGCACAGCGAGGTCTACGTTTGTTGTAGACATCATTAATATCATATGTTGGTAAGTTACTCAGAGTGGGGTTGTCAATATTTATAATGTTGCCATAGAAGTTTTAAGCTTGTTTGAAGATGAATTGTTTGATCGGGGGAATGTTTAATGCTTTTAAGATATCTGAATTTGTTGTACCATTTGGCCTTGGCTATCATCCTTAAAGTTTTGTTCTCTAGGGCAATTTTTTTTAAGGTTTGTTTTGGCCTTGGCAGCCCAGATCGGACATGCATAGGTAAGGATTGGTCTTTGGTGGGCTAGGTACATTAGTACCTTGTTATCTAGAGAGAGCCCTGAATTTCTACATATTAGTGGGTATTGGATTCTAAATGCCAAGTTAAATTTTTCTCTTGGTTTGTTTATGTGATTTTTGTAATTTAGATTTTTATCTAGTGTTATTCCTAAGTATTTAACCTCATTTTGCCAACTGATTTCGGTATTGTATATTTGAATTTTAGGCCAGTTATTGTTTTTCTTGAAGAAAAGGATTGCCTCAGTTTTATCCACGTTGAGTTTTATTTTCCAGCGGGTTAGCCAGTTTTCAAGATTTTTGATATAGTTTTGGAGAGGAATAATTGCTTGTTGGGGGTTCTTGCCTTGGGAGAGAATTGCAGTGTCATCTGCATAAAGACTTATCATGATATCTTTTTGATGGGGGATATCATTAAGATATAGAAGAAAGATGACAGGCGCCAGAATTCCGCCTTGGGGTACACCAGCTTTAAGTTTTCTTTTGGTTGAGTCGGTCTGATTGACTTTGAACTGTGAAGTATCGGTCTGTTAGGTAGGATTTAATTATGTCAACTATGGTTTTGGGGAAATTATAAGCGATTAATTTATGTATTAGGCCAGGAATCCAAACTTTATCAAATGCTTTTGCTGTGTCTAGGAAAATGGCTGCTGTGGGTTTTTTGTTTTTTCTACCTTCATGAAGGAATTCCATCATACGAAGTAATTGATGGGTTATGGAGAGTTTCTCTGTAAAGCCAAATTGCTGTGGAATTGAAATGCCAAGTTCTTTACTGTGGGTTAGGTATCTTGTGAGGATTAGTTTTTCAGAGAGTTTGCTGAGGGTTGGAAGTAAGGATATTGGTCTATAGTTAACAGGTAGTGAGGGGTCTTTTCCAGGTTTCAGAATTGGGATGATTCTTGCGATTTTCCAGCATTTGGGAAAATATCTAAGTTCTAAGATTTTGTTTAATAGTATGGCTAGTTTGATGATAATATTATCAGGTAGTTTTTTGAGCATCTTGTTGGTTATTGCTTCGGGAGCTGGAGCTTTATTAATTTTTATTTTCTTGATGAATTGAACTATTTCTGAGGGCATTATTTTGAGGAAGTTTATATCGAGGTTTTTTAGTTCGTAGTCTGCTATTAATTCTCAACAATATGTTCTGTGCTTAGGTCTTAAATTGTTCGGATTGAATTGTTTTTCCAGTTGGTTAGCAATTAGTTCAGCTTTTTCAGCATCTATGTGTGCTGGAAGTTTGGTGATTGGGTCAGTTAGTTGGGGGATGTGTGTTCTTTTTCATTTAAGTTTTTTAGTTGATCTCCAGAGCGAGTTATCTTGAGGATTGAGCATTTCGTTTTGATGAATGTAGATGCTTCTATTGTATTCTAACACCGCTGAGCGAAATTTTTCTTGTGCTTTATTGTATTAAGATTTTGAGGCTGGGTCTCTATATCTTTGCCAGATCTTTTTTGTTCTATTTCTTTCTGATTTTAATTCTCTTATATTTGGGGGGAGGTATAATTTTTCATGATGTTTTAGAGGTCTCGAGCTGCTGTTGTAGGCAAGGGTGATATTTGTTGTTAATTTGACTATTTCATTTTCCAGGGTGTCAGAGTTTTCAATTTTTAGGATATTGAGGGGAACGTTAGTGCTGAGAAATTTTTTGCAACTTAGCCAGTCCGTTGCAACATTATTTCTATTGATGATTAGGGGTGTGATATTGAAGTTGAATTTGATTACCACTGGGTTGTGATCTGAAGGGAGATCTGAAAGTGAGGCTATTTCGTAGTTATATGAGAAGTTCTTTGTAATTGTTAGATCTATGGTAGTGACCGAATCTGGTAGGTGTGGATGGGGCAATAATTTCAAGATTTTTGTCATAGGAAAATTTTTGAAGGATTTTCCCGGTGCGACACATTTTCTTACAGAACTAGTTGGTATGGTGTGCACTTATGGGCTTTTTAGCTTATTGCGGTGCACCGCACAATAATACTCTATCTGAGAGGTTTATTTTTTTTCCAGGTCTCTGGTGAATATAGCATTTACACGGCATTCAATATATATTGAGGCAACTGTTATTTGGGGTCTGTTTTGAAGCGTTATTTTAACTATTGTGGTTTCGATACAATTTAGGTTAGGGATGAAGATTTCTTCATGTTTAATGTTTCTTTTAACAAAAATTCTAGTTCCATCTCTGAGGAGATTTCCTAGTTCCAGTTCCATCTCCTTCCTAGCAGATGATGGTAAACTTTATGGAGCACCCGCCTTGCAGAGCAAAGCTATCTCCAAGATCCTGGTGTATACGCCCTGGCGTCATAAAATGCCCTGGTCTTATGGGCCTACTGGGAGAGGAAGTGGAACGTCGGTACTGATCAAGAGGCAGGGAGAAAAGGAAGAGTGGCAAGAAGCGGGTCATGGTAGGGTAATGATAGCTTAGTGGATAACCACTCCTGCCACTGTTCGTGCTCTTAATGCTGCTCATACTAATACTCCGGGAAATACTGGAGTCATCCGAGCGTCCGTCTCCTTCCATGGCTAGAGACGGAATGATCTTCCTAGCAGAGTGGAGCCGGCCTTTTATAGTTCCCAGGAGGCGGGCCAATCCGGGCGTATCTGGGCGTATCTCAGTTCCTATTGGATGAATCTTGAAAATTCTCGGAAGTTTCCATTTCCTCCAAAGTCGCCAAATGCGTTGCCAAATGGACGCCTAGTTTGTCGCCAAGCTCTGAGGTCAGGTCATTGACACGTCACCCGATCAGCGTCCACAGGGCTGATCGTTAAAACGGTCTTTCTTACGATGACACTATTCGTGATGGGAATCAAAATTACAGGTTTGTAACAATAGTGCAGTAATTAAAGAGAATTTGAAGGTATTAGAAACATCCGGTAAAAAGCGGGGAAATATCTTAAAAAAAGCCTGGAACTGTCAGAAAAAAGTCGGGGAAATTCAAACAGCAGATATGCTGCCCCCCCCTTCCAAAAAATGAATAAACAAATTTAATAAATTTTATAATTAATAGGATATGCTTATTGATCACTATGCATTTCTCAAACTGGGGAAATTAAAATGGCCACAGTTACTACCATATGCTTTTCTACATTCCTTTTCATTTAATGTTTTGATTTTTATGCCAGTAAATTTTCCAGCTTGGCAGAAATAAGAAGCAGGTAAAGTAATTAAAATTATAAAAACTACATACCTATATTATGTTGCACCAGAGAGAAAGCTGAGATTTCCCAGGTTGCCATAGTTTACATTTTGTGAACCACTGCAATATCTGGTTAGAATTTTTCTTTATTTCTTTATTTTATTTCTGTTTTTTCTGAAATATATCATATATTTCCATTAAAGTAATACCTAGTTAATTAAATCTCCAAAGAAATTCCTACTTATTTAATGGTATTTTATGCTGTCTTTCACTTAGGGAACTAATTTTAAGGAATTTGGCTATAACTAAGGTTTTTATCAATGCATTTGATTGATGGGCATATTAATTTTTATCTTAATACTGTTAGTGCTTATATTAAATATATTAATGTTATGATGTAATAATTTTGCAAGTTAATATTTAAGTTTCCTTTCAGCTGCAATGGAAGCAGTAATACAGTTTTGGACTTTTAATGGTGAAGACGACAGCAAGCTGACTAATTTGGAATTTTCTGAAGACAATACTGTTATTTTTGATATAGCTTTTGTGGATGATAATTCAGAAAATTGTGTTATTGCATATTTAGGAGCTTCTTATCAGGTAAGTAACATTATGACAATTAAAAAAAGTCTGAATTTTTGTTAATTTTACTTCCCCTGTTTAATATTTCAAAAACTGATTTAATTTAATAAAATTAAAAGAAAACGTTAAAGCATTATAAAATGGAACTTTTGAAACATTTTGCATTTCACATCATATTTAAAAATGTTTTGTGACTTCATCTGAGATTATAAGACTTCTTTACAAGTCCAAAAAATAGTTATAAGTAGAGAGAGAGAGAGAGATAGAGAAAAAAGATAAGAATGTACGCACATATCATTAAGTGCTTTCGTATGTAAACCTTTAGTAAAATATTTCAAATTTATTTTTTCCTCTGATTTAGGGTTTTTAAAAAAATATTTGAAGATGCCCTCAATGTATGCAAACAATTCTGCAAGCACTTGGATTTGGATCCATACTTTAAGTATCACATTATAAATCAAGACTGAATCTTTCATTTCTCTTGTTAGCTTACAGAGGTTCATTACTTATAATTAATGATCTGGTTTTCAATTTTTTTCATTGTTTTTTTTATTTTTATTTAGAGCAATAATAAAGTAAAAAGGGAGCATAAATGTTTTGGTGGAGTTTTTTTGAGGGGGGGGGGAAGGGTTAAAAATAATTGTTACTAACAATGTTTCGTATCTATTTTGCAGAAAGTTTTTGAATAAAATATTGGAATTTTTTTATACATGACCTGGAAGTTTTATCTTGAAAAATGTTTTATTTACTAATTTTAATTTTAAGTTTGAAAAAAATTAAAATTTATTTGTTTCCATAACGCATTTGGAAATTTATATTTATAAATAGAAGGATTTAGGAGAAAATCCCTTTTATATGCTAACAGTGAGAATGTTATAAATTTCATTTCAAATAGTATAATATTAAGAATGAATATGGTAGAGTTGGCAGAATTTTCTTTTGAAATTGGTGTATTTGAAATTTTATTATTTTTCATTGATTTCATATGCCAGATAATTTAAATTTTGAAAATTTGTTTATTTTTAATGACAAAACACTATAGCATTTTCAAAACTTAATTAAAAGTTAATCCTTGATTAATTTTTTTTTTCATTTTGCTGCACTACTTTGCACTGTATTTAGAAAACATGTTTTCTAAATACAGTTATACATACATGTTTTAGTTTCATGTTTTCTTCAAAAATGGATTTATAAATAAGCTTTTGCTGTTTGATAACTAAAAAAGTTTTGAAATTATTATCTTTTTTTTCTGTTTCTTTATGTATTTGTGTATCTTTATTTAAACTTCATGATGTCGTAAAGCTCGAGATTGGAAAGAGACCGGATTGCAAGCTGGTTTTCTTTGACATTAGTAAAGATGGAGAACATGGAGAAAGAAAGGCCATATTTATAGATCATGCCAATGCTCTAATATCAGGTCAGTTTAAGTAATGGTTAAAAGCTTACATATATCTTGAGAAACCCTTTGATTTCACTTGTATTTACTATTAATAAAAATGATTGTGGCCATATGTGTGCTGGCAATCAATAAACCGATCATTTGACCTAAAGCCACCAAATTTAGCACATTTAAACATTGTTATGTAGGATATACTTCCCAAAGTAATTACTTTTTGAAATTTTAAGAATTTTAATTAGAAGTTAAGTGAGATTTTGCCATTTTCCACAAGGGCATCTGAAAATATTTCTTACACGAATTATTTCTGCACCATTTAAAACTTAAAATAATTATCATTTGATAGTAATTAATTGCTGTAAAATTATTTGTTTAATTAATTTTTAAAGATGTTTTTAAGTATATATTACAACAATATTTTCTTTATTAAAAATGAAACCCAAATCATTTTCATTGGTGCCAATAACATGTCATTCCATTGTAGTCAGTCAAGCTATGAAAATTTGGTGTATTTTTTCCCATTGAATTGGTTTATGTTTAAAGCATGCTTTTACTAAAATTTTTTAATATTTCATTAATAACAGATAATATTTAGCTGCTTAAATAAGCAATGGTAAATTTTCTCAAAGATTCTTTTCTTTTCACTTTTATATTCATTTTTTTTAGCTTGATGCTTTGCTTTTTTCGCCTCTTGAATTGCACTGATTCTTTTTATGAATACTACCTGGCATATCCAGTGACATGATGGATGTTAGCAAAATCAAACCTGAAAAACTTGCTGCATCCTAACTATTGGACATATTTTAAAAATTTTAATTTCATATGAAAATTCATGAACTTGTGTGTATCATTAATAATCACCTGTCCCTTACTAAAATAGAAAAAAAAAATTAAAATTAACTGCAATTGAATTTTGATTCAATTGTTCAAAAAAAAAATCATTTTTTATGTTAGTACTCATGATTTCCAGATAAGTTATTAATGTTTTATTACTTTTTTTATGAAAAAACTGCAGGATATAAAATATGTCTAGTCATTCTTGGTGAAAGAATGCTGCACTTTTAAAGCACTGTTTTCATTCAGTTACAACTAAGCAAGTTTATTCAAATACGTTGGAGTGAATTTCATAATAACATTTTAATGATCCTAGTTTAAAATTTTATTTATATTTGAAACTGATGATTGTTCCAAATTTTCCACTGAATCAAAAACATAAATAATTGTAAGCTGTTGCCAAATGGTGATTAATAGATTTAGCAAGATTTTTCTATTACCTAAATGTTTTTTTTTTTTTAAATTTTACTTTCATAATTCTTGGTTCCCTGGTTTCTAATATGGAAAGATGGCCAAATCAGTCTTGCAGAAATTTTCTTTCTTAATTAACTGGATCAGCTTAAAAAAGAAAATCATTCAACTCATCTGAAAAATAATTATTTAAAAATCTATTAATGAAGATATTTTAATTGTTATTATTTTAAATTAGAGAGAAATGTGTGAGTAATCATTTAAAAAAAATAATTGAAAAACATAATGGAAATTAAAAAAAGTATATGCATTAGTTTTTATTTTAAATTTTAAATTTTTTTGAGAAAAGTGACTAATTTTTAAAAATTTATTAAATTATGTCAGAGTCCAAATGAAATTTCTTCGGAACAATAATTTTTGTTCTTTTTAATGGCATAAATATTTTTTCTCCTTACAATCATTAGAATTTATTCTACGAAGAAATGCATAAAAATAATCATCCAAAATAATACAAAACATTGAATAAAATTTTCTACACTGAGTTTTAAAATTCAGGGTTCTAGATGCATTGAATCACCATTTGACTATTTCATAGCTGTAAGGCGATAGATTTGTCTGAACATTGCCAAAGCACAAACAGATCAACATATATACCTATGCCTCCTTTGTTTATGTATAGAAGTGAAATTTTGTATTGAATAATGCTTTTTTATTACATAGATAATGAAATTTTTTCTGTATTATATCAAAATATTCAATGTTGAATGATTCATCTTTCTGCCATTATGTTTTTTATGAACACACTTTGATACTAGAATTAGAGTTCAATCACTTCTCTTTCAAAACAAAACTTGAACATTTTGATGAAATGAATAGAAAAAGTAAGGAGGTGTAGGTATACAGCTCAATTAGCATTATTACATTTGCCCTTCTAAAATATTATGAGTTGTATATTTATTAAAATTTGAAGTTTAAAAAATATTTTTCTTATGGATAAACCATTTAAATTAAGTTGAAAAATATTTAATTGAAATGTTTAGCAATTATTAATAACAACCAAACCAACTAATTGTCATAGGTGGCTAGTGTAGAACTAAAAACAGTGTTTTACAGCCTTTAGTTTTGATTTCAGATTAATCAAAGTAGATTTGAATGATAATAAAATGAAAGGGATAATGAAAAAAAAGTTAAAAAGAAATTCAAGGAGCTTGAGAAACATTTTAATTAACAATAAATTCAGCATTCAAATTAGCCACATTCCACTGCACATTTATATTTTATAGTTGCCTTTACTAAATTATTAG
>JAPMOR010072993.1:109538-126598 GCA_026543865.1 Argiope aurantia
CATCTTTGATAACGAATGAGAATCTGTTGCTACTTAGTTTATTTCTTATTCTACACCAAGGCTGAATTATCAAATAAGCAACTGCTTATGGATCTTGAAATCTAGATTTTTTTTTGTAATGTTTTTAAAGTAACCTTATTTTAAGATTTCAGTTTATTAACACTAAGTATTCATACATAATTGAGCCAGTATCATGTATCAGTGTTGTTTTGCTGAGTGACTTTAGAGCCAGTAGTTCTTGTAAACTTTTGAGTATATAAATAGCATTAGAAATGTTTATAATTGCGCAGTTTTGTCAAAATAAATTCTAAAATATTTTATTCTAAAATTATTTTTATTTTTATTTTTTTATTTGCCAAATATTGGAATAATCTTTCTTGAAATTTTTTGTTAATTCACTCTGTCAGAATGATAGCTTCTTTAAAATTGCTTATTTAGATATTAAACTAACATCAATAAAAAGTATCTTGTTCTGGAAAAAAATTTGAGATGGGGGAGTGAAATATTGCTGTGAAGTGTGTGTTGCATATCAAATGAATATTAGGTATAATTTTTCTTCACATATTTTTTTTAAGATTTGCACTCCAAAATGGCTGGCATTACCTTTCCTCCTAGGCCTGAATTGTAACTTTAGTTAAATGTTCCCACTCTAATGATATGTTAATGATAAATTTGTAAACTAAAATTTAGCAAGCAAATCCTATGTTAGATGATTATATTTTTGCTGAAATTTACATATTTACTTAAATGGATTGAATGCATCTATCTGAAAATAAATATCAAATTCCATTAGTTCATAGCAGACCACGTGGCTTTTGCTCTCTTCTCCCCATCCTTATTTATCTGTTCTCTTTCGTCTCTATCTCTCTCTTCATTTCCTCTCCTTGGATATAGCAACCCTTCCCCTTCTGGCTGGTTTGCAGCTATCATTGGGAACAGAAGAGTGAGGTCTTACAGATGTGGTGTCTCTTATAATACCTTTTCAATATATAATTTTGGTTTTCATGTACCCAGAGGTACCTAAATTAATATGGGTTATTACATGTATAGTAATTTTTGTAAATTTGTGCTGAATTATCTTTGGTGCTTTAAATGCTAATAATTGGAGCATATCCATGTATGTTGCTTTGGTAGACCAACAAATCCTTGTGAACCCAAGTTATTTAAATATATTAACTGCTCTGGATACCACTGAACTTATTTTTGAGATTTTTCAATATGGAGTACTGATAAAAAGGCATTCTCTTAAAAATAAACAAAATTTATCCTTGTCAGAGGCTAGGAAAATTGCAAACCTATATCAAAAGATGGGATTTCATATATTGCAGCTCTTAAAAAAATTCTCTCAAATGCAAGCAGTTCAATAGGATCCGAAGGATCTCTTTATACCATCTAAAATTCTCTGTTCTACAGTGCCTGCAAAAATACTGATTTCTATTTCTAAAAATTCTGGAGAACTTTCTAAAGCACAAAAACCATCCATTTCAGATAGTTTACAGTTGTTAAGATTTTGATAAATTTATGCTACTAAATTTTGTCACTGAGTAGATTTTTTCGGGCAGTGCAAATGTCAGAGAAAAATTAGCTGAAATGGAGATTGAATGTTCTATTTGAAATGAAAGTTCAATTTTTTACTACTATATTGTGTAACTTATCCTTAATCATTTTAAAGTAAATTACGTTTCTGAATCGTATATTTCTTGTGTCTAATTATATTCGATCATTTTTGTTTCTATGAAGGTTTATTTCCCTATTTTTCCGAGCAAAGTTGAGGGTAAAATGATATCAACTATTCCATATTGAAGGTATTAAATGGTTATAACAGTTAATATGCAATACTCCATGCAATAAAATTATTTTAATTGAAAAACTGTAGACACACCACTATTTGGGGTATTTGGGAATGAGGCTGAAATAAATTCAAAGGTAATGAGAAATAGTTCATCATTACATGTATGTTCTCTTTAAATTATTTCATTACTGTAATCAGAAGTCAAAATATGAGTCCAACGACCAAAAATTTTCTGGTGTAATTTGGAATATATCAGGGTTGCTGTGACTAAAAATAGTTAAGAAATAAATTGATTTGGAAAAAAAAAATGAATTGTTTAATGAGTTTTTCAAGATATGTCTATTCACTCACATAAATTATAGACTTGTTTTCATTCTCATATAAACATTTTAAATAATAATGCAAAAAAAAAACTATTGCATAATTCATTTCTGATTACCCTATTTGGCCCTGCATTTACTCAAAATTTGATAACTAATTTAATAGTCTGTTTTCTGGATTTCCAACACACTCAGATCTCTATTACAAAGATTGCCAACACACTTTTTATAATAGAGAGAGACATGTCAACTGTTGTTATAAATTAAAAATATATTTGCGCAATATAAAAAGCGTATTTTTTATATTATACAAAATATTTTGTGTTTGATGTTTTCAGTCAGTTTTGATGTTCAGTGGTGCAACCAAGTTGACTTTTTGAAAATATTCTAAACAGGGTTTTTTTTTTTTTTAGCGAATTGTCAGAATTTATTATCTGTCATGGCGGAAGGAGAAATATTTTAAAAAAGTATTTAAAATGTAGCAAAATCTGATAATATAGTTTATTATGGAAGGGGTGCATAACTTTATTTGAATATTTTTTTTTAACTTGCACAGTGTAAAAAGAATTAAAGACAGCGGCTAGATTTCTGTTTACAATGTAGCATCAGTGTAATAATGCGAACATGATAAACTTCAATCTTCTGGTGTACCACTTTAGTTAAATAATATGAAAATGTTGCAGTCATTCATAAAGCTAATTCATTTTGAATTATTAGGTTGAAGAAAGTGCTTTAACAGGACTGCCACGCAACTGGGAAAACTGGAAATTTAAAAATCATTTAAAAAATCGGGAAAACGAAGGGAAATTTCAAATTTTTTTTAAAAACCCGGGAAAACACAGGGAATTTTAAGTTTCTTAATAATTTTTTCCCATCTAAAAAATGCCAATCTCTAAAGATTGCAAGAATAAAAGATCGTAGTCATAACTTCAAAACCGAAACAATACCATTTGCGATTTTGTAATATGGAAACTCGCCCCTTTTCTAATCTCTCCCCTTGTTTTCTGTATAAATCAGTCCAGTTTCGATTTGCTCGAAATGCTTTTTTCATGAGATTCCTGAATTGCAGCTAATAAGCATGTGCGAGACTAACTAATTGCAACTGTGTGAAAGAATAGAATACATTTCTCTGGCAGCAGTGCGGTGGTGTTTTGTCTACCGTACTTGAGTTATCGATTGATTTTTTTTGTTATTTGAGAAACTGTGAGCATATTAAAAGATATTTTTAAAAATAATGAGCTGCTCAAAATCCGTATTTAATATGAATTGGATGGATAAAAATATCAATCCTAATTTTGATGAATTGGTGTGAGAAGTTTCACAAAACCCATTTGTTGGGTTCTGCTCGCTTAGTAACAAGATAATAAGCTTAAGTAATATACAAAAACAAGCATTTACTAATCATGCCGAAAAAGGAAAACATACACAAGACTTGTCTGCCAGTTAAAAGAGTCATTACTGATGTTGGATAAAAAGAATAAAGGGAAAGATGACATTAAATCTGAAAGTGTTGAATTGATTATCCGACCAATTCCGAACGTTTTAATTCAAGAACAATATTTTAAAGCTGGATTTTTTTGGGCATTAAAACGAGTTGCCTTACATTCGTCCTTTAATGTATTCAATTATATCGGAAATATTTTCACTGAATGTGAACTAAACTTAGCATACATTAACTAAAAAATGTATGCTAAGCCGTGCAAAAATGTCGTACCTTATTTGTTAAGGATATGCTCTATTAAACTAATGGCTGAAATATCTGCAGAAATTGATGCCAAAATACATAAAGGATGAAAATGAATAAAAAAAGATGTAATCTTGCTTTGTAATGTTTTTTTTTGTTGAGTAATCATTAAATAATTTTTATCATAACATTTTTTGAGTTTTATTTCACCTGAGTCCTTAATTTTGTGTGACTTACAGTTAAGAAGCATGAGAGGTAATATACTCCCCCTTTTATATATAAATTTTGTCTTGTTAAATTCTGGGTAATAAATAAAGAATTTTTTTTTTGTATGTGAATATAAACCTTCTTTTAATATGGTGTTATTTCGAATAATGTTAATTGTTTCTTTTCCTTTCTTTTTCCACTCCTTAAAATCATATTGCATTATAACTAGCACATGAGTGTTCTTCGTGCTTTTTTTCATATCTTGAATATGCATACTGGGAAAAGTCAGGGGATTTTTTTTTCCAGATTTGAATGGCAAACCTGTGTAATTAAGTTTAATTCAAAATGTGGTAAAAGTACCTCCGAAATTGATGAAGCGACCAATCGATGAAAAAGTTTATGGTGTGTTTTGTTCGAATTGATTTTATGTTTTCTTACGGAAAGGTCTTTTTTTTTTCCTTTTTTCTGATAGATCAGATACACTAAATATTGGATTACTTTTAACTACAACACTAATTATTGTATTACTTTTAACTACAGCATGAGAAATTGTTGGATAAGTGCCTAATTTTATCGCACAAAAAAAATTCCATTTATTATTAAGAAGAATGGAAGAGTCTTTAAACAATTAATTTTCAACGAGGAAACTATTAAAAATATCCTGCTGAAAAATTTTAACAAAATGAAAATCTGTGTTAAATTTTTCTCTATATATATTAACTAATCAGCAAAAATTGAAAAAAAAAAATGTTGCAGAAGTGTCATTTTAACTGCTGAAAGTATTCCCAAACTTTTTGTAATCGCAGTTACAAGTGATAAAAATTGTGTTATCTATATTATCCCACATTAAAGTACAAAATAAGTGATGGAAATAAGAAAGGAAGGAGGGGAACCACTTCACAACAAACAAAAGAAAAAAAATTCACCTGAAATCAAAAAGTGTTCGTCACAGATTTCAATATTAAGAATTTTATTCATAAATAATTTTTTCCAATTGAATAATTAATTATTTGTGAATATTACTTAAATATTTTGAAGCTTTTGAAATCTGTTGTCATCGTCTAGATTATTGGAATGTAAACAATTGGTGCTTGTTTTATGAATTGCAATTCAATTATTGTTTGCACATTTTTTGAAAAATATAGCATCTGCTTGTTGAATTATCTGTCATAATCATCTAATTTAGCATTTTACAGTTTCTCTTTATTTCCAAAACATCAAATTAAAAGTTGGATGATGCTTTGAAATGTTATAATTATATAAATAGCTTCAATTCATATTTTGGTGATGATTCAAAATAAACTGGAACAACTATTGAAATAATTGATTTTCAATGAAAATATTAAAATTTATAAAATGATAGAAGAAGTTAAGTTTATAACTTAAAATTTCTTGCATTAATATTAAAATTTTTTTTTTGTAATTCTGAAATTCTATTTCATTAAAAATTTAATCTCCTTTTTTTCCAGTTCCTGGTCAAAAAGGTGTACTGGTTTGTTCAGAAAATTTTCTTACTTACTATCCTGTGAATCCAGCAGATGGTATTGTTCGTTGCTCTATTCCCATAAGAATGGTATGAATTGTACTTCATCTTTTATGAAATATTAAGTTTAAGTTTTAAAGACTTAAATTTTTTATTTTTTTACTTACTGTGCATTTGTTTCTGTATAAAATTTATATTAGTTTTGTAATATATATTTTTATTATTTTATCAATAAAATTTATATGTATCCCCAATCAAGCAGAGCGAAAGGATGAGGAGGTGAATAAAATTTTCCATTTATCAATTTATACGAAACTAAATAAAATCATATTATATGAATAGAACTCTTTACATTGTTATGAATTCGGAATTCTTTCGATTTGTTGGTTGATGAAGAAACACAATCAACAGCCTTCAATAGCAAACAATAACGACTTTTATTAAACACGAAGAAATGAATACACAGATGACAAATATGCAGCCGAGACAAACACAAGCAACACACTAAACAAACAGTAGCCCACAAGTAGTAATCGGTAGTTATAACAACCATAGCACGCAAAGTGGGCAGACAGAATTCAGCAGGAGGAGGGAATCTTTGTAGCTTCACTCTGCGGTCTCTCCAAATGCCTGCAATTCTTCACTGTCTTCTCGTTTTAGCTATATTCGGCTGCCGACTCACTATTACACAACTGGCTACTCCTCACTTTACTCATTGTGGCTTCTACAATAAATCCCAGGACTCGGCATACAGCACAATTCAGCAATAGCTTGAGCTGGACTGATCCAAATAATTTGCCATTGACTTGCTATGCGACTCTAAATACGACTGACTGCTCCTTCGATGATAAGCTTATCGGGGCACCCGTCCTTGGAAAAGGACTATCCCCTTAATGACATAACTGTATCAACTTGGCTTTTAGGCATGATGTCATGAACTGTGATGGTTCTTGATGAGACGGTGAAAGGAGAGAAAATGCCTTGGATCTACTGCCGAGATTTGCTCTTTGCAGGTGAGGGAGAGTGGGAAAGCTGTCTTGGCCAATTGGAAAGCAGGCTGTCAAGGGAGAGGGTGATGCAGACGGTTTTCCGAGTTAGGTGGGGGATAAACTATTGTCCGTGAGGGGCCAATCAGAAAGCTGGGTTATTGAGGGGGAGTTACTTAACTTTTAGTGGGACTTAGCCGATCAAAGCAATGAGAATAATCATCTTTTTTTCTTCTTTGTTTTCAGTTTTCCTCGCTAGCTTGGTCGCTTCAATTAGTTTAGGGAATTCTTTAAGGATTTCTCTTAATTCCTTGAGGATTGCAGTGTTTCATGGAGAGAGGGGAATTCTTCATTTGCTGTCAAATTTGGTTCCGTGTTCTGGTTTCGAGGTGCGGCGGGGATGGGTTGGTGGTCTGGGTTTCTTTGAATCTTTCTTGTTATCTCTGCGACTGACTGCTCCTTGAGACTGCCGGCCTTTTATAGTTCTCGGAGGCAGGCAGAGAAGGTTCTGGAACAATCAGGCATATCTCGGTTCCTATTGGCTCACCAAGCCCTGAGATTACTGATTCGGTATCTGATTAGCATCCAACAGAGCGGATCGTAAAACGATCTTTCCAGTGATTAAACTAACCGTGCTGCGAAGCAACATTATTGATTTGTAACAATATATATCTTCAGTTTCATTTATTGATTTTCTGTGAAAATGCATGTATGAACTTAATAAAAGTTTCTCAAATAATAACTGATTTCTTTCCTTAAGTGCTAAGTTTGTAATGTGAGAACTGTTCACTGTTTACCTTGCTATTTACTACATGTGCTATATAATTGAAGATATCTGTGCTTTGCGTCATTATGCTTAACTGCATAGGAATGCACATTTCTAGTGTTTAACTTTGAAGCTTAAGTCCATGGTTGTATTTTTCAGTAATTCCCCCCTCCCCTTTCCCCACAAACTGCATTTCTTAATATTGTCATCAAGGGAATATGCCCCTTCGCATTTCAGTTGATTTACAACTAAAGTCTAATTATGAAAATCATTGAAATTCGAGAAAAAAAATATTTCAACTGTTCTTGTTTTAAATTAAGGAGAAATATCCTCCTTTTTTTATCTAAAAAAATTTGAAAAGGATAAAAAAATTAGAATGGAAGATGCAGGAATTGGTTTCGATTTTTAAACCTTTAGGAGAAATGTAATTTTTATATATTTTTTAAAATTCAGTAAATTATGTTAATGTTCAAAACATATTAAACTGGAGCAACTATCTTTTCTATTCAATAGTTCACTGATTTTCTTTTTGTTATGATTAGAAAGGCACTATAGATAAATAATGCTAAAAAAATCACAAGAAGCACAAAATGTTAAAAATTTAATAAAACTTTCATAATTCTGTATTAAATTTTATATTTATTTCATATTACTTATTTTATATTTTTTATATTAAATTTTAAAATTCAAACCTAGTTGAATATTGAGTGACTGTTTACATTCTCTGTGTACCAAATTTCATAGTTATAAGAAGCATAAATTCATTTTGGCACTGCAAACGTGCTCAAACGATTTTTCTCTTAAACTACTAATATTATGCTTTGTTATAAATCTTATAGAACTTATTTTTATGCGTATATAAAGAATAAATTATATCTCTGTCCCTTTGCTGGACTTAAAACCTTATTTGAATCTGATTTTTGAGTATTGTATTTATCTCTTCACTTGAAAATTATAGTAGAAGTGATATGTATTTATAGATTTTTTAAAAATAATATTATAGTTTTATTCTGTGTACAACACAGTTTGTAGACAATTAATGGCAACAACTGGTTTTGTTACTGTTATTTCAGACTGATCCTCTAATGAATAATATCTTTGTGTGTTTTACGAAATACAAAGAACAGGTGAGATTTTTAAATTTTTTTTAAGAGCTTATTAAAATAATTTTTTAAAATATTAATGCTATTTAAATTGCATATAAACATGCACCTGTTCAGAATTTCATTTATTATTGTATTCAAATCTCCTTATTATCAAAGTCCTACTTATTGTCAATGATTAATAATTCTCATTGCATATTCGACACATAATTGTTAATTACTTTTGTGAATATCTGGCTGTCATTAATTACTATTTGGTTTAGCCATAATATACTGTGATTCAATGTACAAAGTTTCAAGAGAGGTAGGAAACACATGAATAAAAAATTGCTTAGAAAAATGTGTGTGGAAACTCTAATTTGTTACATAAAAATGCAGAAATGGTAAACTAATAATGGGTTAAAATCTTCTTATTTAGCAATACTTTACACTGGGACAGTATATGGATTCATTTCTTCATGAAAGTACTCGAAGTTCTTATTATCCACAGTCAGGTACTCTTAAAGATGCTGTAGTTGGAATGTAGTTTCAGTCATTTATAATTCTGATTACATATGCAGAGTATGAAACAATTTATGAACACAGAAATGGCAGGCATCTAACTTGTGTATGGTGAATTACACCCCAAATGGTATCCAAACAAATATGGGTTGCATCACCAAATATTCAGAGATTTGCACTGTAATCTATGCAAATTCCCATTCAGACATTCTGCAGTTGTGGGCATGTTACAAGCCAGCCACAAACAACACATGGAATTGCCATCAAAGAGGAGAACTTGTGTCAAGTGAAAGAAGCTGCTGGCACAGTCATTTGAAGCATAACACATGATATTGCAGCATTTCAATCCAATATATAGTACACATTATAGAGGGACCATATTGGGAGACATTAGTATAACATATATTTATTTTCTTCATGATGCATAGGCATTGCAAGTAAAAAAAAAAAATTGTTTTTAGAATAACAACAATAATATGAGTGATGCCACTCAAGCTAAAAGTAATCATGTTAAAATGTTTGCTTGCTTGCCACAACATCATCCTCACCTTGGTCAAACTCCAAAGGTATGACCAGTTGAATTGGATGGGTAATCTCTTTAACAAGAAAGATGCAGGTATGAATTTTTCCATCACAAGCATAAATTAATTTCACCACCATATCTTTTTTCCACATATGCTGTGGTCATAGATCTTCTTGTAATGGGATCAAGTCTCCCACTCATACTTGTGGTGATTGCTTGACGTTTCATACTCGATGATATGAAAGTAATTCCAACAGATATTCTTTGGACCATCTTTTTCAAAATGTGTCCATTAAGTATTGCTGCTACTTGTAAATATTTGTGAGCTTGTTTTTAATCTGAAGTCCAGATGGGACAGTGCTCAACTCTCGACCAGGTAGGAAATGAGCTGGGGTCAAAGCTTCCTCTGTATCATTCTCATTACATTCCTAAATCAAAGGTCTACTGTTGAGTGAGGCTTTTATTCCCACTAATACTGTAGTTATAGCTTCCTCATCTAGTAATGTGTAATTACATCCATACTGTGATGACCATTTACATCCATATTATTTGTAAAGTGTCCAATCATTGTAATTTGAGCATTTCCTATCTTCATTCTGCTCACAGATAAAGCAAATTTTTCTTGTGAAGGGAACTTGAATCAACACAGTGGTGTCATGACAACTCACAAAATATGCAACCACTTTCTTCTCAACATTGATTCTCCATGGATGTATAAGTGGGTACCATTAAGGATTACTTTATTGAGCAATATCATCTTGACTGAATGGCTGGAAATATTGCAATTTTCTGGAGGAGATATTGCCTAAGTTATTTGGCATACTTCAAGTATCTGTTCAGTATGCAATGCAGTTCCAATTCTGTTGTAGTGTAATGTATCATTAGAATTTCCTTCCCATATTGGTTTTTCATTTCTGCATCTTTGTATATTCATCAACTGATCAGATTGTGATTTCAGTAAAGTGCTCCTTTCCAAGCCTTTCTTGTTTTTTTTTTTAATTTTCTCTCCCCTCCCTATTTATTTGATGAGTTTTAAATAATATTTTATAGATTGCTCAATTTCAATCAAATCTGTTATAAATAACTTAATAATTATATTTTCCTCATCAATTTTTAAAAATTGTAATAAAAAGGCCTTACTTTTTATTTTGTTTATTTTACTCTTGCATTCAATTCAAGTGATGTTAATGATATTATGTTCTTGACATCACTTGAATCAAATGAATTGTACTGTTAAAAGTTCAACTGTTCAAATAATGTATCAGGTGAATTGAAGCAAGCTCATAAAGATGTAAGAAAAGTTGAGCAACATCTCTCTGGACCAGAATTATATATGTACTACCAAATATATTTCATAATTATCTAACATCTTAGTGGAATTCAACTACAATTTTAATTGAATAGTAGTCGTACTGTGGTAAGAAAGTAAAAAATTTAAATTAGTAGAGCAAAAATACATATTTATAAATAAAACTTGTGACATAAAAAGATAACAGCATTTAGATGAACTTTTTAAAAATTATTTATACTGAAAAATTGTTCCTAATTAAATAAGTCAAAAACAAACTAAAGCTATTTTATGGAAGATAATCTGTCTTTGAGATTTAAAAACTAATGAGAATATGTTTTGTTATGTTTTTGTATGTGATGTTAAATTATTTTCAAATTCAAATAATAAAATATTCTAAAAAGCCCCCCCCCCCCCCCCCCAAAAAAAAAAATTGTTGAATTTATAGTGGAAAGGATGTAATTTTCATTACAACAATGGAAGTATTGTAGCAAGCTATGATCAAAAATATTTTTAATGAGTAGTTAACGAAAAAAATTGTTTTTGTGCAATAATATTTGTATTTGGGAGAATTGTAAACGTGAATTTTGATTATTTTTTTATTAATTAAAATATTAGTTTTAATGGGAAAAAATTGCTTTATGTTTTACACTCCCACCTTTTAAAAGTTTTGCCAAATTTAGTCTTCTAGATCCATGGTCCTGTCCTACAGAGTGTTGCAGATGGGTGGTTGTTTTTATTATGATTGCAGATGTTATTAGAATTTTATTTTATGTATAATATTATTTTTGACAATTATTAATAGCTATTTTTTAAATATTTTTTAGACAGATTCTAATCTGAATGAACCATCTACATCTGATGCATCTTCTATTCATAATAAAGTGAGACACTTTTTATATTTGTAAGCAATTTAAATTAAATTCTCCTTTTTAATATATTAATTTAAATGTACATGTCTCTATTTAGAGGTCCATTTACTACTTTGCTCAGACTGAACAAGGCGATATCTTCAAAATCCAGGTTGTTGTCTATGAGGATAAAGTAAGCAGTTATTTGCATCTTATTGAAGAACTTATCTTTATAATAAGCTTTATCATATATTATCAATATATTTCTGATATTTTAAAAAACAAAATTAAAAACTGACTTAAAATTAGATATCAGTTAATATAGGGAGCTTCTGATTGAAATTATTTGGTCATAAAGAATTATTCTTAGTTTTGTTTTTTAATTGGATGTTTCGCTTTAGATAAAATTTCATTGGCCAGGCCAAATTTTTTACTGCTTAAGTCAGAGTTAATTTATCTTCTTATTTAAACAGACATTCACACTATTTTCATAATCTATATCACATTGTTTGTTGATATATATTATATTCATATTAAAATAGATAATTCATAATTAATTTTTTAAAACATCATTTTAAAATTTTAATGATCCAATTATTTACTATAAAACATAATTTATCTTTTTTAAAAGCTATTTTTCAGTGTTTAAAGTTTATATTTATTATAATTGGTTACTTGGGAGTTTGAAAATACTTGTATGATTAATAGTTTAATCAATAAAACAAATTTATAAAAATATTACATTTCTAAAATTTTCAAATAAAAATTGTTCATGTTTATAAATTTCAGATTCAATTCTGAGTTGGAAATAATACGAATATTGGTTGATTTCTGAATATTTTTGTTGACTTAATTAAATAAAGAAACACTGAAAGATAAAGTTTCAATTTCTCAGTGATTTTAAAGATTTTACCTGGGCTTTGAAAATGTCAAGTACTTAAAACCTCAGTATTAGAAAGAATATAATAAACATTGATATCTTTAAACTGAGAATTTAAAATTTTGTATAGATAAGATTTTAGAATAGCTTTGAAAATGTTAAAATATATTTCATTGAATTGTATGACTAGATATTGATTTATCAGTTATAATGTATATTTTTATTTATTTTGTTAATTACTGTTGAATTTTTTAATTTTAAAGTTTTTTATGTTCTTATAAAAAATTTTAAATTTCTATGAAGAAAATTAGCCTAGAAAATGAAATTTACCGTACAAAATTTGATTAATATGTATTAAAAAATTTCTTTATATTTCTTAAAATTTTTGATTTGGCATGTAATTATTATGTATGCAGAAGAGGATTTACTTTTAGAATGGCATTTAAACGACTATGCTTGTAGAATTCAGATTTTACTAAATATGCATCATATCCTGTTTTTTTTTTTTTTTTTTTTTTTTTTACATTTAGATAATATAATAAATATTTATATCTGTTTTAGAACCAACCATAAACAAATGAATTTTCTGTCTAAACCTAAATGCCATTTCAGTTATAATGTTACAATTGTGATTTCATTTTTTCTCAAGTTTCTTTTGCAATAAAGAGCATACCAAAATTTACTATCAAATACTTTGAATAAATAGCCAATGAAGCAATTTCTCATTACCTATAAGTCCTACTGTTTCTTAGATTCTGTTCTTGTCAAATATCATTATTCTTTCAATGATCTGTATTATTTGACTTTAAATGTTAGTAACTTACATATATGCTAATTTTTATACTATTTCATATCACATTTCTGTTTCATTTTAGAATAATAAAACATTTAAATTTTTATTTATAAAGATTCTTAATTAATGACTAACTGAATCTTGGAAGAGTGGTATAAAATTTGAGTGAGAAGCTGTGATGATAATGTTTTGACTGTTGGTTCATGCATACCATAGTAAAAGGGACATAGAAATGAATAATTGGATTGTCTAATCATAGTGCAGCTGTATGGATTATGTTGCAGTAGGGACTGGGCTGTAAAATTGTATCTAAAAGTATATAATGCTTTACAAATTTACTGGAATATTAATTTTCTTAAGATAATTTTGATTTTTTTTTTGAGATTTGTTTTAAACCTTTAATGGAAAAATCTATTATTAGTTAAAAAATGTACATTTGTCAATCTTGTGTTTTATGTATGAATGAATGTTTAAGGTATCATTAATTAAAATTTTATCTATTACATTTTTTATAGGTGAGGGAAATAATACTAAAATACTTTATCACCCTTCCTCTTGCAACTGCATTACGTGTTTTAGAAGGTGAATTCCTCTTTGTCATTTCTGAATTTCGTACCAGGTGAGTGCTATTTCATTTTAAATGTTTGGATTGATAAATTTAAGCTGCTAGATATAATTGTTCTTATCTAAATTGTTAGATGCATATTTTTCTTGTGAACTGTGTGCATATTTTGAACAGAAAATTATTGCTATATTTTCATAATTGGTAAAAAACAAACAAACTTATTGTTATAAAAATATTTACTTTTGTTATTCTAGGAATATTATTCTCCAATTTCAAAATTAAAATGCCTTAAACTTTCTAGAAAATTAAATACTTGCCCAGCAATTTTGCCAGGGTTGCCACGTCACTGGGAGAAACTGGAAAACCGGGAAAATACAGATAATTTAAAAATCGTCTAAAAAATCGGGAAAATGCAGGAAAATTTGAAAGTTTTCATAAAAAAAGGGAAAATTAAGTTAATTTATTTATTTGTTTTTCTCATCTAAAAAAGTTAATTTCTAAAGATTGCTAGAATAAAGGATTGTAATCATAACTTCCAAAAACGAAACAATACCATTTGCGATTGTGTAATGCGGAAACTCGTAACTTTTTGTACTTCTTTTTTTCTCTGCATAGATCAGTCCAGTTTCAACTTGCGAGACAGTTCTTCCATAAGATTCCCGAATTACAGTTAATAAACGTGTGCAACATTTCTGTAACTGCTTGAAAGAATAAAATACATTTCTCCAGCGGGAACATTCAGTCTGTGGAAGCAGCGCTGTAGTGTTTAGTCTATCATACTCGAGTCTATTGAATGGTTTGTTTATTATTTGAGAAACTGTGAGCTTATTCAAAGAGGATTAGAGAATTTTTTAAACAATGAGTTGCTCAAAATCCACATTTAATATGAAATGGACGAATAAAAAAATCAATCCTGATTTTACTGAATGGGTTCGAGAAGTTTCGCAAGATCCCTTTGCTCGCATTATAAAAAGGTAAGTCTAAGTTAAATTGGAAAACAGACGCGTAATAGTCATGCTAAAAGAGGAAAAAATACAAGACTGCCTGTCAGTTCAAAAGAGTTATCATTGATGTTGGATAAAAGGAATACAGGAAAAGATGACATGTCAAATCCAAAAAGTCAAATTTAATGTCCAAAAATAAACCGATTTCAAACTTTTTAGCTCAAAAACAATAATTGAAAGCTGAATTTTTATGGGCATTAAAACTTGTTGCATCACATTTGTCTTTTAATTTCATTTAATGATATATTGGAAATATTTTCATTTATTTTCACTGAAAGTATAATAGCTAAATAATGTACATTAGGCCAGACAAAAATGTCTTACTCTATTTCTTAAGGATTAGCTTCTTGAAACTGATGGCTGAAAAATCTGCAGAAATTGATGGCCAAATACTTGAGTTGACAAAAATGAATAAATAAATAAAAAAATAAAAATAAAGGTAATCTTGCTCTGTGTTTCTTCTTCTTTTTTCTTTTTCTTTTTTTGTTAAGGAACGATTAAATGGTTTGTATCATGATAACAAATATGTTTTGAATTTTATTTCACCACAATCCTTAATTTTGTGTGACTTACAATTAAAGAGCATGAGAGGTAATATATCCCTCCCCCTCCTTAATATGTGAATTGTGTCTTGCTAAATTTTAGATAATAATGAGAAATTATCCTTTTTTTGTATGTAAATATAAATCTTCATTTAATATGCTATTATTTCGAATAATATTAAATTGTTGCTTCCTTTCTTTGCTTTATCCACACCTTAAAATCATATTACATTATAACTAGCACATGAGTGCCATTCACGTATTTCCTCATATCTTGAATATACATACAGGGTGAAAACAGGAAAAACACAGGGAATTTTTTTTCCAGATTTAAGTGGCAACCGTGTATGCTTTCTAGTGAATTTCATGTTCAGAAAAATTCCAAAATATTTGTTTCAATGTTACAGCATATTTAGGAAGCATATCTGAATAAATATAATGTGATTGCAAATGGGCTTGTCTAGATAGACTGTTATTTTGTTACTAATATCTCATATAATTGTCTCAGATTAACTAGCTGGTAGTTAATTTTATTCACTTTGACAGAGTGCTTAAGAACTTAAAAAAATGCTATTCACTTTAGATGTTCTTATATATTTACATCTAAAGTTTTGTTTCTTTGCAGTGTGGTCTGTTCTATTTGTAAGGTTTACAAATACTTGAATAATTAAAGTAGGATTGTTACAAATAGCGATATGTTGATAATTCAAGGACAGAAAATAAAAAGCAATTACAAATACAAAATAAAAATAACAATGAAAGAAGATATTACTGATAATTTCCAGTTGAAGCGAAAATATTATGAATAAATCTATCTAAATTTAAAATAATTAAAATTGTGTATCTAGGCTCATTGATTTTTGCTATAGTTCAATATAAATAATGAAATTAAATAAAATATGTTTGGGTCTTATGACTGATTTTTATTCATGCTTAGGTTTAATCCTATAATGATAAATCAATTCAATCATGGTCTGAGTTGTTTTTTGCCAAAACAAATGTTGGGATTTTAACATCTGATGATGGATATCAATATTTTTTAAATTATCAACTTTACATTCCTCATATTTAGATAATTATTTTCCCTGAAAAGAAAGCTAAAAGAGCTTTTGGTCATGAATTCAAGAAAAGCTTTCTATTAAAGCTTGAAGCTCTTTTCACTCTTTCAAAAATGGAATGTTTTATGAAGTAAAGAGCTTATATTCGCAAATCTGGTTAGTTTTTTTTTTTTTTTTTTTTTTTTTTTTACTTTTCTTTTAAAATGTACTTTTATTTATCTTGGAATTTTCAGAAAAAAAAAAGGCTATTTTTTAAAACTAATAAAGAATTGTCATTTTTAATCTCCTTGTAAAAATATGATGTATTCAAACACTGATCTGTTACTTTTTTGTTTGAATCATTTCTATTTCTGTCCTTGAATGATCAGCCAATTCATGATCTTCTCCTCCCTGCTACTCACCTGTTAGCAATTTGTGATTTAATATGATATAAGCAAAATTTTTGTGTTGATGAAGACGAATTTCATTTTTCTTAATTTATTACAAATCAGTAAACTTATTTTTGCTGACATTCAGCATTATCTTTGGCCTAACATCTCTTGTGTTTCTTTTTAATTTTTAATGTGTTTTTTTCCCGCATTTAATTTTGCTGATTATGATGTATATACAGATGTTATGTTTTTGTATAATCTTCTTTAAGGTATACATATATATATTACCAAAAGTTTAAGTTTGAGACCATTTTGGCATTTATTTTTAACTTTTTCAGTTACT
>JAPMOR010072993.1:126698-143542 GCA_026543865.1 Argiope aurantia
TATATATATATATATATATATATATATATATATATATATATATATATGTAACATTATTTGTTGTGGAGCAGAAATGCAGTTTGAAGACAGTGAAGAGACTTGCTATTTCGTGACGTCGTTTTATTTCATTTTTAAGAAGCAGGCATATGTACAAGCGATGAGCACACAGAACGACATAGACAGGAAGGAGGAAAAAGCCCTTGGTCATTTTATCCCTGGTCTTAAATAACCTATGATTTTGATAGGGAAAACATTTCTTCACAGTGCTAATATATTAATAAGATTCTGATAGGGATTTCTGATGCATGTCAATCACATGTAAAGGAAACACAGGAATCTTTTAAAAAGAATGTGCTTACTGGACAGTTTTTTACCCCTTCACGCCGAGCGTGTGAAAGTTAGACTTTTAGCTGACTCTGCAATTCAACAAAGCTTCTTCAAAGAATTAATTAAGTAGAGACAGTGGAATTGGATCACGAAATAAGAGAATATTTTAGAATAAAGTTACTATGAGCTAAATCGATAAAATCTTGAAAATTAATTAAATCGAAATTACAGTTAAAATATCATTACACACGCACGGCACGCACGCACGCACACACACACACACGCAGAGAGAGAGAGAGAGAGAAAATATGGTCTGTTGCTTTTATATATGAAGCATTTTCTTTGTAACATAAATTAGCCAACAAAAGCCATTATTTCAGCTGTTTAACCATAAAATAAAAGCATCTTTTAAAAATATAAGAAATTCCTACAGTAATATTCAATTAATGTAAAAATCTGCAATGAAACCCTTCATTCAAGTGCTCCAATAATACAATAGTTTCTTTTAACAATGTTTTATGAAAATCATTTCATTAATGCATATTTTACTGCTGCTAAATTAAATAAGCTCTTTGGACAAGCAACTACAGAGGAAGTATAAAATACGACACAGAATAATTGAATAAAAAAATTTAAATTGTTCTCAATATCTTTTCACATTGTTAATATAAGCATTTGCATTTCAATAGTGTGAAGCATGCAATCTCTTGATGCATATTTTCATACCTCTTGCTTTGCAATTTTTAATCAGTAAGAGTTGAACTAACATAAATTGAGATAAGGTAGATAAAAATAGATTGAATACACTAGAACATTAATAAAATGCTAGTGAAAGTCTAACCAAATTTGTTTAAAAGTTTTTATTTAAATATTAATAAAAGTTTCATCAAATTTAATTATTCAGTAATGAATAAATCACTTAAAAAATGGTTAGTTATAAACGTTCTTACAAATTCAAGTATATTTAAATCATTTTACTAAAACATGTGAATAATATAAATAAACTATGTAAATGTATTAATTTAATCCCAATACTTACACACACACAAACATGCTCACACATACACATGCTCGCATACACACACAGGAGAAGGAAGAAAGAGAAAATTAACAAAACCAGGAAATTTATTTTGCATTCTCCTTGGCAATTGTTTAATATCTTAGCTGATACTGGTTGCTGGACACCATAACATAACCATTTTTATTTTAAATATTTGAATAACTACATAAAATTATTTCAGGCAAAACGTACTGATCACAGCCAAAATAAATTTTAAAATCGATCCTCATTTTCTTGGTTGGAGATGTGGATTTATCCTTTGGATACAATGTGAATAATTTGAATAATGCACCAGCAACAACCTTAGTAATTTAAGCACATAGTTTTTTTTTCTTTCTTTTCATTGCAATGGCTGTTTTAATAGAGTCTCAGTTCTATACCTCATCTGTTAGTGGTGGTATTATCTATCTGCTTTAAATTTTTAAGCTATCAAAAAAAAAGCTGACCTCATATTGGCACCAATTCATTGTATCTGTAGCAAATGCAGACTATGATTTTATCTGAAGCATATATTATTATTAATAGCATATACATTTCTGATATACTAGAGGATTTTCTTTGCCATCTTTACCTTAATAATTTTTCATTGTCTATTGGCAGTCATTCTGAAAAAAATCAAGCAAGGGTCACATCTAGCCCTTAAAGTGACATTCTTCCTCCCTGCCAAAGTTTTCCTCTTCTTCATTCTTGGAAAATGTAGGGGAAAAGCAATTCTCCAAGAGTAAACAGATTATGGTTTTAGTTCTGTGTATTGTGAGATGTTATACTGGTGATAGCATTGATCATATTCCCTCCTCTTCCTTGCAGAGGGGGGTGACAACTGTTGTTTCAAATTGATTTGTAATATGTTTTGTGAGATTAGTTTTTTTAGACATTAATTGTTTTTAGACACTTTAGACATTAGTTTTTTAAATTTTAAGTTAAAATTAAAACCGGCTTTTTATTTTAAGCATATTGAAATGAATATGCTGTTTTATCACTATAAAAATCAAGCAGTCTCATAAAAGTTAATGATCTAAAAGAAAGATCTAAAAGAACTGTGACTTTTTATCATGTTTTACCATTTTATAAGAGCTTGGTATTGATTTATCAAAAATCAATTAAATTTAGACTTAGTTATGATTGGGAATAGCCTGTTATAGCACTAGTCTTCACAAAAAATGAATTAAATTTATTCATTGTGCTTCTTTATATATTTCAATCTATTCCTTTCTTTTATCTTTTTCTTCTTTTATTGCTCTGCTTTTTATTTATTTATTTAGAGTTCTTTTGACAGATAATTTAAAGATCGGGAAAGTAAAAACTTCATTTATTATTGTGATGCACTAGCATGTTTTTATTTTAATATTTATGTAATAAATATAAGGAATTGTATGATAAAAATGTCTTCTTTGTACATTTCAGTTATGTTTACAAAATAGCTGATATAAAAGTGCATGCAAAGGTCCATAGTTGTTTCAGTAGTTCCTTAGCTCTTCCGGAAGGCAAACATTTTGTTTTCCTGCATCGCACGCTGGATATTGTGCCAGTATCTGAAATAAAGAGTATATCCCCCATCATGCAAATGGATCTTTCACCTTGTTCATCCAAGAAATATCAATTGTGTTTGGCAAGTGGTCGAGGATCTTTATCTCATTTAATGATCTCTGAGCGAGATGTTATTAATCAATTTTGTGCAAAAATAGTAAGTGTTACTTTTGGATTATTTTTTAAAAAATATTTTAAGAATTTATTGTCTGCAGAGAAGTTATTTTATTTAAATGGTAATTTAACATAATTCATGGACAAAAATATAACCATTTATTTTTCATTTGAAAATTTTCTGCAACATATCTTTATTTAGATATACTTCTAAATCATTATCTTAGTATGATAATTTTTTTTTTTTGTAAGCATGGTTAATTTTTTTTTTATGAAAAGGCTTTTATGTATAAATATTAGCAATATAATGAAAAATCAGATATTTAATTACTTTTGAGATATTTGTCTGCACTGATAAAAGGAAATTGTGATAACATATAAGGCAGATAATCTATTTGTGTATTAAATTAAGTATGTAATTTGCATAGATAATCATAATAATGAAGATTCAGTACACCTTGAATCTCAAATTATAAAATTTGCTGTAATTTTTTTAATTTAATAAAAGGAAAAATTTTAATCTGTTTTGAATTAATATCATTTCCAATGATTGTACCATTGATTAATGAGTAATTTTCATAAATTTAACTAGACGGAAAACAGTTTTCTGACTGATGTATATTTTCTTTAAAAATAACACATCTAAAAGGTTATTTTCTAAGGATTTTTTTTAAGAGCAATGCTAATATTAAGAGAAAAAACAAACAAACAAAAAAAATATCAAGATTTTATTTCTTGGTTTTTTTATACCAGTTGTAATAAGAAATTTACTTCAATTATAAAAAGTAGAAAAAAAAATCCAATTAGTAGCTCATTTCTCTATTCACGTTTCCTCCTTCTTTTAAAGGTTAATTTTCTATGCATGGTACTTTTATTGTTAATGAAATTTCTTACTGGTCTTTTACATTTTGTTTAGTTTTTAGCAATTCTAAACAATCTATCGGTATTTCATAATAGTAATATTTGTTTTATGATAAAATGTGTGGATAAAAAGGTGTGGGGAATAAATATATGTTGAGCTTATTTATATTAAGTTTGATTTCATGTTAAGCCTAGTTGATCAAATACTATTTGTATGATTCACTTATGTTGTGGCGATACATTTGCCTTTGCTCTTATTATTATTTAAGAGAAAAAAAAACTTTGTAAATGTCATTGTTTATTTGTCTCAGAATCAAAGTTTGTGTAGGCAACTTGAATAGTAGTTTGAATATGATAATTAATTTAGATAACTGAATAAGTAGAAACATTAAAATGGAGGAAAAATTCTTTTGCATTGTTAACAAGCTTTATTTTAATTCAAGAGAGTAAATTTAAAAATACTTTTTATTAAATTCAAATAATTTATACCAAAATTTTGCACCTTCTTGCAATGATGTCTAGGGCATATATGCCTTGTCTATCCTAGTTATGCCTCCGCATTAGCCACTGAAAAGACTGACCAGGACTCATGAAAGCTTAAACACAAGAACTTAGCTAGTTCTGATGCAGTCATTTTTTTTTTTTTTTGCTTCTTGAGCCTCTGGCAGTATAGTGAATGATGCATAAAAATATTTACAGAAAAAGGGATTTGGTATGTTACGGCATACTTTGTATACTTGCCCAGCTTTGCAGGCATTGCTGTTAAGAACTGAGAGAAATTGATAGATAGCACTATAAGTTATGCAGAAATTATTAATGAAGACTTTTGCTTATCCATCAAACCTTAGAGGCACGAAATGAGAAATTCCATCATTGAATACAGAAGTAGAAATGCCAATTTGTTTGGCTGAAAAAAAAATGCTATCTGTAATACCTGATTTGGACAACACTTGAATGTAGTCTGATTATTTAAATATTTGCTGAAAATGACAAGAAGGATTTCAAACTTGAATGAGTTTGACTATGAGCTTTGATTGCTGCCACAGGCAATGAAATTAAATGTGGATCTACTTAGATTGTTACAATTTATTATAAAATTCAGGCTGGAAGATATTCTCCCTAATATTATAATAATGCTTTGAATATTCCAGAAAACTCACATAACCAGTACTCAGCTGCAAGAACAGCTTTTTAAAATTGAAGTTGATAAAAAATTATTTATCATCAGCAATAAGTATATTAAGGCTAGCCAACCGTGGCATTGACCTTTGAACACAAAGAATGTTATCATATGGATACTGATAAAATAATAAAAGTCTTTGTTCTTTGAAAAAGTAGATGAATAGAATATTATTAGTCAAAGATAGAAACTTTATTTTTAATTTTTCTATAAAAGTATATACCATAACAGTATTATTCCAATTATAATTGGAAATTGGTTTGAATTTTATTTCTTATTTCTTTTTAATCATTATGGATTCTTAATTTTATGCAGTGATAACTTAATTTAGTCAAAGCATAGTATAAAATACAATTTTAATTTAAAATGCTTTTTTAAAAAAATTATAGAAATTTTCTTACATTTATATTTAGCCAAATGTATTTGCATTTACTTAACAAATGTGCCAGATGTTTTTTCTAACTGAAAATTCTTTCACTGAATGAAGTGCAATATTTTAGTATCAAATTTTAATAGTAAAATTGTGACGATTTCTCTTTTAAAATGTAGCCAATCTGTTGTAATTGATTTGATTTGATTCTATTTTTTGTTGTTGAAAACAAGATAATTTATTTTTATCTATCAGTTTTAAATAATGCTAAGATATATACACAACTACCTTGCCAATACAGAATGTGATGGAAATGAAAGAACAAATTTTACTCTTATTATAATTTTAAACTGCACTGGTGCTAAAATTTGATTTACTAACTAAAATATTTTTTGTTCCATTAATATGAAGATCTATTTAATTTGATTTTTTTCATAACAAATCTCCTTTTTGTATGAAATTTTTTGTGGTTACTTTAATAAGAATTCATATTGTATATTATCAAGATGTGCAGACTACTTTGTTATTTGGGAATTGCTTATCTTTAAGTTTGATTCTCTTATATTATTATGCACATTGGAATCAATTTAAATATCATTCATTAGAATCAGTTTTTTTTTAGACTGATAAATTTTTCCAACAAAATGTGTTAATGCATATTTAGTGCATGTATTTTTGAAGAGCACAGGATTTTCTGGGGAATTTCTATACTCTATGTGGATAACTTTTTGCATAAAGCTTTGCCTTTCAGTAAAATATTAAAATTAATTTTTTAAATATATGATTACACATAGAAAAATTAAAAATTTGATTTGGATATTACAATTGATTGTAAATAATTCGGTATGATAGTAAAATTAAAATTATTTTCATTTCCTTTATTCATTAGTTTACTTTAGTTCTATAAGATTTGTATTTGATTTGAAAATGATCTCTTCTTTTTAGAAATCAGTGCATTTTTAAAGATGACAATCATAATTTATTTAATCTCTTTATGTTTAGTAGACTTCAACATTCAGATGCTGCTGCATTAGATGCTTCATTAGATATTCAGATGCTTACATTGTTTTATAATGCTGATTCCTAATAAAGTAAAAATTGAAACATACTAAAGATATTGCTTATAGGCTCTGTTTCAAATTTAGATTTATGGATTTCAATGTTAATTCCAACAAATGTTTATTTGCAAAATCAAGTTTTATTCATCTTTTATCTGCTCGCAGATCTATCAGCCTCATATCGATACCCTTCGGGCTCACATACTATAGGTGAGTACGGGTGTCCCAATCCCGAGGTACCTAGGAATGTTTACTCATTTTACGTTTACTCTCCCCTATGCCTTCTGCTGTCTGCTTGATTCTTCCATCCCTCGACGGCAAGCGAGGGAGCTCTCCATGAGAAGCTGTTGCCGGTCTGTTTGCTTCTTGCTTCTCATGGACAGCCAAAAATCCCACGTGTTTGCCGTGCGTGGCGACAAATTTGATGGGTGGTACATTTTGGTCCCCTGTGTATCAATCGGCTGGTATCCCAGCCATTTGGCTGGTCTGCTCAAGGGGATCAAGCGAAGGGGTCACCTTCTGGGGCTCTGCGTTAAGGGTGGTAGACGTTCCTGGAAGTGGCTCTTAACGTATAAGTTCTGGCTAGCATCAGGGTAAGCGCCGAAGCTGGAGGAAAGCAGAGCCGGTGGCTGCCTTCCCTTGTTGGACTTCGTGGTGGGCGGTGCCGCCGGGACTTGAATATTTTCCCCTTTTTGCATGGGTTTTTCAGACATTGCCACGTTCACCAATTACTGAAGATACTAGATTCCTAATCTTACATACACCTAAGACCTTTCATAAAGTTTCACCTTTCATAGTACAAAGATTGATTTCTTCATTTATTGGTGATGTCAAAACTACTAAAAAACTTCCGTCCGGGGATCTCCTTATTGAGACCTCATCAAAAACACAGATTGCTAAGATGCAGAAATTAACACAACTTGATGACTTCCCTGTAGAGGTAACTTCTCATAGGACACTGAATTTTTCTCGAGGAGTCATCTCCGATTTAGATCTTTTTGATTGTTCGGAGAATGAACTCATTCAGAAATTGCATTCCCAAAAAGTTTGTGCAGCTCATCGCATAAAAATTAAACGTCATGGTTCATTCATTCCAACAAAACATGTCATTCTAACTTTCAGTAGTCCGAAATTTATACGTGCTGGCTATATACACTCCAGAGTTAAACCATATGTACCGAATCCTCTGCGTTGTTTTAAATGTCAGAGATTCGGATATTCGCAGGGAACTTGTCGTGGCAGCCTTCGATGTGCCAAATGCTCAGCTGATGATCATGAAATTTCAGTTTGTAGCTCACAGACCTTCAAATGTTTAAACTGCTCTGGGCCCCATCCTGCTTATTCCCGTGACAGTCCTAAATGGAAAACGGAAAAAGAAATTCAAAGCCTAAAAGATAAAAAAAATATTTCATACGCAGAAGCGAAAAAATTTGTTTTAGACAGAACACCCAAACCTGGCTTTACTTATAGTGCCGCCATAAGTTCAACATTAAAATGTACTAGTTCTCAGACCGACTTTACAGATATTAATACATTGAAAACCCGCTCCTGTAAACATTCGACTCTTGAATCAGTAAAGAGCAATAACTCACAAAAAACTGAAAACAATCGAAATTCAGCATCTACTTCTGAAAAAAAATTTTCAACCCGTTTCTGAATCAAAAGATTTAGAATTTTATTTAACTCGTTTCGCCAAGAAGAAACGAAAGAAAACAAAATCTCCAAGTGCCAAAACATCTGACACTGAAGTCCCTCCTAAACCTTCAGATCCTCCAGATATCCCTATTACTTCAGATTCTATTTTAGCAATTTGTCCATCTACATCTGATATATCTGATGTAGAAGTGGATCAACATTTTCCTAATAAATCGCCCCCAGGCGGCCGTGCGTAGCTTTTTACAAACATTCCTTTGTCTTTTTTTATGTCTGGTTTCATTTCGTGGAATTGTCGTGGGTATCGTTCTAAAACCGTCGAAATCAAATCGCTTTTAAATGAACACAGGCTTGTCTGTTTCGCTTTACAAGAGACCTATTTAAAACCTTCAATAATCTCTAAAATTAGAGGATACAACTGCGTACGCAAAGATTCAAATGCAAATTTAAATGCCAGTGTTTCAGAAGGTGTCTGCATTTTCACTTCCAACTCCTACCCCAGCACACCAATTATCCTTCATACCAATTTGCAGGCTGTTGCTATTCAAGTCCACATAAAGACACTTATAACAATTTGCTGTGTATACCTCCCTCCACGTGAGGTGATTTTACAAGAAGATTTAAACTCTTTAGTGGATCAACTTCCTATTCCCTTTATATTGCTCGGTGATTTTAACGGACATAGCATCCAATGGGGGAAATGAAGACACTAACTCTCGTGGACAGCAAATTGAGCAGTTGATATCTGATCATAATCTCTGCCTGTTAAATAGTGATGAAAAGACATATTTTCATGAACCCACTCTTTCATTTCATTCATTAGACCTTGCTATATGTTCTCCAATATTACTGCCACTTTTAAATTTTTCCGTTGGAAGAGATCTTCTGAATAGTGACTACTTTCCAACTTTGATTGACCTTGCTGATAGTATTAAGATGGCACAACGACCATCTGTCTACTTATTCCAACGGGCAGATTGGGACAGCTTTCAGCAATTGCGTACAATCACTGAAGCAATGGTTAATTGTTTGGATATCTCTGAGGCCGTTAAACAAATAACAGACATTATATTATATGCCGCTGATAATGCAATTCCAAAAAGTTCTACCAGACCTCGTGTGTGATCAGAATGGATACACAGTTTCATCAAGTAAAATTTGTTGCGTCCACTTTTGCAGAAAACGCAGTATTCACCATGAGCCTGAAATTTATATACGCAATAGAGTTCTTCCTGTTGTCCCAGAAGTACGTTTTCTCGGGGTAATTTTCGACCGAAAGCTTTCTTTCCATTCTCATATCCCCTTTCTACGAATGAAATGTGAAAAAATGCTAAATATTCTAAAAGTTCTCTCCAACACATCTTGGGGGGCTGATAGGACATCATTACTCCGCGTATATGAAGCTCTGATTCTATCTCGTATAGACTACGGTTGTTTAGCATATGGCTCTACCAGCAATACTGCTTTGAAGAATCTTGATACAATCCATCATTCTGCTCTGAGGATTTGCTCTGGAGCTTTCCGCACATCCCCAGTGCAAAACTTATATGTGATGTGCCATCAACTTCCACTATCTCTGCGTCGCCAGAAATTGTCATTGCAATATTATTTTAAAATTTCATCCACACCTAAGCATCCTTTAATTTACACCACTCTCAGTCAATTCTTAGAGCGAATTTATAATGCTCATCCAACGGCTATCCGTCCATTTTATGAACGCATGAAATCTTTCATTTCAGACACACAACTTTCTGAAGTGAGCATATTGTCTATTGACCGTTTCTGCTTTCCTCCCTGGAATACACCATGCATTTCTCATATAAACCCATTCATTGGTTTCAAAAAATCTCATATTGATGCACACTCGCTTCAGCTAATATTCCTTGAGCATCGTGCCCAGTATAACAACTATAAAGCAATCTTTGCGGATGGTTCGAAAATGATGAATCATGTTGGTTTCGGTGTTATTTTAGATAACATTTTTAGATACTCTCCCCAAATACTGCTCAGTGTATACGGCAGAAGCAATTGCTATTTTATGTGCACTGCAAAATATTTCTTCATCTGACTGTCGTAAATTTTGCTTATACACCGACAACATGAGCGTTTTGCAACAATTACAAAATTTTGATTCAAATTCTTGGCCTCCGATTGTTGTACAAATCATGGAGCAACTATCAATACTGGCGAACAGAGACTTCGACATAATTTTCTGTTGGGATCCATGGCAATAAGCTTGCAGATCAAGCTGCAAAATTAACTTCAGAACCTTTCAATTTCTGTGTTCCCTTTTGTGATGTATCAAGTTATATCAAACGATATATCGATGAAAAGTGGCAAGAAGTTTGGGACACGCAGGTAGATAACAAACTACATGCTATTCAACCAAAAATAAATATGTGGTCAGTTTTACCAAACCGATGCGCAGATGTAAAATTAAGTCGTCTACGCATTGGACACACAAGGTATACACATAGATATTTGCTGTTTGCCGAACGAGCTCCTCATTATACGAACTGTGGAGTGATCAATTCTATTGCACGTATTCTTACTCAATGTCCTAATTTTACTTCTGATCGTTTAACTCACTTTCATTTGCCTATTTTAAATTTACAGGACCACCTGGTGGGTGAGAAACCTCACTTAAAACTTTTTGACTTTTTAAAAGCCATTGGTTTCTTTCATAGCATTTAAAATTTGAGTTTTATTTTTATTCTTGTGCCAAATCATCATAAATCATAGACCTTCTAAACTTTTGACGTTTTACAATGTATCCTTGTTTTGTTTACACATTTTACACTTTTATGATGGAACTATTTAAATATCCTTGTGGATGGTGCAGCTTGTCCTAAATTGGACCTTGTGCCAGAAAATCTTAACTATACCATACCATACCTTATATCGATATGTGAAATATTTGAAGATACTTACTGTTTACTCATGATTCGTATTCAAATTGTCCTTTTATAGTTTTTTAGCATCACTCAACAATTGTATTTTTATACAGTAAATTACTTGTATTTGGGCAAACTTATGTGTAGTTCAAAATTTATCATCATCCTTCTTGTGCCATTTCATTGAAGAACAAGAGTAATATGTATAAATGATAATACTAAAATCAATCTTTATCTAATATTTGTTTTGTCTTATTTAATTCTTATAATAATCTAAATTGCATTTAGTGTATATTATTCAGTTAATGATTGTGGGTACATTTTTCTGGATAGGAAAAAGAAAGCAAGCAGAGACCTATATATATGTGGGCCATAGAAAGTACACCAAGTATAAGTATGTATTCTTATTTTATTGTTTAATATTTATTATTTTTTTCAAATTTTGTATATGTGTCACTCTGTAATTTTTTTTATTGATCTCCTGAATTACGTGCTATTTAGTCCCTCAGGACCCGTGGAGTCCCTTGGAGAACGAAGAAATGCTGCACAAGACCAAATGTTCCAAAATGAAGTATTGCCAAGGGCCCATGTATTTTTTGTAGTTAAACCTAATTTTACAAAAAAAAAAAAAAAAAAAAAAAACCTCTTTTTATATAAAATTTGCATTTAAATATAAAACTAATTTTACAAATAACTTTTATAATATACAATTTTACAAGTAACATTTATAATATACTATTACTTAATATGTATTAATATAAAGAATACAACATTAATAGAAATGAATGAAAGATGCAAAATACTCAAGTTTTAACTAGCAACAAATATTATACAAATGAAAATAAAATCATAAATACTATCAATATGAAATTTTTTAAAAAAAAAGGGAATTGGGGAATAATAATCTGTAGAAAATTCCAAAAAAATTCTCAGTCTTGCCAGCTTTTACTAAAAAGTTCCATCTTTTGTTCTGTTTTATTTCAGAATACAGGTTCAGAATACAGGGATTATATTAAGCTGAAGGTTCAGACCAAACATCTAATGTCATGTTATAATTATATTCTTCTATGTCTTATTATTTGCTGTTATTACTAAAATCTCTATCATTTCACTTATTTCTGAAGGTGATATGATCTCTTATCCATAACTAACAGAATGAAGCTTAATATAATCCCAGCATATGTATCTAGATTACTTCTGCTAAACACATTCAAAAATATTTCACCTCACTCTTTGCAACAGTCATCTGAGCATTTTTTTTCCAGATTCGCCTAATGATAAAACCAAAGCAATCTGTAAGAATGCTGTAGTTTCTTTAAATCACATATGCACTTTTAAAAAGCTGTTTGTTTATATCAACAAATCTATCAAATCTAGAAGTGTAGAACAAAATCTAATGCCCATGCTTGATGGTCAAAATCCATAAAATTCAACTATAGCATCATCCCATCTAATAGCATTTGAAAATTCAAATAAGTTATTTTGTTTTGAAGTTATACATGACAATGAGCCTGTATAGTGAACCTGAGAACTTCACTAAGATGAAATGCTGGGCTGATAAGAGTAGAAAGCCACATTGTTTTACATGAGATGCTGCTTTTGAAGTGGCTAAATGCATTCACTACCTTAGTTTTCAGAATGCATTTATAAATATCTACTTTCATGTGTATACTGCCATACATTAATTTTTGTATTGCAATTTTTTAGTTTTTCCTTCACAATTTCTTTTTAATCAAATTTCAAAAATGTGTAGTAGCCTGAAATAGTGGCAAATGTAAAATCAAAATGTTGTAACCATAAACAGTGCTCTATTTCAATAACTTTCCACTTTAATTTTACTTTCCAACAAATTTTTAACTGAATCACTGTGTTCATAACATTATAATTTTTATTTTTTAAATTATTAAAATAGAATTATTTTAGTAAATTTGTAAAAATTTGTATTATGTGTATTTGAAATGAAGTAATACATGAAAGACTATGAAAAATTGAGTAAAATAATAACATACGACTGAAGTATGAACCATAACTGATAACTAATGATATTCTTAATTACAAATAAAAATATTTAATTATTATGATTATAAAGCAACAACAAATTCCAAGCATAACTTTAAAAATTATTGTTGCGAAGATACGCGGGCTTAGAGAACAAGCACCAGTATGCTTGAAATAAAACTGTTCCATGTTTGTTTTACACATATTTACCAAAATGTTCAAAATTTAATTCCTAGTTTTTGCATTTTTCCCTAAAGAATGCTACTGCATTACTTGTAAGATGAACATGTGGAAAAGTGGAAAAATTTGCATACGTTCATCTTTTTGCATTTTTAAAAACAATCAGTTTTTATTCTCTGATATAGGCATTTTTCAGTTTTGATTGAAAATTTTCCCGTCATTTTTTATTTATTTGTAAATTTGTTTGTATCTTGATCTTACTTTTTTACTGTTTAGTCTGTTGCAGTATGTCAGCATATTGGCCATTGCACCAAAAAAAAAAACACCCACCAAACCAAAAAGTTATCTCTCAGAACTTATCACAAGCACAATATAACATAACCAGTTCAATCAGTAATTATATTACATTATAGTCTAAATAAATATTTAAACAATTCAATGTAAATATTCATTGTATGTGTAATATTTTATAATTCATTGAATTCAATTAAAAAAAAATTTTTTTGGCACCTAGGCTAATAAATTTTTTTTTATTCAACCTGGCGATTGCTTCCTTCAGCCTAGTAGATCCAGGCAGTTGTCTAATCAAAAATGGTACAAGCAAAGTATTCAAGAAAAATAATCATACTTGTGCTAGCAATAAAATTAGATTGCTGTTTGTTAGTCTGACATTTTTTTAAAAAAAATTTTGTTAATAAAAAATGCCAATCATTTTTTTGTAAATAAATTATCTTTAAAAAATGTAAATTTTCTTTTTTACATTTCTAACAATTTAATAGTATTAATCTAAGAAATGAAAATTTTGCAAATTTGTTGCTAATATAAGTTTACAACCAAATAATGGTAACGATTTCAATTGTATTGTTTTCTGGTTTTACAGGTAAGGAAGCAGAAACACTCATAGTTATATCTTTTCTAAAGACAACGGCTGTATACACTGTTAAAAAAAATTCAACATTTTTTAGAAAAAAAGAAAAAGAAGAAGCACTGTTGGCGTTAAATACAAATACCATATACTGTGCAAAGACTGGTGAAGATGCTATTATTCAGGTAAAATCCATTTTTACAAATTTTTATGTATTTAATTTTATTTCTCATTTCATGACTTAAATAAATTTCTTTATTTTCCAATGTATGCAAATGAAGGTATGAAGGAGATGTGATTCACTGCAACGTGCGAATCAGTAATGTACATTGTTACTTGTCCTCAAGAATTTCTGTAGAACTTCTTTCAGTCTTCAAGGATTTATTAAATAGTGACAGCAGTATAAATTTTAAAAAAATAATTTAAGGGTTTACTTTTTAATTTTGATGCTAATGCCAACCACTTTAATGTCACTACATAAAAATAATAAGGACTATTCATGTAACTTCCATGATGTTTGCTTCTTGGGAAAAAAATAGCTGAGGGTTTAGTTCAAAAAATGGGCAGTGTATTAATCAAGGAATTGCCAGAACCTTTAGTTTCTCTTAATGTGTTTGTGAAGAAGAAAGATTGGCATGATTCTGTGTTGATTACAGAAAATTAAATGACATTCTAAAAAAGACAGTTATTATTTATCATGAATAGACAACATCCTGCATGCTGTGAATGTAAATCAATGATTCTCAACGTAATGAGAAGTCATGATTTGATATGAATATAGAGAATCACGAGTGCAATTACCATGTGATATTCCCTTTAGCTGGCATAGTTATACGCAATCCAGAATGAATACTTGAATAATTTAGAATCTCTTTTGAAAAATGTACATGCATTTATGAGAGAGGGAATTAAATTGTCTAGTGAACAACTGAAGATTTGCACCCAGTACTTTACGGTAAGTGATCATACTTGGATTTATAATCGAAGTGCCAGAAAGGTCTGAACTCAACCCTGCCTTATATTTTTGTCTGTACTGGATGAAAAGAACTTTATACTATTTGCAAGAAATTGAAAGATGTTATCTACAGAGTTCAGAAGTTTCCCACCATCAGCTTGAAAGTCATTTATTTTAACTGGCTATATCTATTTGGATTATTAATTCAGTAGACTCATAGTTCCATGTTATGAATCTACTGGGATACATAGCCTTTGGAGAGGGGATCAAATCTGTAATACTGTTTCCCAGCCATGTTAATTTTATGACCTGAAAGAGAAATTCTTGAAGATTATTTGTAAATGTTGCCAATGACCTTCAATCTTAACAATAAAAATGTTAGTTCTGGACAATGCTCAAATCACAACTCTATATCTATTAGGAAATCAAGATCTAAACATCCTTTAAGTTTTGGTTCTGAGTCTTCATTTGTTAACAAGACAATTTAATTTGTTTTCTCATAAATGCGTCTGTTTTTCAAATATGCATCTAAATCATTCCATAAAGAATCCCATGCTGTAAAAATTACAAATATCCTAAATGTTAAAAAAAAAATTACTTTTTCTGGAGTGTTATTTATAGTGCAAGCTGTTAAGCTGTAGATTCTGAGAACTGTTGATAGAGATTTTATTGTTCTTTGATTATTTGCCATCTGCTCTATAATTTCTACAAGTGCTATTTGTGTGTACTTTCGAAATTTTTTTGGGGGGTGGGTCAGGGGGATTTCCTATGCTTTATATTTCTTTTTTTGGAATATTTCATGTTATATAAAGCATCATTCTTTGTTAACTAATTTGTTTGGGCTGCATTCACCTTACATCCATCCACAAGAGGATTTTCATAGCAATATTCTAGTAAAAATGCTTCTATGTATAAAATTATAATATATAAAATCTTTTTATTGTTTTAAAAATTTAAATCTTAGTATCAAATGCACTTAACTATTTTTAAATCTTGCATCTTAAAATATTAGATTATTCCAAATAATTTTTAAAAATGGTGCAAAGCCAATTTTTTTCTATAGAAAAAAATTATTATTATTTATTATTATTATTGTTGCTATTTTATTAATATTAAAGAATAATATTTAAGTAAACATTGGCAGTGGCAGTTCAGAGGCAAAATAAATAAAAATATTTAAAATATATAAATATTTTCATTTAATACAAGTGCCACTAATAATAAAATCTTTATAGATACAAGGGCTTTTTTTAATGAAATAAAATTAACTATTTTTCACACAATCTTCTTTATGTCTTATGTATTTTGTGAGTAAAATTTGCAGCTAATCTGTTCAACAGTTTCTATTTCTATTGCATCCAAACTTTTAATTTACCTGCATATATATATATATATATAAAGGCTGACAGTCACATTTAATTTTAAATAAGATTTATCTTGTTGACAAATGCCTGTTGATCAAAATTGTGCATTAAGGCTGTAAAATTTGGCTGCAAGGCTAAAAAGTTTCAGCGTTCTAAACAAATATCATGCAGTAACCTAGTAGAGAACACTATCACCTATAATAAATTTCTTTTATAGATAGTTTTATTCAAGATTTTTCAAGTTCATAAAATTTTTTATATAGCATGTCTTTAGTCTGGAAGTACTAAAATAATTGGGTTTAGTACATAAATAATTTGGCCTTTTTATAATAAATTTTATTTGAGCATTATATACAGTTGCAGGGGAAAGAACAAGGATCCACTTCAATTTATTTTGTGATTGATCATCCTATGTGAAAATTAAAAGTACTATTTTAA
>JAPMOR010072993.1:143552-158276 GCA_026543865.1 Argiope aurantia
ATTTTGTGATTGATCATCCTATGTGAAAATTAAAAGTACTATTTTAAAGGCAGATGAATAATGAAAGATACTATGCCTAAAATTTTCATAGAGAATTGTCTACATATTTAAAACTGTGCAAACTTTAAAATTTCCTGTGTCGACACCCTTTTTTGATGTCATAAATAGACTTCTTATGGGAAAATTTTTTCAGAGTATAATGTTTGTTTCATATATCAGATTATATTGAGATCATCAGATTATATCTAACATTTTCTGTTAAGGGATTGTTTTTGTATTTAGATGACAAAATATTAATATTGAAAATTTTTGGAAGAGTTGTGATTATATTCCACAAAGAAATATTAAAAAGTATTTAGTCTTGTTTAAATTGCAACTGAACCTGAAAACAAAATGGATTTTTTTTTTGTATGGGTAAAAAATATATAATTATTTTTTTTATTATTTTAAATAAATGTCAATTTTAATGTTAAAATTAATATCTTACTGATTGAGTGAGAGATAGAAATTAACTGGTTTCTTTCTTTTGCATTTTATTTCTGCATTACTTTATCAGTATATACTATCCAAAGTTAATTTAATTTAATTGGAATTGAAAAAAAATATTTATCAACCAACTGTATTAAAATTTATTGATAAAAACAATAAAAAGAATTACAAATTGTAATTATATATTATTTAAATATGAACAATAAATGCGTTAATAATGTTTTGATACCTGAATTTTTTAATTCCATTTTTGAATATATACAATATTGCAATAATTATAATTATGGCAGATTAATCTTATGAAACATGAGACTTGTGAAAGAAATATTGCACACTTAAACATAAACAATAAACTTCAGTACAAACACAAATGACCTTTTTTTTGTTAGAAAATGTAGAGTTTATTATTCATAAATTATCATGAGATTAAGGTAAGTTATTAAGAGATTATATTAATCAGAAATTTAAATTTGTTTGTAAAATTAAATACTTGAAGACTATAAAATATTCATTTTGAAATAAAATTCCCATTTTTTTAATAGAATTTATTATATTCTCTAAATGACATTATATGAGCTGATGCATAAAATTTCTAGCTTGTCACAAGAACAGAGATTATTCTCCATATTTAAGATTAGTGACTGCTAATAATTTTAATTTAATTTCATTTCATATTTTTTGTCACTGATGAATTTTTTAAATATATTTTTATATTGCAACAATGTGAAAAAAGATATTTGGTCCAAGGAATGAATGATCATCAGAATTTCAATGCCAAATGTTGATATTTTGAAATTTGTAAATGTGCTCTTTTAAATGCATCGTTTAAAGGCAATATGTAAGACTTAATGCAATGGAGAAACGTCTCGTCGGAATGAGCTGAAATTTTGCATCTGCTCATAAAATGGTCTTGTTCTTTGATTTATGGAAAAATTTAAGCATGTTACAGTTGAAATAATTTTAAATTAAAAAAATTTTTTTTCATGTATTAAAAATTATTCTTCTATGTTAAATATGCAAATTTTGTAGAATACTTCATATTTTTATAAAAAGAAGAGTGTAGGTTCATAACTTTGTAAATTTTAGGATATGAATAAAAGTTCAAAATGTAATTTTACCATTAGAAAGTCAAAATTTTATTGGCTCATAATTTCAAAACTAAAAGACCTAAATTAATGAAATTTAGTTTTCTTTAATAGCTTTTGAATTAGTTTTAAAATTTGATGGGAAAAATATACATTGTCTTTGGAAATTTTGAAGTTAGTTCTTATTTCAATATATAGTTGGGCCCCTGCAAAATTTTTAATTTAATAATCTTTAAGAATGTGTTTAGCCCTTTCAAACACTTTTTTTTATGATTGCACGATGAACGATGCCAGAATAAAGTTGGATGACTCCCCCCCCCCCCCATGACTGTGCATATAACTCTGTTTGGCAACATGTATGGGAAAGTTTTACAAACTACTATCAGTAGTTAGTATGTGAAGTAGTAGTATGTATGTTGAGTGTGGGGGTGGGTGGGTGGAGGGGGGGATTCTGATGGGTTGGCAGTGGACCTTCACAGCAGACAGACAAATGAATTTCCTGAAAGGGATGAGAGTATGGAATGATGAATAATAGAATTGCAATAAATATGATTGTGTTGAACTCAGCATATTTTTTTTCTTTTATTTCATTACAGAATATTTTTGACTAATTCAGCATGCAGCAGGAATGGAATGCAGATCTAATAATTTTTGATTTGTTGCTTTCTTAGCATCAAAATACTCTTCTGTTATCATGTTGTTATTACACCACACTTAGCAGTTTATCAGAAAAAAGTTACAATACAGAAAATACTATCGGTTTTTAGAATCAAAATGTAGAGTACATTGTAATGCTTATAACCATTCCTGCTGCTGTTACAGTGATATATAACTTCTATTAATTTGAAATACAATGGTATTTTCGAGGATAAAGGCAAAGCAAAGATTGCATTGTTTCAAGGAAGTATATTACAACGTTTACTTTTTAAGAAAGTATTTTATTATTATTTAAGAAAGTAGTTTTTTTAATTTTTTATTTTTAAAATTGAGCTATAATAGCTTTCTGGCACCACTACACACTAGATATTAATTACATAAAAAGGTTGCATACTTAGGTTACATAAAAATTCATTGCAACAGCTGCCATATTCTTAAAAGTTTGCTCTTCCAGATTACATTTTGTTTTTTAATTAAGCAAGGTATCTTTTTCAGAATGCCATTCTGCTCTAGTGTTGAGATTAAAAGTTGGCTTAACTGGATTATTTCAAAAGGACTTCACCTCTTCCTTCATGGAATTCCTTTTTTATCTTACAAACAAGTATATGCTGTAGATTCTATTGGGAAATATTCTTTATAAATATTTCTTGCATCTGAAATGCAAATATTTTTACTTATGTGAAGAATGATAGCCATATTTACCTACAGTCACACATCGATTTGAAAAAAAAAAGTAATTTGAGATAATTATGCCAGTACTGGAAAGAGTTTGATTACTTGATTTTTATGTTATTAGAAAAACTTTTTAATACTTTAAGAATAAGCTGCATTTTTGCAATGGAATTATGTAGTTCTATAGTAAAAACTGAATTTTAGAAAATTTTCAAACTTTTAATACATTACATGATTTTTATAGGCAAAAGATTACTACATCTTGATTTTATGTCCATTTTGTAGAGTCTGCAAACCATAAATGCTCATAATTTATAAAATCTGAAAAAAGTAACAAAAGATAAATCTTTTTAAATATTCTGCAATTTACTACATAAAATGATAAGTTCATAATAAAAAAGTATCTACTAAAAGACAGGTTTCTAATCAAAGTTTCATTGTGCTTTGTTATACTATAAATGCAGAACTAATGCTATTTTTATATAGCTTTTTGATTCACATACTTTTATAATCAAGTTTCTTATTTTTCCTGACAGATCTGCCCTAAAGGGGTCTGTGTCATCACAGCTAAAAAGAATTATCTTGTTCTCCCAGTTAGATTTGATGTTATTCAAGATTGCACATTGAACAAGCAAACTCTCATTTTAGCTTTTAGAGATAGATTTTTGGAGCATCATAACATTGACAATGTGAGTTTTCCTCTCTATTTTCCAAAAAGATCTTTTGAGAAGAGGGTGGGTGGGTGGATAGAAACATTTTTAAACTTTTTTCTTATATGCGATTTCTTTTCAATTGAAAATTCTTTTTCTGTCTGTACTTAAATTTGTAAAATTATTGCTTTGTTCTTGAATTGAAAAATAAGAATATGATGCATAATTTATTATAGCTTAAATAAAGTTTAATTAGAATGCTATTTGACAAATTTCAATAAAATGTTCTAAACCAAGATTATTTTGATACTGATTTTTTAAAATTTTAATGAAATAAAGCTTTGAATGATTTTTTTTTCTCATTCTGAATATAAAAAGCCCCCTAATCCAAGATTAAAAATCTTAATCATTATAAAGTACTAATAAAATAATAAAATTTTATTTTAGCAACTTGAAAAACAAAATGAAAAATAAATAAGCAAATTTAATAAAACTAGTTTTTGAGAACAAACTTTGAATTGTATGTTAAAATAAAATTTTATTTTAAATGTTACTATTTTTTTAAATTTATATTAATAATTTATTGTTATAAATATTGTAAAATCTTTAATTTCTCTTTCAAATTCACACCAGTGGGTCGTATTTATAGAATAAAAATTTTATTAGTTAACTGTTGAAAGTGTTTATCAATTATGAGAAACAATATTAGACAAAACTTCAAAATTTTTATCAATATTATTATTATTATTATTGAAGGAAATTGATAATCAATTGATTGCAAAACTTCATTTTTATTAACACAAACAATTTATATTAAATAAAAATGCCTAAAAGTGGTTAATACTGCTTATCATAAACTAAATTTTTTTTGAACAGTTGCAGTATCTATTTTTAATTTCTGAAATTTCAATGGAAAATAGCTTTTAAAATTAACTTTATCTTAGTTTATGATCTGTTTCATCTCTTTAATAAACTTATTGATATGTTTTTTAATAAGGGATCATCACTGTATTTCTTTTGAATAACATTTTACTATGGAATATGAAGCTCACAGTAGATTTTAATATATGAATATGTATAAACATAACAGCGGTATTAAACATGTTTAAATATTTTCAGTTATATCTCAGACTCCAATAATTTATCTTTTCTAGCATGGTTGTATACTGAATTCCAAAATTCCCAGATTGGGAATAAGTGGAATTGTCACGTGTTTGCTTTTGTCTGCCAATAGTGGAAATGATCAGCTATTGGCAGTTGGCCTTCGCACTTCCATTCCTGGAAATAGAAAATGTAAATTGTATGAAATTCATTTATTTAACGTTTTCCCAGTAAGTATCATTCCATATCTGTAAAAATATTTTCTTCAAATATGTGCCATTGAAATAAAGTAGTGCTTTGAAAATTGCATTGTATTTTTTTATCCCACCTTTCTCACTTGAATTTTAAGGCTGCAGCAACCTGTTGCCATATCCTTAGTTTTCAAATCAAATTGTTTCCAAAATCTGTCCCACCATAAATTTGTCATGTGCAGAGGCTTAGTGTTTTATTTTTTGGGATTAAACATCCTTCTCGAACAGTATGAAAGTTTATAGATGAGATACCAGTTCTGGTATTATCCTTGTCATTTAACCATACTTCAAAATTTTAGTATTCTATCCTAAAACAAATTCTGTATTTTGAAAGCTGGACATCAATCAAAATAAATTAAACCCTCTTTAGATTTTACTTTTGCCTACCAGACTTTAAAAAGATTTGTTCCAAGTTTTCTTCCTCTATCGAATGCATGATTATAAAATGTTAGAAAACTTATAAAAAGAATTTTGAACAATTTTTTGAATGAAGAATTTATTTTAAAATCATATTTTGCCGTCTGTGAAGGTGTATTTATTATATATATTTCATAATAATTTATTGAATTATTTAAAATATTTTGCTTGATGAATTTTGTGATATCTAGTTATTAATGTAATGAGTCATTATGTTTAATTCAGAGGTCTTTTGAAATTTGATTGATTATTAGGCTAAGACTAATGAAGCAAACATTTCTGATTTTGAGTTATTTCAGGCTTAAAATTTTTGTTTTTTCAATACCAATATATATATATATATATATATATATATATATATATATATATATATACCTAAATTTTCCCATGATTTTTTTATAGGCAATAAGAAATCTGTGCAAGCTGAGTGTGGAAAGTTCTCCTTATTCTTTTTGTTTTATGAATATAGATCCTAATCAACCATCTTTCTTGGTTGGTTGTCAGGTATTGGAAGAATTCTATTATTTTCTTATTTGTTTGAAAATGCCTTTATAAAATCATATAGTTGATTTCTTTTCTGATTTGGAATTTTGTTTTTATGAACAAATTTTAACAAATTTGTACACATTTCTTATATACACAGCATAATTAGGTTGGGAAAGGCAAAGAATGTATCCCAGATATAGTTACTAGTTGAGCAATATTAAGAATTCATTGTATTTAAAATAATAGTTCTTTAATATGGCTGTTTGTGCCAAGGTTCTTTAAAATTAAAATGGCTGAAAAAAAGTGTGAAAAAATCAAAGGGAGAAAATTTTTGGCTGTCCAGGAATCTGCTCAAATACGATTTCTCTATCTGAAATATCAAATAATATGAAATTTCGATGATTTGATGATCAAAAACCTTATCTGTGAAAAGTTCGATTCAAAGGAAAATCCCTAAAAAAAGATTTGTGGATCAAGAATAGGAGAATGGGAAGATAACAGAAAATAATTTAGAATCAATTAAAATATGATATGCCTTAAAATAAAGTTATATCATCTTTATTCACAATATTTGAACATTGATTTGTCATAATTACAGGATAAATTAGTAAAAAATTGTTCTTATTTTCAATAATAAAGAATTGAAATATAGGGGGAAATGTTTACACAAGTTGCAAAATGATTTCTAAAGCTCTGAAAAAATAAGATAACTTCCAAATATGATAGTCCACTGTAATATTTCAGTATTTTTACACTGTTTCTAATCCTGACTATTTGCCTTATTACTTGAGATTCTTTGGTATACTTTTTGATTTTTTGTGAGTAACATAAAATCATCCCACAATAACATGGATGTTATATTGATTTAAACTTTTTTTTGTAAAAGTATTATATTTGGTGCAGAAAAGAGTCGATTTTCAAGTAAATTAATGGTAAAAGAAAAGATGATTTCTTAAATTTAAATCATGAATATTAAAGTGTGTTTTTATTTGGTAACCGAAACAAATATCTCATGATAAAATAATGAATTGCTTGTAATGCTAACTTAAGTTGCTTGTAATATATATATATCAGTTACCAAGACTTCAATGATTTTATATATTTTAAATTTTAAAAGATTTATCTCAATATTCATTATTTTTATATAAGTAAATAGACAAAACATAAATGTATATAACTTTATTATTATTCATATATATATGTAACCTTTTTCTGCAGATTAAGAGATTTATATACATTTTATGTTTTTCAAGTGGGTATAAATAGAAATCATTATATAATTTGTATATTTCTGGTATAGCAAAAGTTTTGCACAAAAAATTGTTTGGTTGACTTATTTTACCTAATATTATTTATTCAAATTATTATAATGGGTAAAATTTTCAGTATATATTTAGTATAATTTCAAGGAAACATTTTGAGCAGTTTTTTTAATATAATATTTGCTTTTCAAATATTTTTATGAAATATTCTTATGTTGCATTTTAGATCAAAGGGCTTCCCATATTCTATAATTATCTAATTATTTGTAATGTGTAAGTCATATAAATTCAAAAAATGTTTTATATATTAAGTTAAATTGCTCGTTTAATCTTTGCAATCATTGATCTAATAATCTAAAATGCTATTTTTTTCTAATCGTGGTATGTTAAAATATTTTTTTTTTTTGGATTGAGATAGGCTTAAGAAAAGTAATTAATTTATCTTATTGGATTAATTTTATTAATTAATAAATAATGTAACAAATCAAGACACATCATTTTATGTGAGATAGAAATTGATGCATCTAAGATGTGTTTTTCAAAAATTTGTGATAACTTATCCCATCCTATGTAATGTCATTCAAAATTTGATGAATTTGGTTGTAAGCATACTTCCTATAACCCCAGAAAGGGTTAAATAGCCTGAAGAAAATTAAGATCACATTTCAAAAAAAGGTTGAGTGGCACAGTATTTGTATTTGCCTTGAGTACTATTTTAAGTAGGTACACATAATTTGATACTATATATTGGATGGAAATTATTAACATCCTATACTTTGAGAGAAAATGCTTTGAAATAAAAGAATGTTAAAAATTAAACATTTAAATTTTTTTTAAAAAATCATTTAACAATTTTTTGAGAAGTAAATATTGATGCATTATAGAATTAATGCATTTTGGAAAATTTCAAGATTAATACTACTTTCAGGGAAATACTGATCCCAGCCTAAGAAATGATGCTTAATGTGAGTTATAAATAGATGTTTATTATACCCCTTTTTATTACAATCTATAATCATGAATTAGTGACATTTTCATTTTTGAATTTCAGTGTTTTATATCTCCCTCAATCACTCTCCCCATCCCCTCTAAAAAATAAATATTTTTATGTTCCTATATATGTAGACATAACAAAACACAATGATCTAACTTTATGAATAAATTCTGATTTTTGATCTTTTCTTCAAATGAAAAGACTAGTCTGTCTGGTAGTTTGTATGTGAGCACAATGACTCAGAAAGGCATTAAATTGGCTGTATATGTGATAGGTAATTGTCATATCAGGATATTAAATATGTACCAAATTTAAGGCAATGGAAAAAGGGAAGTGCTTAAATTGTAGACTGGGTTTTTCTATATTATTTTGAAAAACATCTGAAAATCGAAGTTAATGCTTTTATTTTCTTTTGTTTCATTTTATAGCATTTATATATTGAAGGATATTATGCTTTTCATTTAACAGAATGGAAAGGTTCTGACTGTTGTTATGGAAAAAAAGATATTCAGGCATTGTCAACTTAAAATAATAAAGACTGAAGCCGTTGGCACAAGAGCTGTGCTATTACTTCCAGTGTGTGCTGATGGGAAAAAAAGTGTAATTTGATTTTACTTTGTTTATATAGAAATATAATGACTTTGTAATTAGTTTCATGAATTATTAGGCTAGATAATATATTTTAATGCATTTGCATATTTTGAAAAGCATTTTTTTGGGAGTGGGGAAGAATTTCTAAATATTACTATAATAAATTGCTGTTTGTTCCACCAATTTTTTTTGTTCCATTTAATAATAATAATAATAAAAGAAACTACTTTTTTATTTCATCCATATTTATATTTTAAAATTTATTTTTTATTTATTGAAAAGTATTCCCCCCCTCCAATTTTTGAATTCTAGTTTAATTTTCTTAGGTCATATTAAATATATTGTATAATTTTCTTGAAACTGTGTAACCATAATATTTTAGTATTGATGTACTTGTAGATTCTAGCAAAATCAGATGATTCTTGGTGCAAAGCAACTGTGGATGAGGATTTCACTCAAATTAGAGCAGAACTTTCTCGTTGCATTTGTTTTATACCGAAGCTTGAAAGAATAGCAACAATTTCTGATGACTTATTGAGGTAAAACTTTGATTTTTTTTATTTTACTTGAAAAATTAACTATTTCATTTATTATAGTTTGTTGCTAATTTTGCCGCAGTGCCTTTTTTATCAAAAACAGTGAAGATATGCATTTATACATTTTATGAGAATTTATTGGCGCTTTAAACATTTCTGCATAAGAAGAAAAAAATATTTATAACTAGTATACAAAAAATTAAAGATTCACATTTAATTTTAAGTTATATTTAATAATTTTGGCCCTAATTAGCATTTCACATCTTTTAGATTGCTCCTAGTCTAATTATCAAAACCTTCCAGAAACTATTGCATTGAGAAATTACATGTGAAAATAATCTTTGGTTTATAAAAATAACACAATTGCATTAAAGAAGAGTAATTGTTTCCTGAAATTCTATAAAAAAATTTTTTTAATCGAAAATGATATATTATAATATATTTATAGTAAAGATAAATGCATGTGTTGGTGCTCTACAGGCCAAACCATTTGACTTGCAGCTGCCAAATTCGACACACTTATACCTTTGAGGTCAAGAATGTGCATCTCAGCGTTTTTAAAAAATTTTAATTATATAAAATTAAACCGAATTTTGGCATTTTTCTATGATAATTTCTGATAACGTTATCACAAAAATGTAAATTTTACATTGCTTCAAAATTAAAAAAAAAATCATGACAATGAATTAATAGTCATGTGAATTTTTGCTTAATTTTTATCAATTGTTTAAAAGTATTATTTTACCTAATTTCTAACAATAGATTATATTGCTGAACTAAAGTTCAAACTATTTTCATTGTTTCATCAAGTAATTTTTGCATATTTTTTTCTCCATTCTGGAAAGCTAAAGAACAAGGCTTCTGTTTAATATCTGTGTAGTTTACAAGATGTTAAAAAAATAAATAAAAGTACAATATTGAAAAATTTAGATGAACTGAATATTTACATTTTTCTGAGCTTCAGAAAACCATGAGATTGATTTCCATTAGAAAGATTCTGGGGCATAATAAACAGAGCAATATGCAAGAGACAACTAATATAACCCGGCTTTAACATCTATTAATTTAGGAGAATCATGGACATAAAGTTATATAGTAATGATTTACAGAAAATTTGATATAACCAATATTTTCAGCAGACTGGCTAGTCACCAAAGGCAAATAGTTTTAAATAATTATAATAAAAGGTCTAGCATCAAATGACTGTATAAAATTCGGACTTCATAATTTTTTTGAAATATAATTAGTGTTGAAAACAAAATAAAATATTATTTACATCATTTAAATCTTTTTGAAACTAGAAACTGAATTTTTATGATGAATCAGAGACATTTTTATTGAATATGTTTTAGAAATATTGCATAAACTATAAAAAATATTTCAAACATCAACATTAGACGATTTTGTTTTCTGTAGTTATATTTTTAAAAAAATATGTTTTGTTTAAGCAGAAGGGTTTTTATATTAATTAAAATTTAATTACTTATATTTTAATTTAAAGTTCAAAATTTATTGGGCTGATAGAAAATTAGAGAGATACATGATATACAGAATGATTTAGGATTTCTATAATAGTATGAATTAAGTGACTTTCAAAATTTGAAACTTAAAAGTATTTTTCTGAAGAAACTATTAAGGAACAGAGGTACATGAATAGAGGTTAATGGTACATAAAATTGAAAATTTTAACAAGCATTAATATTGGTGAACCAGTTGGTTGTCAAAAGTAGTTAGTGTGTATATATATATATATATATATATATATATATATATATATATATATATATATATATATATAATTAACTAGGCAAAACACATTTTAACTAACAGCGCTAGGGAGAACCCGAATTAATTAAGAAAAATGTATTCTAACTGACAGCACTAGGAACTCATTTTATTTGTGTTGTGACTGATTTGTTAGACAATATTATTTGTATCTTTGCAAAATTATTGTATTAAACTTTGTGAAACAGTGCTTGAGGAAAAAACCTATCATAGGAAAAAAATTACTTTATTTGAATATTGTTCAACACAGTACTGTTATTACAAATTACTTATTTCGACAAGGCAAACTACTGTGACAGAATTGCAAGGAAAACCATTTTTCCTACAGAACATCTCTTTGAATAATAATATTTTTTATGAACCCTTTTCCAGTTTCCAAATTCTATATAGTAAATAAAGAAAAAAAAATTTCTGTTGGTTCCTTTCCTTGCTTTCTCCAGTATTCTTCATCATTCTTTGATCTTGATTTTCGCCCTATTTTTTTGTTCAATTTTTTTCACCTGTTTGAGAGTAATTGTTCTTGACTGTGTTATTTTAATTCAGTCCTTGAATAATCTAAGTCACCTTATTGTTAAATGTAAACATCTGCTCCTCCTTTCATCTTTCTTCTCATCCCTATTTTGTTGAATTAAACCTATTCTAATGCATGCACAAAAGCGCAGAGGGTTTTAGTCTTTTGGCAAACAATAGCTTATTTTGTAATATTTACTCACATTTTCTTTCTAGCAAATCATGATTTTCACTAACTACATTTTAAGCTGTTCATTAATTGCATAATTACAGTGGCAAGAAAAATCTTCTACTATAGAACAATTGTATTTGTGCTCAGTACACATTGCAAAGTACTGTTAAATTAAGAAAGAGTTTTGAAGAGTTGATCTTAACGCGGACTTGCCCTGAGACACCATCCCGAACTATAGAAAAAACTGTATCTGATAAGTATCGCAAATTATTTCATTTGTATCTTCTATCATCCCCTCTCATACCTTTTTTTTTAATATGAAAATGTATAGAATATCTTAATTATTTTGATCCTTTTTCAATCTGTAGCAATTTTCTCCAAAAAAAATTGAAACTGATTTTTTTTAAAGAGCTATTTAATTGTAATTTTGGCATTGTATTTAGTTTTGCCAATGCAACAAATATTATTGTGGATATTCAACCACATAGCTATCTGCGACATATGAAGAAACTTTCTACTTGATAAATATTTGTAAATTACCAAAATGTCAATAGTATAGTGAGTGTGTTGTGAACTGCCCGGAACTAAGGAACTGCCCGGTTTGAAATATAATATTTTTAATCTACACAAACACAGCTACACCACAAAATTTACAAACACATATAGACAATTATGTTAAAGAAAACAGTATGGTGGAGGGATTCCACCGTTTCCAACCGAAAGCATTCGGTGTTAGCGCAAGGGTTGCGCATAGGGAAAAAAGTCGACCTCAGAATCCAGGTCTCCAGTTTAACTGCTTGTCTGTAAACGCCACAAGGGGGCGCTCTCTGCTAAAGGGGAAAAAGAGGGGCGATAGTGAATTATTTTCATTTGTAAATAAATTTTCTTCCTTTTTTTTCTGTTTATGATATATTTCAATTTGTAACCCTTCAGCATAATGAAATAAATGGAATACTAGGAATCATGTGAAAGAATGTTTCATTTTCTGTTATAGCTTATAGAAAGTTTTTTATGAATTTCAAGCTTTTTTTAATAAAATATTTTGTCATCTGTTACTGTGTTGTGTGATTTTAAAGAAATCCCAAGTGTATACATGATATCCTAAAATTTTATTTATGAGCTTTTTTTTATCATTATATATTTTCCACCTTTTTCTTTAGGTTATTAATCAGTTCAAGAACATTCTCTCACATGTTTAGATTTTAAATAAATAAAAAAACTAAAGCTAATAGAAAAAGAACACCAGATTCCTTTTGTAGATTTGTAGTCAATCAAGAGGATAACTGTAATGCAATGATTCTCATAAAAAATATTAAATAAAAATAAAACAGTTAAAATGCCTTCTTATCAACACTGCAAGTTCCTGTTAGTTGACTATGCAGTTTCGCACAGATTTTGTGACTACAAAATTTTTTATAATATATGCTTCTTTCATTTTTTTTTCTTTTTTTGATACTTATTTTGATTATGATTTTTTATTAGACAAAATCTCTTAAATAGGATGATTTTAAATTTCTAATTAAAATTCTTGTAAAATATCATACTTATAATAAGCTTTTTTTAAAAAAAATCTTATTTGCTGCATTTTATAATTTTCACAAGATCATGCATTTTTAACATGAACTCAGACTATTAAATGTTCTGATTTGAAAATGGTAACTAAAGTGAAATTTTATCTGAAAATGTTTTGCTTGTAGTAACTGATTTTGGTTTTATTTTATTTTATTTCATTTTAAGTAGTTTCATATGATGATAAAGGGTCTTAATGCTTTGTGTATTTCTACAGGTTCATTGAAGTGGGAAATCTCACTCATCAACGTAAAACTCAAATTAACATCCCTTTGGAATATACTCCTAAGAAATTAGTTACTGATCCTCTTTCTGGAAATATTGTCATCATTGAAAGTGATAATAACAGTTACACTGAAGAAACAAGAGAGAAAAATAGAATAGAATTTGAAATGGTACTATTTTAGAAGCATTGTTACTTTTGATAATGTAATTCTGATAAAGTATATAATACATTTTTTAAAATCAGAACTATGATTGGGAATTTCATTTACCAGAAATATGCTTAGTTATAATTCTTATTATCAGAATTTCTGTGCACTTCAAAATATGAAGAATTCTTAAAACAATTGAAAAAAAAAAAAACAGCAATAAAATAAGTTTTTGATAAAGAATTTTTTTTTACTTGTGTCTGAATATTTGAAATATGGTATCTTCAAAACAACTCTATGTGTTTTTGAGGTATTTGAATAAAATTTTAATTTCTAATGCTACTAATAAATATGTGACAGTGTAAAATTGAGTGAATTGTCAGAAAGGACTTAATAATGCTTAAGCTTTTGTGTTTATTTAATTTGTCTGTATTGAGATATTATTTTTGATTATTCAACTTGAACTCTTAAGTAATTTCTTTTACAGGCTTCATCAAATGATATTTATCAAGAAAATTATATTTGCCAATAAAATTGATCCTCAAAGTCAATAAATAACAAAAAATATTAACAAAATAAGTTATAATTGAAAGTGAACAAAAATAATGCTTTGTTGAAGGAAAAAAAAAAATACCCCATTTTTTATTAATATATTATTACATACAATTTTAATACTTTCAGAATTTATTTCATCAGATTTTAGAAATCAAAATTAGTGGTAACTATATATATATAATATGATGTGTGTGTGTGATGCTTTTTATAATTTGAGTTTATGTATTTTTATTTTTGATAGTATAAAGCTACGGCTGAAAACCCACATTCCTCATGTCTTCCTGCTGTTAAGAAGATTCCAAAATCATGGGCTTCAATTATACGAGTTGTAAAAATTCACGAGGGAAATCTGAAAGAAAGTGCTGAAGTACATTTCAAACAACGCGACACAGCTTTGAGGTAAAACAATTTGGATAATATTTAAGTTTTTGTGCTACACATTTCTCTATTGCATGAAAGGAATTTGTTTTGTAAGGATTTTTTCCATTTTATCATATGTACTATCATAATATAAAATACTTACTAATAATTTAATTCATTAAAGTGTACTTAGAAAATCCCAAATAATGCA
>JAPMOR010072993.1:158376-187379 GCA_026543865.1 Argiope aurantia
TAATTTAATAAATTTCCAAGGTTTTATCTTAATTTATCCCATAGTAACCTTATTATAAAATATTCTCTTATTTCGTGATCCAATTCCATTTTCTCTACTTAATTAATTCAAGAGAAGCTTTGTAAAATTGCTGAATTGGTTAAAAGCCTAACTTTCCCACACTCTGTGTGAAGGGTTAGAAAAATGTCCAATAAGCACATTCTTTTTTAAAAGATCCCTGTGTTTCTCCTGCCTCTTCGACGAGTGTAGCGAAAATCCCTATTGAAATCTTATTGTATATAAGCACTATGCAGAAATATTTTCCCTATCAAGATCCCAGGTTATATAAGACCAGGGATAAAATGTTCAACAGCTTTTCCCTCATTTCTTGCTGTGTTGTGTATGTACTCATCGCCTGCACATAATGCCTGCTTCTCCAAAATGAAATAAAACTTTACAAAATCAAAAGTCTTTTCACTGTCTTCAAAACTGCATCTTGCTTCACATAAAATAATGCTTATATATATATATATATTAAAAAATTGGATTTTAAATGATTGAATGTAATTTAGTTATCTTGGAAGTTTTTATGTATCTTCAAATTCTGATCACTTGATTATTATTTATAATTACGAAGCCTGTGCTCTAATTCCCATGTAAATTTAAGATTGATTAGTTGCTTACTTAATTTTTGAGCAATCTTTTGAAAAATTTAATAAATATATCTGCAAGGAAACCTGTCATTGTTATTAGACTGTATGTATTGTTTTTCCAGTTTATCTCATGTTTGGAATAAATATATCCTATTAATTTTTCATTCTCTAGCTGTTATTTTCATAATAACTATTTTTGACCCTTTTGATATTAAATTAGACATGATGAAACAAGTCAGTGTCAAGTAATTTTGCAGCCTGATTATAGCCAGAGAAATATAAATATTTCATTGGTGAATTAAACATAAAAATTTTTTACAACATTTCAACAACCATTGCGTGTTCTGTCAAGTTGATTTTTAATTCCATCACAGTATGTCAAATATTAATGAGCATGAAAACAGGAATATTGATATATGACCAAGTGATCAATATCAGTTGTATCATATCTCTAGTTGACTTTAAGTGAATGCATCGGTAATCACTCAAGAATATCAGTCTCTCCAGAAATTTCTGGTTTTGTAAATCGGCTTTAATTTAAAATTTATATGGGAAGATTATCAGATTGTATAACTGTGATATTATTCAAATTTCTTGCCTCATTTTCATGAAGAAAGGGATATTTAAATGTCTTAACATTTACTGAATAATTGCAAGCTAGTGATTAGCCTTTTTTATTATACTGAAATTATCTTAGTTAATTTTTGAGAAAATTTGTTGTTTGATATCCTATATAAAAATGAAATTTTATCTGTAATTTTAAGTATTTCACTAAAATTTACTAACAGAGTTATGAAATTCAGAAACTTGATATGAATTTTTGGAGTATTGTCGATATAAATTTTTTTTTCATTAAGAGTGAAAATAACTTCTGTGCGATTCAGAATCACTGGAGCATTGGATCACTGACATTATTTCTTTTGACAGCAGAGAAATCGGATGGAATCATTCATTCATTTTTAATCGTGTTAAATCATGCTCTCTGTAACTTTTTTGGAGTAAATTTGCTTTATCATAAAGATTTTTGTTTTAATTCTAAGTTTTCATAATTTTTGGAATAATTCATGTTACACAAAACAATGTGCATTATTTGGGAGAAGGGTTAATTTATGTACTGCAAAATTACAACAAATTCCTGTTATTATATATTGGCAACACATCACTAGATAGAACATGAAGCATACTTTGAGAATCAAATGAATAAACTCATTTTTTTCTTTTTTTTATCATCTGTCTCTTCATTTGTTTCATTTTTCATAATGCCCACTTTGCCCTCAATCATTTCCGGTCATTTGATCCCTGGTTTCCTCCTTCAGAGGCTAGCATTTATCATACTCTTCCCATTAGTATCAAACAATCACTAAGTCCTTTCAGTGCCTCATACACATCTATATCTATATCTATACTTATAATAAAGCTCAATGTGTGTGTGTGTGTGTATGTTGGCGCTCTACAGGCCAGACCATTCAACCTACAGCTACCAAATTTGGCACGTGTATACCTTGGAGGCCGGGAATGTGCACCTGGGGGTTGTTTCTTAGAATTTTTAACTAGAATTTTATTTATTTAAAAATTAAACGAAATTTTGACGTATTTCTGCTATAACTTCCGAAAATATTACCGCACAAAAAAGATTTTTACATAAAGTTAAAGATCAAAAATTTATCTTTTAAATGGTAGAAATGTTTTAACCTTAAAATTAAATTTCTATTTTTAACGAATTTTTAAATAAATATTTTAAATATATTTTTCAACCTTTTTTTTTCATACAAAATAAAAATAAAATTAAAGCTGCTCGAGCACGTTTCGTATTCATGGGAAAAAATTAGCTTTTTTCAAAGTCTTGCCATCACATTGATTAAAGCTCCAACTAAAAATAAATTAAATCTTTTTGGAAATAAAATCTGCAAAAATATAATTTTCGGCACGTGTCTGTAGGAAATGAAACAAATATGAAATATTCTTTTTTCTAAAAAATAAATTCAAGAAAAATTATTTTATGATCTTTTACACTCTCTATATTATTAATCCAATAAATCAGTTTTATTTTAAGGCAAGTTTTGTTTAATATGAATAGGATATCCATTCAAATCCGGGCCATACAGCTGATTTGTAAACCTTTAGTAAGTCACAGATCTGCTAAAATGGTCTAAATGGAAAATGATTATATTTTATGTAACTTGATTTAATAAATGCTCTAATAAATAACGAATTTTTGATTTTACATTAAGCTTCTGCTGTGGAAATTCCGAATAACAAAATGTTCTTGAAACACTAATATTTTAAATAAAAAGAGTTAATTTCCAATCAACTAAATCAATCACTTAAACTGACTGGTTTATGAAAATTTGAATATCACTATTCAATTAAAAAAACCCCGATAATTTTAGATTTTCCATCGATCGTTTCAAAGAAAATACGCCAATCAGCGCGCAGGTTTCTCAAGAATAATTGGACTAAGATTATGAAAATGTTGAGTTTTTCTAAATTTTTAACATTCAAAACTTCATAAATAAGTATCAGTTGATCATGGAAAACTGAAACATTCATTCATTTATTTAAAATTTGGTGTGTCCAGAATATTTCTCAGAATATGATACCTTACTGCATTAAATTTAGTCTTCCTAATTTTTGAAATATATTTATAGGCCGGAGCAAAATATTATTATTGATTTCATTTCAATCCTTTTGAAAGCAAAACTAAAAACTGAATTTTATGCTGAATCTGAGAAATTTTTGTTGAATTATTGTTTTAGATATTACATAAATTATGAAAAATATTTTATAGTTCATATAAGACTTAAATACCGAGCGATTCTGTTTGCAATACTCATATTCAGTAATAATAATAATAAATAAATAACAATAAAGATGATAAATAAAATAAAATGCTTGGTTTTATTTAAAAATATCTTTACATTAATTGCAATTTCATCATTTCCACTTTAAATTAAAGTTGAAGTTTTACTGGAAATGACAACAAATTAGCAAAATTTATATAGTAAATTAAACGAAATGATCTAAACAACAGTATAAGTTTGGTATGACTATCAAAATTTGAAGATTAAAAATGCCAAATTTGAGAATCTATTAAGAGACCAATTACTTAAAATATTTAATTGAAAATTGTAGCGAGAGGTAATACCGGCGAACCGGCTGGTCGCCAAATGCGGCTAGTATGTAATAAATCTGCTGAAAGTCACTGGACTAAGTGACTTCTATCTGATAAGTCTATATGACATATTGAAATACAAACAATTCTGTTACTCAGTAATGAAAAGCCAAAAGAGTTCGCTAGTTATATCAATCTGTAGAGAATTGATTAGAGATGTAGATGAAATATGTATTTCAAAATTGAAATTGGTGACTTTTACTTGAATAATGATGATATACTGACAAAAAAGGGGAACAAATTTGCATTTCTCTACATATTATAATGAATACTTCTAATTTTAAATTTTCATTAAATACAATAGGAAAATGATTAAATACCTTTTGATTTCTTTGGAGATTGATTGCATAAAAATTTAAATAATAAAATTTAGTTAGAAAGTTAAAGAAGTCCACATAGTGTAAAATTGTCATTTAATAAAATGTTTCTTACATTCCTCTGTACACTCATACTGTTCTACAAATTCTTTTATCTGCCAAATTTGCAAAGATATTAAAATTAATTTTATTGACATAGGCAATTCTTTTTTGTCTTGTATCTGATGTTATAAGAGTTTAATTGAATATTTCAGAGATAATACACATATTACAATAAATTATTAAAAGAGCAAAATCAGAAATAATAATGTTTTTATAGAATCTTGTATTATTTAATCATTTTTAAAAATGTAACATTAGTTTAATTGTTTACAAAATTTGTTTAAAATGAACTTTTTCCACGTCTCTGTAAAGTTGCATTCTTTTAACAATGCATATGCATGCAGCTACAGTATGTTTACATGTAATATAGATTATCAACATTTATGAGGTGGGTTTTTTTTTTGTTACTAAAAATAAGGTTTTTTTTTTTAATTGTTTAACTTTACTCACAAAATTATGAGCAAATAGTTTTATTTTCTTTTAGAGTTTAAACTATTTCTCAGAGGTACCTTAAATGTCTCATTTCTTGCATTTCTTTTCTCTTTATTATGTTCGAATTTACAACTGTTAACAACTCAAAGTGTCAAAGTGAGCATTAGATGTACGAGTAGCATATTTCTTTTAAATCCTAATGATTGAATGATGTACATTTGGACAAATAGTTGATAAAGTTTTACTGCATTGAATAAATTTGCATTTCTAAAATAAATGTTTCCATCTAAATTTTGATAAGTTGCTCTAACTTTGGAAATAAAGATAACTCTGCTAACTTTATTAGGTAGAAACTTAAACTTTTGTTTGTGCTTCAGTTTAGGTTAGTGAAGGTAATATCATTAAAATGATGTATTAATTGTATTGGTAATGGAATAATTTACTTTTTTGATAACATTGAAGATTTTTTTTTAAATGATAAATATAATTTTGAACCAATTCTTTTATATTTTTTGCTTCCCCCTATTTTTGCAGAAAAACTGATTCTGTAGTATTTTATTATAAAACTGCATTATTTCAGTCATAAAAATATAATTTTTATAAATATATATAATATTTATTATTACCATACAGCCTTAATATGTTTGTTTTTTCAATTTCAGTCTTTGTTATTTTAAACAAGGCAGAGATTATTTCCTTTTGGTGGGATTGGCTAAAGATTTTAATACTTCTTACGGATGCTGCACAGAAGGAGCAATACAAACATTCCAAATTTTAGAGGATGATCAAATTATCAAATATTTACACACAACACTTACAAAAAGTGCTCCTTCAGCTATGTGCTGTTATGACAAAAAAGTATTAATTGGAATTGGAAGGAAACTTGCACTTTATTCTGTGAGACTTGATGGATTACAGCTAGTATGTGAGGAAAAGGAAGTAAGTTTTTAATAGTTTCTATTTGCTGATCTCTATTGTATTCCTTCTTAAGGTACTTCATGAATCTTATGCCGAACATTATACTTAAAGTTTACCATTTAAAGCTTATATTGAAAGTTTCAGTTTGTATTGAAGACTTAAAATACGAAGTTTCTTGGAGCATTCAGCATATAAGATTTTCCATTCAAAAAACATTTTCTTAGACAAATTTCTGTAATTACATTATGCATTGTTTAATAAAGACAGACAGAGAGAGAGAGAGAGTTTAAAAAATAAGAAATTGGTAGTTGCTATTAGATTGAGATTTATATCAAGATTCTCCTGGAATAAACGAATCTTTTTATGACTAAAAAAATTATGACTTTCATTAAGGAAATATTTTTTAAATGAAAAAAAATCATAGTACTCCATTTTGAAATTTAGTTTTCAAATAAGCTTTATTTGACTATACAGTAGTGATTTTATAGAGCAAACCATCTTAATGATAAATAGATTTCAGTTGATTTATATGTGATAGCTATTAAAGATTACAGTAAACACAAAGTTTTTTTTCTGGCTCAGTGGTAAAAAAAATTATTTTAATAAAAAAATTGGAATGTAATTATATTTAGAATTATTTGGAATACATTTTATAATCAATTGTATTTATTCAAATAATATCATTTGAAGCATCTACTAAAATATACACTATTAATTGACATTTAAAAACAGAATTAATTGATATTTAAAAAAGAGAAGTTTTAAAGCCTGTTAACTTGTCTTAAAAATATCCATAATTTTTTTTAGAATTTAAAAATGTCTTCTCGTATCCTTTTACTTTTAAGTTTATGTAGCAAATTTGGTGAGACATTTTAGGATAAAATATTTTCGAAGAATTCTATGATGATTTGATCTATTTTTGCTTGACATAATTTTAATTTATATATAAAAAAGTTTTTTGTACCAAAATTTATCTCTATTTTACGTTTTCTCAAAAAAATATTTTAATCATATAATTACAAAACTTTCATAGGATAATAATGTAATTTAAAATATGGATGAGCAAGCTTTTCATATCAAAAGCATAATCTTAACATATTTTTATAGGATGTGTGTATCTTTTACAATATGCTGGTTGTTCTGTTTTTATAGTGTGTGTTCCAAGCTATAACAGCCATATATCCTGTTGATGAAAGAATTTGGGTCAATGATTCGAAATGTGGCATGAGTTGTTTATTATACGGATCGAAGAAAACTTTAATCCATATTAAAGAAAAAAAAAAGTTCAGGAAAAGGGCCTTGTATTTATTAGAAAAAGATATAAAACCTTGTGAAGTAACAGCAGCCTGCATTTTAAGTGGTGATCGAATGGTCCGAGCTACCAAATTTGGAAACATTTTTATAGTAAGTATAATGAAATTAACTTTATCATTAGCTCAACTGTTCAAACAAACATTTCTATTTTTTTAATATTCAATTCTAAAGCAATTGATTAACAATAGAAAGATAGTTTTATTCATATATCTTGAAAGACTAAGATTAGTCATTTTGATTACTCCTTTTAAATAATAAAAAACTACATTTCTTTTCAGGCCTTTTTTTGTTGAATAAGTTTCTCTAATATTTTTTTATTCCTTTGTTGATAGGCTGTCAGAATGACAATATCATGCTTAAATATTTTACCTTTTTTGAGTTTCATTTATTTGGGTACTTTACAAATTTCACACTATCAGTGAGGCTTTTTACACCATAAAATTTGTTCTAATTTTAACGATATAAAAATACATTAATTCTGATATTCATTCTATCATTATGAAATGTTTCTGCCAAGTTTCATATTACATGTTTTCTAGCAGTTTCATCAGTGAATCTATTTGTATTTTTTTCTAAGTATGGAAAGTCATTCAACAAATATTTTGACAGAACATAAGCTGCTATCCTAAATTTAGTTCCAAGGCCATCCATTTTTTATGACCCTATATTATATAAATGGACTAAGTATCATTTGTGGAATAGTTGCTCATTTGTTGTTATATTTTGACTGGTTTTGAAACAAAGCAAACAATTTTCATTAAACATGTCCCAGATTCCTTTACTAGAATAAATTAATCTTTCCAAAGACTCAAATTCTTTAGATTTGAAATCATGTCACTGAGCAAATATCTCATGATTTCTATGAATCCATGAGTAAAGTTGATGTCACAAGTCACACAGGTTGTTTATAGAAATAAAATTGTATAATTTGCCTATTGTTGCTTCTTAACTTTGCTTATTTTGATCATTTTGAGATTTTCACGACCTATTTTCTGTACTTTACTTTTTAAATTTGTTTCATCTTTGATTTGTTTCTCATGAAATGCTTGCATATTGGATATCAACGTTTAAGCATATATTTTCTTCATTTTTCTGATTTTGAGAAGAAATGGCTGTTTGCAGTATCTTTAAACAATAAGCATTTGGCTTCTGAAGTTTATGTCATCATAGGGAATATATACATCCTCAGATTAATAATTTATATCTAAACCGGACTCGGTTTCACATATAAATTCGACTAGATTCGTAAATTTTTATTTTATGAATTTCTTTTAACAAAGATTCTGATTGAGATTATGATTACAAATAACTGTGATCCTGAAACAAAATGTAGGTCAAATAGGGAAAAAAGAAATAAATCTAAATGAAAATCATTGCAAGAAAGTAATATTGATAATTCCAACAAAGCAGATATTTATCAACACTAAAAGAATTTGTAGGTGACCTGCAGGTTTTTTTAGTGGGAATAAATTTAAACCAGAATGCAAAATACATCATAGTCTGCAATATCTTTCAGGAGTCAGAATGATTGTGTCTGTCTTTCTAATTATGCACAATTATAGTGTCAATAGTAATGAGCAAAAATAAATATATAAGTAAAATAAATAAGAATAAGCTTTGTTCTATAGTTTCTTTGAATAAATAGGGAAAAGTCAATGAACTAGCTAGAAAATGAGCATTTCAAATTCAGAAATCAAAATAATCATTTCTATCTTTCTAGTCATAGTTTTCATTTAAATACCTTTTAAAATTTCCACGGAACAAACATTCGACATTTTGCAAAGATTTAATTAAATAATAATCAGTTTATCTGTGAAATAATACGGAATGAATAAAATCCAAAGAACCAGTTACAGCTGTAACCAATAATCAATTTCTTTAATTTTTTTTGTCATAGAAAAGCTCATGATTTCTAAATATTCCATTGATGACCGTCCATTTATTTACTATAATTTTTGAAAGAAATTGGAAGAGTACTACTTTATTGTGCAGTCTGTATCCAAAAAAACTGCAATAGATTCAAAAACATCAAATTCTCCAGATAGTGTTATTATATTAATTTAAAATTTGTTTCATATCTTTTTTACGACTCCAAGATGCATCATCAGTGATCTGCCATCCCTTTCCTCTTCATTTTTAGAGTTATTACAAAACAAAACATTAATAGAGCCCACAACACCTTAAAATTGCACTAACTTTGCCAATTATTGTTCCTAAAATGTTTACTACTGTGAAGTATTCTGACCTATCTTCAGCAGATATATGTATAAGCCATTTTTGAAGTATAGTTAACAACAGAAATGCTCTATTATAATTGTGGAAGCATAATTTAAAATAATACTTTTTTTGCGATGAGATGTTCAAAATTGATTGACATGACTAAATTAATCTGATTAATGCTAACTGATTGTATTAATGAAGAACATGTTCATGTCGACTTTATTTTGATGAAATAGATCTTATCCAAACTAAAAGGACTGTTTTATGTTATGATTTCATAACAGTGATAGAGCATTCTGAAAGATTAGCTTATGTTCCCAAAGGGGTGAAAAACAATCCAGTTGTTGAGTTGTAGGCATTGAGTTTTGTTTTGCATTATCTCTTGAAAACGGAAGTGGTGAAGGCTGATGACTTTGATAATGTATCTAGGAATAAATTAAAATAATACTAAACAAATGAGGAAATTAATGTGGAGATTCTGGCCCAAGAAATTTTGTTTTCCTCCATAGATAATTACAGTGATGTTTATCTCAAAATAGTAAAGAAGACAACCATTGTTGAGATATCCAAGGGTCATGAGCTTTCATATGGAATAAATGATAAATGAAATCAGTTTAAATGTATGGCCATGAGACTGGCTCTTTTGTTTGGCCAGTTATTTTAAGTATACAGCTAATGGACGAGTTGCTAGTCACTGAAGGTACATCCTTATGAAATTTGTTGCTTGGAGTTGAGTAAAATTATTCTTTACTTGGAAAGTTGAAATCAATTTCATCTTTTTACCTTTCACTCCTAATTGTTCCTAACTGTTTTGTTTTGAATTGTCATCTTAAATAAAACAAGCTTGATAAGGCATATTTTTTTTGCATCCATACTTACTTATTTATTTATTTATATTTGCATCACATTTAAAAGCTGATTCTCTCCCATTTATTTTTCATGCATTTATCTGTTTTGTTATTCATTTTTACTTGCATTTGTATGCTTTATTATTATTTTTATTTTCTTTCATCTATATTCCATCATAATATTTAAATAGCAAGTTAAACTTCATTCAACTTATAGATTAAACTACTGTTTTCACTTGTAGATGATGCAACATGGCTAAAGCTTGTATTTGATCTATAAAAGAAAGCAGCTACCAATGTGATTTTCATGTTAGCTGTTTTTCAAGTTTTATTTAACTCATTCTAATTTTGGAAACAACTTTATGGTGCATAGAATTTTGCATCATTTTGATGATTAACAATAGAAATAAAACCGTTTTCTTGTGGTGAAGATACAGTAGAAGTTTGTTAAAGCAAGCGTTATTTTTTTAGAAGTATCCGGTTATTATGGGTGATCAATAATGTATTTATTATAAACGAGTTAATGTGAAAATACAAAGAAGCAAAAATATAAAGTAAGTGAAAATTTAGTAAATTTTCACTGAAGCATTTATGAAATTTCTGGGATGTTATTCTCCATACCATACAGCTACATTATTCAGTTAATGAAGTGAAACCAGAGGCAAATTATTTTACATATGCTTTTTGATACAAACCATTCCACATTAAAAAAATTATTGTTAAATTTTTTTTTTTTATTCTTCTGAAATGCTAATTAAATGTTATTCTATGATTATTGAATTTTTTATTATTTTTTTTATTTCAAATTATTTTTTAAGTAGATAGTTATTCATGATTTTTGAAATTTATAGTTGTTGAGTTTTGGTTTTGCTCCTTTAGGTTCAACTTGGGACTTTGCAGGCCAGAAACAAGTCTAAGGTGTCTAAAAAAAATAATCCTGTCATTAAATTTCCACTAGTAAGTTTATGAGTAACAACATTAAAAAAATTGATTTGGATGTAAAGAGAGAGAGAGCAAAGAGTAATTCTTGAAAAATTAGTTTCTTAAATAATTTGTAACAGTGATTTTTATTATAATGAAATTCAAAACAGTATCACTGCTGCTTTGAATCACTGAGCCATATTATTTTATCTCTGTTAACATGATAAAAAAAAGAGAAGAAAATGCTTTCTTTGATTTAATTTAAAATTAAAAGTTTTTAAAATAGTTCATTGAATAAAATTCTTTATTTGATGAGTTTTGTTAAATTTTAAAACAATGCATTTGGTTCATGCTGATTTCAAAAAGTTCTTTTGAAATATTACTTCAATTAGAATTTTTTATTTTCATTTTGCTTCTAACTACAGATATGGCTCATTTTTTTTTTAACTACACGAATTTGTTCCCATTATTTATGGAAATTAGAAGTTATTTTCATTTCTTCATAAAATATATAATCACACTTCTGCAAAATTATGAAGTTTTTTTATTTTATATTCTTAATGTATAAACAATTTTCTTTATAAAACCATTAGAATTTTGTTTCTAAATACATTTTTTGAGAAGTTACATTGATTTTTATAATTGCATTTACATACATTTTAATGCTATTTTACATCTTTAGATACTATTTTCTCAAATTCTAATTTTGGATAGAATTTTCTTATAAAAAATCTCATAAATTAAAATTTAATGTATAGTATTTGTTCAAATTATAATTTCTCAGTAAGCTCTGAAATTCTTGAACTAGAGAATAAGTAATCTATTCTTAGAGAAATATTTTATAGATATTTTATTTCTTCACCATGTGAGAAAATTGAAAATTTTGTGTTATTTATCTGTCAAACTCCAGTATTTGAAGAATGGATAGAGATACAGCATTTTTTTTAGTTTAATTATATAATGTATTTCTTAAGCTATCCTCAAAATTTTAAGCAATTCATTTGATAAACTTCGAAATTGGATAATTTCTGCTTTATACATCTTTTTGGGGGGAGTGCAAAGGATTTTTTCCCTTCATTTTGTTGTTTAACTGATCTAATTTGGTTTCATAATTGGTTTTTTTTCCAATCTTTTTATATGCAAATATTCAAAATATATAACCATATTTGAACATTTTTCAAAAAATTCATTCTGAACGTAGTCATATGCCTTTAATGTTTAAAAAAAAAAGCTTTATAAGATTGCAACTAAAATTTTCAATTGTAGTGAGTTAATGCAGGAGGAAATTTACACTTTCTATAACAGCTGTGTCAAATGTTATTCATCATGCTATGTTTCTACGTCAATGTTTGCATTTTTAGAAATGATATATCCATCTAAATAAGCTGGTAATGTATTATTTTAAAAATATTAAGAAAGATCACAGATCTTGATTGTTAATCTTATAAAAGTTGACTTAAAATTTTGGTGTTGATAGTTTCTTCATTTTTATGATTTTTTCTTTTTGTCAAGACTAAATAGACATAATTTGTTTTACAATAGAAAATGTTGCACAAATACAAAAATAAATATTAAAATTTGTAGAATACACATTTAAAATTAATTTTTAAAATTTTTTCTATAAAAACTATGCATTATTATAAAACAGAAAATAACCTATGAAAATTTGCTAGTTTACATATGCATACATATACAAAGGTGCTAAATTTTTTTGGTTAAGTTGTTTAAAAAGTGCTTAAAAGTACTTAATCTTGGCAGTAATTTCTTAAGATGCATGTTATTTATATCCCCCCCCCAAAAAAAAATGATTAATGATACAATCTTAGTAAATATTACTGACTTTACTCAACTATAATAAGGAAGGAAGGTACTTACTTAACTGTGACTATGACTTCCTCACATGTAATTTAAGAGCCATTCTTTTATAGATAATTCAGAGAAAATCTAGTTAGAAAATTAAGGTGTGTTTATATACTTTTCATGCTTCAACTTCTCTACGTTCCATGTTTCAATGAGTGGATATGAAATATGTGGATCAATTATTGCTGTCATTTTATCTTCTTTATGTAATTCTAAAAGCATATACAGCAAGATCATGTTGATTATTAATATTAAATAATGAAATTTGTTTTGTTTTAAAGTTTGGTTTGTTATTTTCATAATATGCTGTAAAAATTTGGACCTTCAACAAAAATATGTATTTAGGTTAAACATCATTAACAAATAATTAAACTGCAATGCAACTGAAAATAAATGTTAATATAAATAAATAAATGAAACTATTTTTATTGATTTTTCTGCAACTGCTTATGAATATTTTTTTCAAGTTCAATATCTTTACAAAAAAAGAAATGTTCTTTTTTTTATGATACCATTTATTATAGAAAAATAATAATCAACTTTAACTATAATATAGAAAATTATTAATTTTAAATGTTAGTTAATCAGCTATTTACATTTTATTAATGCATTGTATTATATTTCTTGAAAATGGAACATTATTTTTTTAATGATTTCCAACACTAGAATACATTGTTGCTTTGTAACTCAAAACCTATTCATTGTTTCTTCAATTATTTTATTATGTCATTAATTATTTTTTCATGTGATTTTTTTTCTAGTGTTCAATTTGTTTTCTAGTGCTTAATATTTATATAATTTTCAATAAATAAAAAAGTATTGTTACTGTATCACGAAAGTTCAGAAAAGACAAACAACATTTTCTTTTCTGATTGTGCTACGGTGATATAGGGCTTTTCTCTATTAGAAAAATTCATGTATATAATGACCAGAACATGTCTAAGGTAATTAAAATAGCAAAGCTTTAATAAGTAACAATTTGATGGAAACATGAAATTTTATCCACATGATTTAAATCAAATTAAAGTGAGCAATATTTCTGGTAAACCACTTGGTCACCAGAATTAGTTGACCAGAGAAATTGGTTTATTTTTTTTTTTTTTTTTTTACTTATATGTTGTTACTGATGGTCCAACAAATCAAACACCACCAATGATCAGGCTAAAAGATAAAGAGTGTTGCAAGAAAAAGCTTCTATGTTAGGTTTTTAAATTAAATTTGTTAATAATTCTTTTTTTTTATAATTCTTTCTATCTAATTATTTAATATTTTAATTATTATTCTATAATTTTCGATTATTTTTAAATATTAAGTTAGCTTTTAAGTTAAAAGTTATTCATGATTTTTTTAAATTTGCAGTTGCAGTGTTATTGTTTTGCTCTTTTAGATTCAACGTGAAATTTTGCCAACCCCAATTTTGAGTAACAAGGGACCTATGTCTACACTTTCCCAAGTAAGTTATATTAATTACAACATTTTTTTTTAAAATAATGATTTTGATACAAAGAGTTTCTGAAAGGAAAATATTCACACCAATTTTATGAATAATTTATCTTAAATCATTTTCAGTTTGTCTTGCTATATACTGAGGGAACTTTGCAACTTATATAATATTAAAAAAGTGGCTTTTGAAACTTGAAGAAATGCATTGATATCTAAATTTTCTGACTAAATGCATATTTGTTTCTAAGTGATTTTATCCTTAAGATTTTAATACCATGTAAAAGCAAGAATTAATAATAATGGAAGAAATAAAAATTGAATAATTCAAATAATTGATGGATTATTATCATAGATTTTCAATAGGATTTTGTACAAAATAAAAGGTCTAGTACATGAAATAATGTATCATATTGAGACTATATTTAAAATTTATTTTTAGTTGTTTTAATGTCAAATTTTGCCTTACATTTACAATATAATATATAAATTAAAATATTTTCCAAATTTCTAATTCATTTAAAAAACATTTTAAGTTTTTGTATAAAGAAATTTGTTTTAACCAGTTATACTCATTTCATTCATTTTCTTACAAAATGTATTACATTTTTCTTACAAAACATAACATATTACTTTTGGACAAACAATATTTTATCTGCTATTATCAAATTAGATTGAACTTGAAATATGAAATTTCAATTATTTTAATGTCTCTCCTTTGAGTGAAGATTTTGTTATATTTTATGAATTTATTGGGTGTTTACAGCTTCATAATCCATGCTCACATCCTCCAAAATTCATATTGGCTTTGAATAGCTTGAAATCTTCTCCAGTTAATTCTATTTCCCCCTCCACAAAAAATATCTGTCATGGTTAAAGATACAATTTTAATAAATATTACTGACTTTACTCAAATATAATAAGGGAAGAAAGCAGTTGCTTAACTTTGACTATGATTTCCACACATGTAGTTTAGAAGCCATGCTTTTACAAATGATTCAGAGAAAATCTAGTTAGAAAATTAAGGTGTGCTTATATACTTTTTACGTTTCAACTTCTCTGTGTCCCATGTTGCCGTGAGTGGGCATGAAATATGTGACTCATTGCTGTCAATTTTTTTTCTTTATGTAATTCTTAAAGCAGATGCAGCAAGATTGTGCAGATTATTAATATTAAATAATCAAGTTCATTTTGTTTTAAAGCTCGGTTTGTTATTTTCATAATATGCTGTAAAAATTTGAACTTGCAATTAAAATATGCATTCAGGCTAAGCATCATTAACAAATAATTAAACTGCAATGCAACTGAAAATAAATGGTAATATAAATCAAATTCAATATGTTTACAAAAAAAAAATACTCCTTTTTTTATGATATCCTCTATTATAGAAAAATAATAATCAACTTTAAATATAATATGTAAATCTATTAATCTTAAAACTTAGTAAATTGGATATTTATTATATTATATTTTTTCATAATAGAAAAATAGTTTGCAATGAAATTTTATTCTTAGTTCTAAATTGATTCTTAATTATTTTCTACTTTTTTTTAATTTTATTTTAAGTGCATTAAGTTAATATTATTCTTAATTAGGAAGAAGTGCTTGCTTGTATTTATCTTGGAGAAATTGTGACATCCATACAGACATTTAAATTTTCAAGTAATGTATATGAAACTGTGGTGTATGCTACTCTCTCAGGATCTATTGGAATCTTATCAGAACTTAAATTGGAAAAGGTATATATATATATTTTTTGTTTCTGCATATTTTTATTTTCTTTCATTTATTTGTAATAGTAGTTGCTGTTCGCTTACTAACTTATATATTTGGGGAATAATTATGTTTTTCTTATTTATTATCATCCTTCTTATTTTGTGCATTATTGCAAACAAGTGTTTAAATTTGTGCAAGCATTTTTTGAAGTTAGAGCAATATTGTTAATTTTTAAGAAAAAGTTGAGAAGCATCAATATAGTAAAATTTTATAGAGTTTACTCTTTTAAGAAACCTTAACTCATCGCAAAATAATATAGTGAAACAGTGACAAGATTTCAGACAAGATAACTGATGAAGATCATTGAGTTGAGCTCAATGAGTAAGGCTGTTTTAAAAAAAGGTTCTTAGCTTAGTTGCTTATCAAATGAATTTATGAAAAATTGAATTTCCACCAATTATAAAATATTAAGAAAGATGTTGACACTTTATTAAGTATAGTTGGTCAGATTGCTATTTCTTTCTCTGTTAGTTCACATTATCTTACTATTCTTTGCCAATGAATTCTAAAATCTTCAGCTGTTTTGCACATGCGTTAGGATGGGTTTAATTTGTCAAAATAGGGGTGAGAGGAAAGATGAAAGGAGGAGATGTTTACAATTAACAATAAAGTAAACTCGGATTACTTGCGGACTTATGAGGTGTAAACGCTGCAGATAATTCGTAATTCTGTCGAGAAAAGATACTAATTCACAATTAAATATTTTAGAGAACTTTTTATTCACTTGAAGGGGCATACACATTAAAGTATCATGAATAAATGGATGATTTCATCATAAGATTAAGTTAATTGTTACATGAAATAATTAGCAGAATTTGAAACAGCACTTGAATTAGTCGTATAAACAATCAATACACAATTTTGAATTAAAATAAGATAATGCAGTCTGAAACGACACACACATGAAAAAAATTGAATGAAAAAGTATCTAATAGGAAGGAAATCAAGTAGAATGAGGTAGAATTCATTTAAATGCACACATCCTTCCGCGTCTTACCCCTTTATGTAGTAGAATCGTTGAAAAGTATTAGAATACTGAAATGAACAGTACAAATTTAGCCATTACAGTATTTACAAACACCGATCTTGAATTATAGTGCATGCTACTCAGTTATGAATTGTGTTATAACTAATAATATATGTACTTTTATGAAGTTAGTAAATTGAAAAATTGACCTAAAGTAAATTTCAATTGATAATAATAATAATAAATTTATATGTTTTGGTTGGTGCTCTATAGGCCAGACCATTTGTTTTGCAGCTATCAAATTTGTCATGTATGTACCATGGAGAGAGGGAATGAGCACCTTGGAGTGCATTTCTTTAGAAATTAAATTAGAATTTTAATATATACCACAGAGTGATTTAAAAAAAAATTAGGCTGAATTTTGGTGTTTTTCTGCAATAACTTCCAAAAACATTATTGCATAGAAATTAATTTTAGTTTGAAAGAATTTTAAAAGTTACAAAATTATTCTTTTTAATTATACCAATTTAAGGATAATCCAAAAGATTCTAACATTTTGGTAGTGATTTAAAATTAATTTTTCTAAAAATTTTTTTTAATTAATTTTTTTAAAATTTTCTTGGTAACAATGCAATCTATTGCTGGAAATCTTGAATGATTTTTAGCTATAAATTGCATTGTTACCAAGAAACTCAAATCCTTTTCATTGTTCCCTCAATTATTTTATCATGCAATTTTCTATTAATGTTCAAATCTTTAGAAGAAAGATTCTTCTTAATATTTGTGTAATTTTCAAGGGAAAAAAAAGAGTCAAGTTACCATACTGTAAAAGTGAGAAAATGGACAAACTTAACATTTTTCTTTCTAACTGTTCTATGGTGGCATAAGGCTTTGCTCCATTAGAAAAATTCATATACATAATGAACAAAATACATGTAAGATAATTAAAATAACAGAGATTTAGTAGCTGATAATTTGATGAAAGCATGTCCACATGATTTAAATTAAAGAAAAGAGAAGTGACCAATATCTCTGGTGAACCACTTGGTTGCCAGAAGTGATTAGTTTTTAATATGATGTTGAATCATTAAAAATGTATCATAATGTGAAATTAATGAAAAAGTGAAATGTTTATTAAAAGAGTAGTTCTCATAATGAACAATATCTTGAGGGTGCAAAGTGTTGGAATCTGCCACTGGGTGAACTTTTTGCTGAGGCAAATTTTTTCGACTTTTATGATGTTGATGATGGTCTAACAAATCTAACACCACCAAAGTTCAGACAAAAATATTAAAGAGTGTTGCAAGAAAAAGCTTGTCTGTTAGGATTTGAAATAATTGTCAATTTCTGTATATAATATTCTCATTAGTCAAAATTATGATTAGCAGATTTAATTAATTTTGTTTTATTATACAAAGTCTATGGAAACTACAAGAAGGAAAAACCAGCGAAAGCAACTTGATTAATAGTAACTTTAACTTTTATTATGTAGCATCGCGATTAAAAAAGTTATTCAGTTTTGCAATAGCTCATTTAATTTCAATGTTTAATTTTAATAATTTTTGTTAAATTTTTAAGTCCATCATGCATGTGGATAAAATTCTAATCTTCATATGGAAAAATTGATTCTGTTACTGTAAAGCAAATTTCTTTTAGAACTAGAAAAAGGTTTTTAATATATTCTATAAGTTTAAATTAATTTTACTCCTCATAAACTGTCATGCTAATTCAGAGCAATTACAAAGTAATTTTCAGATTTTGAAATATGAATTACTAATGCTAATGGAGGGAATTAGTGTGTTTTAAATCTTTATTTCTATACATTTGCATTTCCACATGAATTATTTTGTAGCACAAGGTTATTTTTTCAGTAGTCCCTTGACTTTGAATTGATTGATGTAGGGATAGAGATTTAGCACCCTTTCAGTCTGTAGATCGTATTTTTTGCAATTTTTTTTTTGTTGAAACATTGTGCATGGGCCAACATTTTCAACTAGGTTGGATGTATTAATAGACTGTTTTACCAATGGTTTTATGAACATAAACAATGACATGTTTCAACATCTTTAGAGAAATGTGTTGCATAATGAAAAGAAAATTATGAAATATTTTTAATTTTCTGTTGGAAGAAAAAAAATGTGGTGGGCTTTATTTATGCGATTTATTGATTATTTTCACAATTAAGGTACTTTTTAAAATATGTAGTGTGTCAGAAAATTGTTAAGATTGTTTATAAATTAAATAGAAACAAGTAATTACAATTTTGTAGAATTTTTATTCAAAATTCAAAATTCTAGAATTTTTATTCAAAATTTACAATTCAATTTCTTTGCTCATATTTGTTACTGTATTTTAATAATGACTCGAATGTCTGCGGGAAGATGTTTGTTTAACGTTGTCATCAAAATAATATCCTTTTTTAAGTTTTGGAAATAAAGTAGGGTGCAAAATCAGGTAAATACGAGGAATGATTTAATACACAGGCATTATTTTTTTGCCAAAAATCACCATATCTTTAATGAGTTGTGATTGTGAATTTAGCACAGGTTTTTGGTTTGTTGAAATCTTCATGCAAGATGGTTCAAATTATTTCTTTATTGATGTTCAAAGACATTCACTGTGAATATTACAAAACAATATTCTCAGTGAGGCACAACAATCGTTTATCATGAAATCACACATCCTCCCCCCCCCCCCCCCCCCCCCCCCCCCCCGTGTTCTTGACGAGCTTGGTTTTCTGTATGCTTTTCACCTTGTAGAGTGTTTCGTATGTCTAAAAAACGTCTGTGTTACAAGGAAACATTAGATCTATTTAGTCGAAACTTGCTATAAAGTTGTTTCATTAAATGTTACATGTTACAGGCACTTTTTTAAAGACTTGCTTGAAATTTAGTTACAATCTTATTCCATCTTGAAAATTAAATATGAAAAATCTTACATTTCTCTAAAAAATATTCATATGGTATGAGGTTAGAGAAATGCATTGAGATTGTGGCAGCATATTAACTAATAGTTAAAGAGCATTGAACATGTACAATAACACAGATAGCACCTATAAAGCTAAGATCCATCACTGGTCTTAAAAATTCTTGGGCTCATTGTGTGCAGTAAATTTAATTTTGATAGTTATTTTATAAATATCTTGCATTAAATCAAAAGTCAGTTTATTTCTAAGAATAAAGCTAAAAATTTTCAAGTAATTTTTTTTAATACCTTAGATAAATAAAGATGCCAGCAGATGATTAGTAAAGTGGCAACTTCACTTGCATTGATAAATTTTGGGCTTGTTAAAAATTTTTTATGTATTGGAAGTAGGATTCCCCTATTCCCGTTCATTCAAATTCTGTTTTTCCCCATAAATGCTCAATTAAATTACTATGACCATTCTGAGTTTTAGAATCACTGATGCATAAAACTAGGAATATGTTTTATATATTAACTGCCATACAAAGCTTTTTTCACCAGTCATTGTATCTGTATTTAGTCGAAAATATCATACAGCAGCATTTCGTTATCACATACGGTTTCTGAGAAATAAAATTTAAAACAATTATGTAGCAGCCCTTATATATGAACTTTCATAGAATTAATTAATGTCAATTTAATTAACCTTTCTGATGTTTGCAAGAAATAATGTATAGATAACAATTAATCTGTTTATATATTTTGCAAATAAAAAGCAATATTGTTATTTTTGTATCTTAGTATTCAATCCTGCATGAGCTGACAACTGTTATTTAGCATGAAGTAATTATTTATTTTTGTAGGATGCAAGTTTTTTGGCCTCTGTATATAAAGCTATGTTGATGGGGACAAAAGCAATTGAGAGAAGCAGTACCAATTTTCTTAGCTCGCATTCACAGTTTCGTTCACAATATCATCAAAGCAAAGTAAGTTTATGGGTATCTGTACAAGGTAAATATAATCTATTTTATATTTAATCTGAGAGTGCAAGAAATAGGATTTTAAAATGTTGTCATGATTCATATAATACCCCTAATTAAAATAATCTAGTTATTCATATTTTTGACAGTTCCATTTCTATCGTAAATTCTGGGTGGCCTCGGTTCACCGACCGGAAAACCGAGAATCGTCAGGGAATTCTAGAAAGTCAGGAAAAGTTAAGGAAGTTTTTTTATAAATCAGCATTTTTTTTGTAACATGATAATGTGCTGTTATTAAGTCATAAGTAGAATAAGAAATCATTGGCAACTAATGAAAATAAAATTTTTACTGATTAGTGTAAAACAACTATGGAATAGAAAGATTAATTTCTGTATCTAATTTATTGCATATATGTATAAATATATAATATTTTTGCCAAAAGTTTTTGTTTGCTTTTTTCAGAACAACAAGTTATCGATATAATCAGCGAAAATAGTTTTGCATACATTGGGAAAAGACAACCTACCTAAATCCCAGCTCCTGCCACTGTTATGATTTTAAGCTTTAATGGGTCTTTTTTATTTAAAATAATATATATGGAACTATTCTTACAATAATAGGTTCTTTCTCGATTTGATGGTTGATGAAACACAATCAACAGGCAACAAACGACGACTTTTATTGACATGAAGACAAGAATACGCAGGCAATAAATATACAACCGAGACGAACACAGGCAACACACAGTAGCCCACAAGTAGTAATCGGTAGTAATAGCAACCACAACACACAAAGCGGCCAGACAGAATTTAGCAGCAGAAGGAGGGAATCTACATAGCCAAAATCTATGATCTCTCCAGACACCTGCAATTCTCCACTGTCTCTTCGCTTTAGCTGTATCTAACTGTCGACACACTACCACTCGATTGGCTACTCCACACACGACTCGATGCTGCTTCTACAATAAGCACCAAAACTCGGAATACAGCTCAATTCAGCAATCGCTTGAGCTCCGTACAACGTTTGCTCTTTGCTGGACTGATCCAACTATTCGCCGTTGACTCTTTCCAACATTCAATTCAAGACTCAATGCGCGACTCGTTTAACGACTGACTACATCTTGAGACTGCCGGCCTTTTATAGGTCCCGGAACCGGGCAGAGAAAGTTCTGGAGCAATCATGCATATCTCGGTTCTCAATCACTAAAATTCTGGAAGTTTCCAGTATTATATATTTTGTCGCTGGTCGCCAAATTCGTTGTCAACTTTGTCGTCATGCTCTGAGATCACTGATTCGGCATCGACCAGCATGCAACAGGGCTGATCGTAAAACAGTCTTTCCAGTGATTGAACTAACCGTGCTGGGAAGCAATATTACAGATTTGTAACAATAGTGATTTATATTTTGAAAATAAAAGTGGTAGGTTGATAACTATTACTTTTATTGCAATCCATGAACAGTATTGTGGATTGTTTATACTTGCTTAGTTTTTAACTAAAAATTATTCTTTTAAAACAAAAATGTAATGATGCCTGAAAAGTGATTCTGTAGATTTTTCATATGACTTGTTTCATAAAGTTTTATCAAGTTTCGATGGATAAAAAGCATTTACTTAATCTTTAATTACATAAAATATATAAATCTGTCTACTTCAAAAATTTGTAAAAAAAAAAAAAAACAAAAAAAAAAACAAAAAAAAAAAACGGTTATTTAATACAGGGTGATGTCAGAACCAGGAGATCAGGGATTTCAGGGAAAGTCAGTGAATTTTATCAATCTGGAAGAATCAGAGAAATTCGTAAAAATATCTAAAAATCATGGAAAATTATTTGCGACAGAATTTCGCGCCAAGCTTGCGCGCAATCGGCGATTTCGTGTCATTATTTCTCAACATATGAAGCATAATGTCGCCAAAACGATCACAGAACAGCAACTAAGGATAGCTTCCTTCCAAGGGTAGGGTGACTTTGTGGAATTTCGTTATCATAACAAAAGCAATAATCTGATGAATGCTGCTAACAGCAACCCTAATAAAATTTTTGAAAAAATCGATTTTCACTTTTCAAAAAAGCGGAGCGCGAAGAAATGATGTTTCAACCTGTTCTCAATTCAAATTTTGTAATGATGCCATTTTTTTTTTTATCAAAGATGATAAGGATATTTTCTCATTATAACAATATTGTTGAGAAAGGGTTTTCAACCAGTAAAGATTGTTTATGGAAGAATATGAAAGAACAAACATTCATTGCAAAAAAAGAATTGTTTTTGACAGCATTTAAGCAAATAGTAGTAGAAAATAAAAGTTTTAAAGTGTAAAAACAATTGATTTTAAATGTGAGGAATTCATTGGCCAAATATGAAGAATATTAAAGAAAGAAAGGAAGAAAAGGAGTTATATGAAAATTTGGGGGTGAGAGAGGGAAGCTGAGTATTAGCCCGGAGAATCAAAAGCAGTAATAATAATCATCATTATTATTGAAGCAACTCAAAAAGAAGCTTAAGAGTTAAGGAAGAAATTGCAGATCTCAAAATTTTGTAAAAATAAGATTTTTAAACTTATTAATTCACTTAAAGCAGGACTGACTATTTTAAATCAAATGTATTTTTATGAGTTCTTTAATAATTGGTGTTTCGATTTTGAAATTATTATTTGATAAGTTTTTGCAAAGTTTTTAAAATTCTAATTGTAATAGATACGCATTTATTATTTGTTAGTTGAGTTATTACCTTTAAATTAGTATTTTACATCTAGTACTATTTGTAATAAAGATGAAATACTTTTATTCATTTATAAAAACATAAGTTTTTGATTAGAAGAAGTAATTCCTTATGATTTGTTGAAGAAAAAAGATCGAAAGTAACATTTAAGCAGTAATGATAATAAAATTTTCATTTGTTTAAATCTTTACTAAAATATATATTATTAGATGTTTGCAATCATACTGTTTTTATAATTCTGCTACAGTAGCTAATTAGTTTTTGAATTGTTTTTAAATTTTGAACAAATATCATAATAACCTTTATTATTAAAATTATTTGTGTTGTAAAGAGCTGTTTTAATATTTCTTAGAATTATGCAGTTTTAGAAATAAAGTATTTTGTTATAATTTCCAGTTTTATTTTTTTCATATAAGAAATCTGATATACTGCTTTAATTCTTTAGGATGTTTATTCAATTTTTTAAAATTAAATTTCTTAGAAATATAGTTTTTTTTTCCATATTAAATAACTCTTAAAACTATTTTTGATAATGTAAATTGTACATATAAAATGGTTCTTAATAGGCAAAAAGCCAGGAAACTAATATTATTAATTGCTGAAATTCAGAGAAATGTTGTATGTGTAGTCAGGGAAATTTCTTTCAAAGTTTCAATAGCCACCCTGAATTACGTAAAAAAATTTCTTAACCATCTATTTTTTGCACTTTATTTTTGGAAGATAAGAAAGTTTCAAATTTGTTAAAATTTAAATTTCTTTTCAATGAATCTTTTTTCTGAATGGTAAGTAGATAAATTATTTGTAGTTTGAAGTAACAATCTATGGAAGTTAAAATTCAAATCAAGGTAAGATAAGTGGAAAAAGTGGCTTGAAAAATTATTTTACTTACAGAATCATTTTATGTATTTACATAATATATTTATTGCATGCAATTGTTGAAGTAAAGCATAATATTTAATAAAGCTAATGGATAGGAACTGTAATACAGAAATCTATCAATATAAAAGATATAAATGATTAAAATGACAGAAACCTAATATTATAATTCAGTATTTCCTATGCTGCTTTTCAAGGAATCTGATGGTTTGCATAATGTATTCCTCAGCTGTTAGAGAATCATTTTGCATTAATACACTATACATTTTTATAAAATAATGGGACAAATTTTAAGTTTGGCATATACAAATCTGATAAATAATTGTAGATTTTACAACAACAAATCTTCAGTTCTGCATTTGAACATAGGATTGGAAATGCAAAGGTAGCTTTTTATTGATAAAAGAAAAAGATTCATCACCTTAAAGACTTATCACGTTGAACACTAATTCACTTGAATGTAAATATAAAATAACATTTACATTTATTTAATCTAAATCCATCAAAATTCCATTAATGTTGTTTCAGAATTTTCAGTATTCAGGAAAAAGGCAATGAAACACCTTATGCCTCTATTCATTCAACCTAGAAGTAGCAATATATTTCTGGGCACATTCATTATGTTCTTTGGATTGTAAAGAAAGGTGCTTTCAGAAGAGTAGTATTTCCTTTCTTTTAAGACAATAGATGAGGAATTTATAATTTCCTTTCTGTTGTTTCTTAGAGGAAAATTTTTCTGCTATAGAAATTTTTTCATGAACATAAATTTGAATGTTAAGAAAAATGAAACATAATCATTCATAATTTTTTTTTATATTATTGATTTTTTTTTCATTCTACATGTTTAATTTTACAATTTCATAATTTTTTTTTGTTATAGTTTAGCCACAACTGAAATTTTTTTTATGAAGTATAAAGAATATAGGGGGGGGGGGCACCCTTTAAATAAAAGTTTTTTTTAGTAAAAAAAAAATAATAATATTTTTGTTAAAACTTAGCTACTTTAAATAAAATATATTTTTTGTTGCATTTTTAAATCACTGAAATTATTTAGGATAGATAAAAATTTTAAGGTAAACTGAAATGCAGGATTGATTATGAACCTTGTGGTTGCTGTCCATGGATTGCTTATGTCTTTTATTATTGTATCTAGATGGGTCTTTTGAATAAATTTAAAATAGAATTTGTTTTAAAATTGAGCAGTAAATGTACTGTATTAAGATATTATCTATCTCAATGATGTGTGAATTCATGTTTAATTCTCAGGTATAGTCTTATTTATTTAAGACAAACATATTTGTTTAAATATATCTTAACTTAAATGTAAATTCTGCAAATGCTGTTAACAAGTAAGTGCAAAAAATTTATATTTTTATAGAATATAATTGATGGAGATTTTCTTGCTCATTTTGTAAAATTGGAGGAAGACTTTCAAACTTATGTTCAAAATGAAGTCAAAGCAAGCACTCGTCAGGTATAGTATTCCTTTTTTTTTTCCCCTTATGTGTGCTAGGATATTTTTTCTGATAATTGTTCTGAATGAAGTAGATGATTTAATTTGGATTTTCAAATCAGCTTCTTAAGATATGTTGAGAATTTATTCAAAAAATCCCAAATTCTTTCACTAATAATAATACAAATAATTAAGCAAGTTATAAAAAAAATGAAATTTTATCCAGATCCTTGGAGCAGTTGCTGAAATGAGGTAATTTTTATAATACTTTTTGATTTCATTGCTTTTCATAAATATTTTCATCAATGATCACTAAAATGGCTTTGAGAAAAGGAATTGTATCTTTAGAAACTTTCGTGACATTCATATAGTACTTTTTAGTACCTAAGACTAAAGAGTCCTTAGTTGTTTTAGACAAACTCTTTCTTTTGATTGCTTAGAATCCAGACAGAGCCTACATTTTTGAAAATAGCAACATTGTTGTGTGATTAGCTAAGCATGCAATTACCTATTTAAGATTGAACAGATGTCGAAAATTATAATTAGGCTTCTCATCACAAACACAGAGTTACTGTTGGCATTCATTTACAGTTTATTGGAAATTTCTTCAAAACGTAGGTGACATAAGTACCATGGTATTAATTCAATGAGAATTATGAAATAAAGTGAATGGAGGTAAATGAATCCTGTATCCCATTGTTTAAGGAAGTTTATATTTGTCTTGAAGACTAGCTATGAAATGTTAAACCATTATATTACCAATATATTCCAGATAAAATTAGCTTTATTGGGCTTTCTTAACATGTTCAATATTGATTCATTTTTTTTAAAGATTGAAATAAAGAATAAATCATTTTTCATACTCGTTTCATAATCAACTATACAAAATGTAGGATTTCTTTAAGGATTTTATAATTTAAAGACAGTGATCATCATTAGTATAAATTTAACTTATTTCATAAAATTTTTGATTTTCGAAACTTACCTCTAAATTATGAGAAATTTTATTCAAAACCAAGCACGAAAAAATACAGCAAAGTGAAAAACATTCTTTATGGATTTTCAGAACTAAAATCAGATACACTGATGTACCAATACACAAAACTGGATAAATATTTGTAAAGAGAAATTTTCTGGAATGTTTTAAAAAGCAAATTCAATATAGATTTTAAAAATCTTGATAATACTCATTTTCTGTTTATTCTCAAAACGTTTTAGTTTCATGTGCTCAATTTCATATCCTAAGAGAAGCTTATAATATCGGAGTCAATGTGGATCAAAACAAAATAAGGTATTTTAAGTTTTAAGCTAGGCTTTGAGTATTAAAAATTTGAGAAATGTGATTCATTCTGACTCATATAAAGGTTGTTATATTTATTTTTACACAATACACTTAAATGAAGAGTTGTGGAAGTTATGCTGACTGTAGCATAGAAGCACCTGAATTGAATTCCAGTACTCCTTGTGACAGATCTAGTAATCGATGATTATATTGCTGCAGACAGAGGAAAAATGTCATTTGTAGAAGTAAGGGGTTTCATTGGATTAATATAAAATGATCGTCTAATCTTGATTAGAAATTTTGAAACACATATTCCATGATGCTCATATTATTACAATTACTGAATTAATTCTATATTTTATGTTTTTCTTCATATCTTGTTTCTGTACCTGTTTTTTATTCATATGTTGGTTAATTTGCAACTGACTAAAATTATTCATTTCTCCACTCATATTTTATTATATAGGCATAGAAGTAATCGTATACTAAAGGATTAAAATTTCACTGTTTCTAATAAATACAATGGTATACTTTGAGACCCATTTTATACTGAATTAATGACATTACATTTTAAAAATAAATGTGTGCCCTTTTCCCATCTCGTTTAGTTTTTCACTATAAAATCACTATGTTCCAAGATTTACTGATAGGGGTGTTATAAGTGGTTTTGATAATAGTTCATGGTCAGCTTCATTTTCAAAGTTTAATTTTAGAACTTCATAAAAGAATATATTGACTTCTAAATTTATATTTTGATTGCACCCATAATTATTAGGAATGCAGCCTTAGAAAAGAATGGAAATAAGAATTATAAGCTTATTATACTGAACATTCATACAGAGTGTCATAATTTAAAGTTATCTTTGCAAAATTGTAGAAATCAAACTGTTCTGTAAATTATTCAGACACAAATCTTTATCATGAATTTGTTCATTTTCATAATTAGTGCACATTTGCAAGATGACATCAATGATGGATTTCCAATTAGGTTTCTGAGAATTAAAATATTTTTTTAGTCTACTTACTAAAAAAATAAATTTGTAAAAAAAATTAAATTTTGTAAGTTATTAAATATTAGGTAATTAACACTGAATATTGAAGCAGATAGACCACTCTTCCTGCTGTTTCATGATAATCACTGAATTATTGTAGCATTTATATAGTCAAGTGTCTGTTTAAATATTGTATGCAAACTCCAATGACACTCTGCCATAAGTCGTACAAATTAAAACATACACATTTTTACTTCATTACTAAAATAAAAAATTAAGTGCAATTTAATCATTATTATATTCAGTTAAAAGTGATTTGAAATGTCAAACTACATCAATTAGTTTATATATTAAAAAAAGCTTCATAATGTGTTCTGCCTAGAATTGAAAATGTGTGTAAAAAAAAAAAAAAAAAAAAAAAACCCACCTAACTGTTCTAAAGTTAAGCATAATTTTTTTTAAAGTTTATGTAATTGAGAGTGAAATATGTTATTGTATTGAAAATGTGAATTAGAATAGTATTATTTGCACATAACACCTGTTGTAAACTTATTTTAGCTGAAACTTCTCTTTAATGAAATATTTTTTCTTATTTTTACCTTGCAGATAACGGCTAAAATTGAAAGCATAAGAAGAGACTGCTTGCTAGATTTTCCATTTTAAATTTTATCAATTTTCATTTTAAATCAGTTATGTTTTAATATTATATTTTTAACAATATTATTTGTCTCTGTTCAAGTATTGAGGCACTATCCTTTTATAGCATGTTTATTTTATCTCTTTATTCTGTGAACATAAGGGAAAACAAATCATATAATTTCATCTTCTTTATTCATTTTGTAAGATTTCCTTGCACAACTCTATGCTCTGGTTTTTCA
>JAPMOR010073002.1:1411-13762 GCA_026543865.1 Argiope aurantia
AAAAAAAAAAAAAAAGTGTAGAAGTTTTAAATATTTAATGAGAGTGATTCAAAAAGGTGTTCTGCATTTTCCGTGGGGATCTATGTGCAAAATGATAGCTCTGTTAAGTCAGAACATAAAAAATCCCCACTTTTAACAATTCATCATTATTGAATTATCAAAACATTCTATAATAAATATAGAGCATATTGAACAATCAGGAAAAGGATAAGTGTTCAAAAGAAGATACAGCAGAAGATTGGGGAATATTGAAAAATACCCTAAAGCCATGTTCATTAGCATGACCTTTTTAAACTAATTGTTTTTATTGTTAAAAGGTTCCATTCAACACTACATATCCCATACAAACTCAAAAGTTGAAAGTTATTGAAATAGCAGCATTATAGTTTTAAAGGATTTTCGAACTTCATATTTTCACCATTAAAGAACGCGGTTCACTACGTTGGAAATTTGAGACGAAGAATGTACAAAAACTAATAAAAATTCCTTTTTAAGGCTAAAAGATGGAAATTTCCAAATTTCCTGTTAAAGAGCTTCACAATTCAAAATCTACATCATCATTATTATTCAATTTATATAATTCCCGAAATATCCAACCCTATTATGAAATAGAACCTAAATTTTTTCACTGAATTGTATTTAATTTTTTTATTAACCACGCTAGTTAATGTCGGTTCAATTTCATCGGAGAACAATGCTTGACAAGTATAAAGGATGCGTTTAAAAATAACTAAGTTGAAAATCATTTTTTTTCCACATTTTTGCAGCAAAAGCGATGCATGCTGCCAGAAAGATTATATTCGAAATGCTAGGATCACTTTTGGTTATTAAATATATTGCACATCAAATGCTTATTCTAAAGCTAAAACATTCAAAAATATGATTACACACTTTATTTTTTAGCTATAATATTTTTTTTCCGAATCGAATCCGCATGAACTGAAGTTTCTTCATCTCAAAGATATGACAGTTAATCGGCTTCAGTATTTGTGAGAATCTCTCACTGAAACGCCATTCGGAAGACTGCCGGAGAAGATGAAAATTTCCCAGAACAATAAACTAAAACAGGCAGTGAATGTAAAATAATATAGCCCAGACCGGAATGAAAAATTTATCCTTGCCACCCCGCACTCGATTTAACCATCAGACCGCTAAAACTCGGGTTAAAAAAACATGCAGTCCAGATACATTTAATAGATTTATTTGAAATTCCACAGACTTATAATCCAAGTTTTATTTCCTTTACGTCCTTTCGGTGTAAAATCGCTATTACATTTATTTCTAGAAATAAAGCAAGTTTTATGTTACAATACCCCCGCTTCTCCCTTTCACCAATTACATTTTTTTTCTTCCCACTTGCACGAGTTTTATAATACAACTTCTTTAGGTCAACCAGGTATTATTTAAAAGCGCGAATTCATGCAAAACACGTAATTCTATTTCAATAATGCGCTTGCAATACCGCATTCATTTTCACGAATTTCGATGATTGGTTCTGTGAGTAGTAATTAAAATACGTGAACTATTTAAATTGTTAGCTTTTCATTTGCTTTAATGTTAAATGAAACATCTTGATTTGAAGGGAAAACATTTTATATGAAGCGTGCATACATGATGCTGAATGATAAAACTATTAATGAGTAGGTCAAGGAAAGTACAGGGTGATCAAGAAATAACAGGAGGAGTTCGGAGCCTAGTACCGAGAGTTGAAATCCTTCCGCTCCGAGCGCATAATGTGTGAAGAAAGAGTCGATAACTGACAATGGAAACAGCAAATAGCAACACACCAAATAAAAATGAAAAATGTTAATTCTAGCAACTTACAAATTTGGCTGGAGGTGACCACCAGCCTGATGTTCAAATAATTGCATGAGATGCACGAGGTTTTTTTCCGCTGGCGACTCGCAGCATATCGGCGTTTATTCCTCTGACATGTAATATTTGATTTCTTAAAGTAGGAATGTCAGGAACTAGTCCTTGATACACAACGCATTTTAAGTGGCCCCACGATCAGAAATCGTCCTCGGCCTGAACAAACCTTGACATCCTCGTCCTGATTGTACATCAAGAATTCCTGTCGTTTCAAGTCTTTCAATCATTCTTCGGGAGTTAGTGACGGTCATCGTTCCTCCATGTAACTTTCAATAGCCGGTGTTCATGAAGAGCAACACTGACATTTTCATCCCGCTGATTAAACAGATTGACTCATAAGGCACGTTCACGAAGTATCAATCTTTTTTTTTAAGTCGATTCCTATTTCTGACGAAACTCAGATTTGGACAGCTATGTCATCAATCAACAAAATAATGGTTCACATATAATCAAAACGGTTGCAAAAATTTTTAAAAATCGTGTTTAACTGATTGACTGCCAACTGTCACGTAAAAGTAATTTTAGAATGCAAAATTATTTTTTTACCACTGAATATACAATTATAAAGCGATAAACATAGAAATGGGTCAAAGAAAATGCCCAAATGGTCTTAAAGCTAAAAATAGCCAGACAGCTGTTCAACCTTTGATGACGAGTCACTCCTTTCAGTTTTTCAGAAAGATTAAGCCTCTATTCATATGAAATTTGCTATCAGGCCCATGGTCTCTTAAAAAGTAAAAGTAATGATATAGTTTAATATGTGAAGGACAGAGAGGCAATAAGACCGCCCACAATTCTCGCTTCATTTGATTGTACTAATGCTAAAATACTCAGATTTTATTTAATAAAGACGATAGATTAGATGTGTTTTAGTTGCCGAGTTCTCTATCGTAACATTTATCACAGCGTACACTTTCAGTGCGTTTGAATTTCAAAACTTATGCACATGAGAATAACACAGAGCCCCGACTTTGAGAAAGTTTTGTATTTCGACCAATACCCGATTTGGAAGAAATTTGATTTCCTAATGTTGATAAAAAAAATCCTTCAAATTAGGACTAATATAAATCGGATAATCACCTATTCTTAATTAATGAAAAAAAAGTTTCAAATACCGACATTCATAAAATTATAAAATACGTGATTTTTGTTCGTTTACCGATCTTATTCTAGCAAGCGTAAAAATTAGCAAAAAGCAGTGCACAGAAATCCTTCAACTGGAGTGCCGTGTTCACCGTCTAAAGCACGGTATGGTTCATTGCTTATTTATCTTCAAGATAAATTCTTAAGAAATCTTACAACTTTAAAAGATGGCAGCATTAACCACTTTCGAAAGTTTTTATATTAAGGATTCCCAATCAAAGTGATCCATTTAAACGCCCATTTTAATGCATAAATTGAAAATTTTCCTTTTTAAACATGGAAGTCAACGAAAATCTTGTGTAAAATGCAACCCTGAACCAATATTTATGTCGTGCCAAAATTTCGGATGTTCAGAATAGGCAGTTTATTATGACCGTAAATATGCCGATTGATAAAATGGCTATTAACCTAGTTGCCGAATATTTTGTTTTAATGCAAATTTTATATTTTATAAAATATTAAGATAGTATCAACTGTAACTGGTCAGTTACACAAAACTATCAAATATACTTTATCAAACAACTCAATTTTGCAATAATTGGTTCGATTTCTCTTTCCTTATTCCCACTAATTATTACAATATTTATAAATGTCAAGTGATGAAAAAAAAATGATACAAATCCAAATTTTAAAGAAAACTGTTCAAATGGATGTAAAGAAAATTAATACTCTGCCAGGAGTGTGGGAAATTCGATAAATCAGACAGAGGCAAAACGAAACGAATTTCAAAAATGAAGCCAGCAAATTTAAATGAACCAATTTTATTCCACGAGATAAATACAAGTTAATACAAGATATTTACTTCTTAACCACAAAATTATTTTTTACCCAACTCCATACAAGATGTTAAATCTCTAAATGCCTTCTAGAATTCGAAATTCAATATTTTCAGATTTTAAAAGTAGTTTTTACCCTGCGTTTATTTCAAACCTTATAATAACCTTCAAAGCTTTCAAACCTTCAAAGCTTAAGCAGCAGGGGCTTTTTTTGACATAACTCCTGGAGTAATCATCTGAGAGACATGAAATTCAGAAATGAGAAATAGCATTTTATACTTAAAGACTACTAAAGCATAGTAGCGCAAAAGGAATACAATGCATAAAGTATGGAATCAAACAAAAATAAAAGGATTTATTGAACTGATAGTATCGTTACATATGATTGATTGTCGAAGAGGAAGAACAAACAGCAGATGTTCCTTTGTGGGATATGCCCTCTCCTTACTATAATGGTTGCTTCACACCGCCTCTGTATACTCAACATCAGATTGTCCAACAGTTCTTGAGGTAAAAGTTCCCATTCCTCAATCAGCACCTGCTTCAGTTGTGTTTCCCGGAGGTTGTAATCGTTCCGCAAGGCGTCTCCCCAAAGCCTCCCACATATGTTCTATGGGATTTAAATCAGGTGAAAATGCTGGCCAATCCATTCGAGTGATATCTACCATTTCCAGTCTCTGCTAAACATCAGCAGTCCGGTGTGGACGGGCATTGCCATCCATAGAAACGAGGTCTGGTCCAATATCACCTCGCAACAGACGCATACGGGGAAGGATCACCTCCTTACAATAGCGATCTCCGGTTACAGGACCTCTATAAAAGCGAGTAGTTTATTCTGCCCCTTTCATCATAATGCCTCCCCAACCACAACTCCAGGACCACCGTAGCAGTCTATTTCCGTGACGTTACTGGGACGAAACCGCGTCCCGACGTCTCTCTAAATCGATTGGCGTTGAGAATCGCTTGTTGCACTAAAACGACTCTTCTCTAAAGAGGACACGACTCCATTTATGAGATGCCCAGTGTTTGGGCTCCTTACACCACTATAAACGATGCCACCAATGGCAAGCTTTCAAAGGGATGCAGCGTTCAGAACGGTGGGCGAATAGGCCATATTTATGAAGACGTCTGGCCACAGTAAACTGCGACTTTTGTTCCCTGATGCCGTGTACAGTTGATGACCAGTGGCGCTTGCTGACTGGTGTTCTATTCGCCTGCAGGGCGGTATATCGGTCATCCACTGCAATTGATTTTCTTGGGTGGCCACAACCAACCTTTCTAACAACTGTACCTATGGTTTGGAAGGATTTTCAAGCTCGTGAAACGACACTTTTGTTGATTCAGAACTCTTCAGCTACACTGGTCAAACTGCGCCCAAACTCCAGCTTTTCGATCATTCTTTCACGTGTGAAGTCTTCCAGGTCATTTCGTCTAGCCATATTTCACGGAAGAAATCCCTTGCACTTGCAGCGAATGTCGCTAATTGCGCCTCCGTTATTCCTTTCCTTGTAGTCTTGAGCTGCGCGCTCGGACTGTACATGTTTTGCGTACACTCACGAAAGAATTCATTTACATTTGCAGCGAATGTCTTTAATTGCACCTCCGTTCTCCTATCCCTTGTAGTCTTGAGTATGCGCGCACCGACTTGACGCGTTTTGCGTACTGTCACGTCGCCTAAAATGTTTTGTTGCGGACATTTGCATACGCATCCCCTTTCTACTGAATTGCGTGTTCATTGCATTGATCGCAATAACTCCTTTTCTGCAATTTCATGGCTACCTGCTTAAAATTTACATTGTTGCTTAAGTTTTGCATACCAGTGTAGAATGGGCGTACTTGCTTAGCTTCTTTTTGATAAATAAAATATCGGAAAACCAACCGACTAGAACTACTGAAAAAACATAAGGCTCCTCTGGTAATTGATTTGGACTTCATATTGTTTTGATAAATGTGCTTCAATTAATACGAGAATCAACAGAACCTTTTCATCGACTTTTTTTTATTGAATTATAAACTGCATTCAAGCGATTCATAGGTATTGCATTTTTAATGAAAGGCGAATTCTTGAAAAAAGTATAGAAATTTAAGTTTTTTTTACTAAGCTAGAATACTTAAAAAATGTTTAAGATATATATCAATGACTATATACAGTCCCGTGAAAAATGCCAGCCAGCTTTATCCCTGCCTCGTTCATTTTATTATATTATACTAAATTATATTATATTTATATACTGTATTATTTTATACTAAATAAAGAACAAGAGTAAAATATATTAATGGAAACTACTGTTCTCAATTTTCAAAGCTACATCAAAAGCTTTTCTAGAAAAACAAATTTCATAAGACTACGACTGTTGATGTCAAATTTATGAGCTAATAAAATTGACATCGTAATGTTAAATTTTTAACTTTTATTCACGTATGAATAAACACTAATGACTAAACATAATAGTTATTCAACCAGAATCTTTTGGCTATGATAATGTAATATGTTCTATACATTTAGCAGATATTTATCATTAAAAAGTAAATTTAATAGGCAAAGTAATTTCAAAATTAAAAGTTTGAAAATTTTCAAAATGTCCTACTTTTAAATTTGTGTATAAATTGAAGAACAGGATCATTTTATGGCGGCATACACAATTTCAACTGATTCCTACAAGTATTTTTCCGTTACATTAAGTTTTCTGCTTTGCTCTAAAAAAGGCGCGCTTACAAATTTCAAATTGTAGCATTTTATTTAGTATTCAAATGCAATTCATTATGCATCACGAGAATCGAATATCATTTTTCACGTTGTTGAAAATAAGAATATATAAAAAATACTCAGCGGCAAAAAATATGAAATCAATGTAAAAAAATTATTCTTCCTGTTGTCATAATCTTTTATTAATAGTCTAATAGCCTATGCAAAATAATCATTTAAGAACAACGTAACTGAGAAAAATAAAACAATCCAATAAATACTGAAATTAAGCGAAGCAAAAAATAACTCAAAATAAATACAAATTGCGTCCAAGTTTCACTGCAACAGTCTCCCCCTTCTGCAATCATACGAGTCATTCAGAACATAATTCACTCAATTCCTTAAAGAGTAAAAACGAGATTGTTTATTTCATTCTATTTTTGTTCACTTGTTAAACCATTGCACCGCTCTGAGACGGTATAGAAGAGATAGATGGGATGGGCAGTGTTTTGAACTTACGTCGAACAATGAGAACGACTTCCTATTTTCTTCATTTATTACAAATGGCGATATATACGAGAACTGAAGAGTTTACAAAATGTTAATATTAAAATAAATAAAGCGAATGTTTCATTTTTTGCATGATTTTTAAATAATGATTATGAAAATAGGAGAAATTAGTGCCTAAAAATTCGCTACTAGCTTGATAAGCAGAAAAATAACAGAAGCGATGTTTTTGACCCAAAAGGGATTAAGTCAACTTTGTATTTCACTTTTTTCACAATTCATTGCTACTTCAATTCGCATATTTGCATGACAGACTTCATATAATGTCTTGATGCATCAGCTGCCGCGTGACAAGCATGCATTTCATACCCATTGCCCAATCAATTCCCATCTGCAATATGTTTGTATTACTTGAATTCGCAGGCCTCCATAATAGAGTAGCTAAGCGATATCAAAAGGAACATCCAATTATATGGATGATCCAAATCAAGGAATTAATATGTTAAGGCAAATCCAAATCTATGTGTAAAGGGAAATTATGCATGAAATATTTAACAAAGTCCAAAACGCATATAAATAACTCAATTCCTTCATTCCGTCCCAGACTGCTTCCAATTACCTTCGTCAGTCTCTTTAGAATACCTAAATAGCGATTTCTTATCCACGAAAAATTAAGAATAACTGTATTCTCTGTTTTCAAGTCATAAGTAGCTTATTATGTTCATTTCTTACAATTAGATATAAATGGATGATGCATATTCCTGGCAGCTTCATCTTAAAATGGATATGGACTGCTGGAATCAAATCAAAAAGGGATTTTAAAGAAATCAAAAAATTAATCTCCAGAAGGCGCAATCAAAATAATTACAACACGAGCTGTGGCTGCACAGGCTGCAGAATTTTATTGAAAGAAATTTTTTGAAACCGGAAATCAACAAAGAATAATCCCATAATTAAAAGAAACATCTTTAAATATACATTACTTCATGTTCATTAACTGTTGCACAACAGAAAATGTATCGCAGCTTTATCATTTAATTTCCAGAAGTTCTGTCTGATGTTTCAGACAGTCAATGATACGCATAACCCATTTCGCACGCAAATAATTTGTTAATTCCGTTTACACATACGGTGGTCATCAAAACATCCAGTATATGTTTGGCAATTAGGTTATGAAAGAAATGAAAAAATTCAGATATCACAAGTGCATTCGTTTTAGAGGGTTAAAAAAACTGGAGGAAATTTAGAGTAAATATATTTTTGAACTTCACTTCAAAACTGTTAACAGAAATATTATGCATGTATGTACTAAATCTTTAACCAAGTCTTTCAAAGGATATTTGTCATAACATTTACCGTTTCAGCTTGATCACCTGTTCCCCAAAAGATTCGGTTAGTTTCATCAAAATACTAAATAGATTATTCATCAATTACATTTCTAAATCAATTTAACCCTTTGCACTCGAATAGCTCCTCTCAGCCATCGTTCAAGATAGTGTATCGTTTTACAAAGTGACGCAGATTTATTTTTCAGGGAAATGCAACTTAAAATAATTATATATATTTCGGAACTATAAACCAGTCATATATTAATTGAATAATTATACATTGAATAACTCTTTGCATTCTGGAAAGTAAAACTTAGTAATGAAAAATTCAATTTTAGAGTGCATTTAACCAATAGGAGTTCAAGCCGCGATCTTCAGCAAACTTTTGAAGGAACTGAATATCGAAACTATTATTCCGATCTCCAGATGTTGATAGTGTCATTAAACAAGCGTTAATTCAGCAAATTCAGAGAGGTTACACAGTTTACAGATCAGTCATTCGCGATTCTCTCCATCACAATGCAAAGGTAATAGTTTATGAATTATTAACAATTTAACAAATGCAGTTCACAATAAAACTGTAAAGATAGTCTAATGTTTCAAACATTTTCTCCCTTGTGGAACAATTCACAATTTTAAACAGAGATTTAACTTGCATCAAAGTTTTTATAGATGAAACTCGGAATGGTACTTACATTAACAGACTGATGTCCTAGAATTCACCACGATCAGCTCCAGGTCCTTGAAACCGGCTCCATTCCTGGAAAAATAATTAAAATTTGAATATCGCCGAATATTCCGTAAAAACATTTTAAGCATTAAAAATCGAACAAAACAATACAGAAAAAAATTCGATTGATATTCAAGTCTACAACAAATGGATCCTATATGAAATTTTTATGATCATGGCGCTCTCAAACACATTAACTCTTATTCAAATGAACTCCGCAATATCAGATTTGTATTTTTATACCATTTTAGAAGTTAGTGTTAAGATTCTTAGATTTCATTCCTGGATAAAAGTTTCTAGAAATCCTCAGTTGCTTATAGCGAAAAAATTATTAGTGTCATGAAAGCTTTCAAAGCACCTTCTCTCAGTGAAAAATTTGCATATAAATGTACAATAAAAAAATCTTAATATAAGAATGAAATGTTATAATTTTATTTAAAGATTTTGCATATTTTTAAACAAGCGCTGCGTTTTCTTTCTTCCATCTTGAATTATTATTTAAACTGTCAAAATTCAAATTATTTAAACTGTCAAAAAGTGTTCCCCTTCTAACGTCCTCTCCACACATTTGAGGGCACGTTTGTTATTTTATGTAAGAATTAACCCTATTAGCAGAAAATGCCCAATATCATTGTGACGATATCTTCATGACGACTTCGTATTCATCTTGTGACGACTTCGTATTCATATTATCACAGCATTATATAATATATAATGCTGACAGGGAACATACATCAAGTTCACAGTAAATATTTGGAGGAATCGTTATTCTTCGCTTTCTCGGATATATTTACTGTTATATTTCACCTCGATGTTCTCTGTGTAATCTCGTTTTCTTTTATAAACGAATAATGCTGAAATATTTATACGAAATTTCATTTGAAGTAATTCGAGGCAGTACAATACGTTCCTTAAGAGCTGGAGTTCCTGAACATTTAAATATTGTGTCCCACTCACTGTTTAGAAAGAGAATTTACAATAACTCATCCTCCTCGGCGCACTGAATGTTTTTTAATAAGTGCATGATATTTCCGAGAATATTTTTCTGGACGAAAAGGTCATTTTATGAAGAAATTTTTTTTTTATTTAATGCGATTTAAGCCAACATCACATTTTTACAAATTATGATAAAAATACGTCGACATTCAAGATCTTGCTTCCTTTCACAAAATATTCAATGGAATTCCATTAATGATTTATCAATTACCCTTATTATCAATTTTATCCGATTTTATCAATTTATTAATGCTCTTTCAATAATATGCATTAAAATAGCTATGAATGTAAAAATGCATCTGGATATTTACAGATAAGTAATCGGAACCAAATGGTTTTATCTTTGGAAAGGAAATAATAAACTTTTTATGATATGACTGACATCTTCCAGGGTGGCTTTGTGCAATAAAATAATGCTGCAGGATAGGAATGCTTATTTTGACTACAGTACAAGTGATCAAAACAGTTCGGTTTTATATGCCCCTTTTAAAAAATTTGAAACAATTTATAATCAATATATAAAAGCAAAAAGTAATATTTAATTTATTAAAATCATAGACATAACTTCATGTTCAAGATTCCAATAAATTATCAGATATTAAAGACATGCTATTTTCAATGTCTTATATTTATTCCGCTCACTGAATACGTTAATCTTCTTGATGAAAATCAATCTTATGACATCATAGCACTATTAAAAACGGAAGCGTACAATTCGCCCATCTTTGAAACCACCTTACAGTATTGCGTTCAATTTCTTAACATGTAAAATACACAAATATTAAGCAAAATCGGCCTTTAGTATTCAATAATAAAAGAAAATCGCATGATGAGACAGTTGATGAAAAAATAAAAACGATTTGAACTTCAAGGCAGCAATGTAATCTATTAAAAATTATATAAAAATATTTTTTTAAATTAAACTGCCAAAGTTCAGTAAAAATTCTCATGATTATTAAATTGGTATCAATAAAAAAAGCAATTTTTTTATTTTGTTTATTCAGTATAATATTCATTATTGTTCAATAATATTTTTGAGAGATATTGAAGAAAAAAATCCAAAACTTAATTTTTGAATGAAATTCTAATTCAAAATAATCGCTCCGAGCTGCACGTCCCCACACTCCAAATTACGCATGCTGTAAGTCAAAGTGACTAGCTTATAGAACGCCAACACACCAATTATTAGTACAAATGTTTCATTTTCAAAGTATTTTTAGAAAATTTTGAATTATTTTAAGAAGATTCTGAAGTCTCTTAATCAAATTACAGAGATTTTGCATACCACTATATTTTACATAGAAGGAACTTTTGCATTTAAAACAAGCAATTTATAGAGCATTTGTTTACGAACAGGTTTTTATAAAAATAATTTTAAAAAGTTGTTTAAGGATTCTGTTGATTCCTATATCATTCCTTTTCGTATATGACACAATTAAAATTTTGTTTACACTTGCTGAAGTATAAGAAAGGTTTCAGTAAACTTTTTATAACAATTAACTAAAAATAAGTTTTTCACTTATAAAGCATTTGCTCACTTTATCCTTAATATCGCTGCACATTTCAGCTTGTTCAATATAGATGCTTCTCAAGTATATTCAATTACAGCTTTAATTTCGAAACCCGAATCCCTTCGAATACGAGAAGGATTCATAAAGAAAAAAATCCTTCTTTACAAACATAAAACTAGTCTGTTTGCATGAAAACCAAACATGGAAGCAATCAAATCTGATCCAGAATTTTTAGGATCAAAATTTGAAATCAACTTGTCAAAATCTCAAAAATTATTAAACTCACTTGATATAAATAATGACGGAGTTCATTCTACATTTTTTACATTTTTTATTTCAATTTACACCTCCGAGCTTCTATGATAAAAATGGTCATTTCCATCAAACAATTCATAATTTATTTACTTATTTAAAATATTTACCGTGATGTACGAATTATTCAGTAGTCTAAAAAATAGCTGTAAAAGCGATTATATACAAAAAGTTAAAGTTAACTTATTAAATCAAATTCTAATGCACAAATATTTCATGCATGTTGAATTATTTCATTCTTAGACTCGAGAATGTGCTCCTCGCATATAAGAAAAGAAAAAGCAAGGAAAACTGCATTACCAAGCGGTGCTTGTTAAAGAATGCGGGAGTCGAGTCACGGATGCAGAAGTCAGCATCACAGCTAAATGCAAAATGAAGGAAATGCCAAGTTTCTAGCAAAAGCGTTGAGTGCGAGCGCAGATGAATGCAAATTTGTGCTGCGCATGCGTGAATGTTCCCAGGACGCAAATGGACTAAAGATCCAAAACAA
>JAPMOR010073010.1:0-12295 GCA_026543865.1 Argiope aurantia
GTCTTGTTAATCTGTATGAAACTTTATATGATGATTGGCATTTAACTAGTAAAGCTTTCAAACTCTTTGTTTCATACTGCTCATCCATTGACCTTGTTACCTATTTATGCACTCTTATTAACTTCATTATTGAAAAAAAAAGCATCTTTCTACGTATTAATCAATGGTAGAAAATATGAAACGAAAACTCTGGGCAAACAGTTTAGATTTCTTGACGCAATGGAATGCATTGTTAAAAATTTTCATTTATTTTTAAAAATTTATCATAATTAAGAAATTGATCAACTTAATTTTATAGATTGAAAGATGATTTTGTACTCTAAATAGATTCTTTTCTATTTTTGGAAATTATCAATAACTTTTAATCAAATCTTGGATGAGTTTTCTTTCGATCCAACTATATAATTCCTATGCAAGAAACTGTTTGACACCTTAATTAATCTCTTTTCTCTTCTTCTGATTCATTCTCTTTTTCTAAAGTATATATGTAACATATTTTATCTCTAGATCAAACAACCTGTCCTGTAAGCATGCATCATTCTGTCTTTGGATATTTTACGTAGATGTTTTTAATATCAGTAAAAATTCTTATCTTCTAAATCTAAGATATGCCATAATGTTTGATTTTATGCATGTCGTGGGAAGATTATACGCACTTCTCTCTTATAATATACTTTTACCTATACGTTTAGGTTATTTATTAACTACGCTTAATTTATTATTTTCGATTCTTGGACAAAAAATAAATAAAACTAAATTTAAGGTGTATGTACACACTTAAAACTTCGAAAATCGTTCAAAATATCGAATATTTTTTTTTATTGCTTAATAATATTCTCTGATCCATTAGCCTTCAAACGATACCAAGATGTTGTCAATATTTGAAATATTTCTCGAGTTATAATTATTTTTCTTGAGGTGCTTTCATTAAAAACTCTAGTTACGGTGTTTTTAAAACTCATTTTATGAAGAATGATATTTTCCCACTATGTTGCTTCATTCAAAAAATCATAACTCAAAAAGAAATTAACCAAATATATCAAAATAATCTGTATGAAACAGCGGATGTTTTGTGCCTCAATCAAACTTATATTTATAGAAATAAATTTTTAATAGCTGTTTAAAAGTTAAGATTACAGAAAAAATCTCGCTTTTTCTATTCATCGTTGATGAAAAAATTGTTTAAAAAAACTATACATTTTTATAACTTGTTTGAGGCAGACAACATGAAGACTAATATTAGGCATAATTTCCAACTAGAATTGTGTGTCTGTACAAATTAGAATTTAACATATCATGTTTCAAAAATATGCTAATTAGCTCATTACATATTATTTAACTAATTAATAATTAGTGTAATATTGCTTTTTCTTACTGAAATGAGTTTAAACATATATTAATAACCTACTGTGAAAAAACTGGATTTTTAAAGTTAAAATTTAAAAAAAAATCTTCAAGTGTGTACGTACACCTTAAAAGAAAAATCATAAAAAAAATTAATCAATTTTTAAGAGCATGTTTTGACTTTAGCTATATAAAGTAAATGGGGATACATTAATAATACGGATATACAATGTTCAAACCGAAGCCAGACGGCAGAAGATGGGCATTGGCAAACCCAGACATTCAGGAAGTGCAAAAGAGAATGACAGGCCAATAAAGGTCAAACTTATGTTTCAGTAGCTGGTTCTCATTTATACTTAGACACCAAAAAAGTAAATCAAATAGCTGATAATAAAAAGTAAATATAGAAAAAAAAATTAAAATTATAGAAATAAAAACAGAATAAAATATTAAAAATAGGGAAAAATAGACAATAGCAAAAACATATATAAATATAAAATAGTACATAATGCGAGAAAAACATTATGATGCCAGTAGTGATTGATGATTAATCATCGTTCATTTCCGTTGATAATTTCTCAACAATTATAATGGTAAAGTTTCTGACAGTTTTGAATTTCAGTAAAGCTTTCAGTTCCATTTCCGTTAAACCAAAATCACTATTTACATTGATTATCTTAAAGCTGTCACTCTTTGATCAGACGTGGAATCGTACTTACTGTTTTTTCATGGATACATTTATCATCGGGCCAGATTTTTTGGCAATATGGGTAAAGGGATTTAAAATAATATGAGTATAGAAATAAAATTAGTAAGACAGGAATCACTGACAGAAATAATTAAGTGAATTTACTCGCATTTATTTTTAAAAACCAAATTGCATAAGGAATTGAGAAATGATGTCCTCATTCCCTAATAATTTTCTTTCCAACACTTTATAATTTTTTTATTTCAAACTTATATTTTTAATTAAAAAAATCATTTTCCTTTTTAGAATTTTAATGCATGTTTTATTTTATACCAGGAGGAAATATTTCATACATATGCTAAATATTTTTTAAATGAAAAGGTTTAATAAAAAATTACAATAGTAGAATACATTTCATAATAGTGTTTTTATGAAATGCGCATTGTTTAAATTTGAAATTGTTTTTCAGTACATCCTTAAACTTTAATAATCTTCTTAAATAACTACACATCCTTTTTCAAAAACAGGATTTCATAATATTCATGTACATTCTCCTACGAATACTTTAATTGCTTTATACTGAAGTAAAATGTTTGGTATAAAGATTTAACTCTTGCTGAACCACCATCTTATCTAATTATTATTTCTCTCTGTATTTATCTTTATATGCATTGAGAAAATTAAGATTTAACATTTTGTGTTTTAACTTTCATAATATGCATTCATTCTTAGGCTTAATGAAAGCTAATTTTGTACGTATGAAAAGTTCTTTACCCCGGTTTCATCTTTAATATGTAACCAGCTTATACTTGGTAAAAAAAGAGAAAGAATTTCAAAGAGAAAGGATTTATAAAAGCTTTTTGAAGTTTTAAAATCTTCTCATTTCATTTTGTTTATTTCCGCTGCTCGCTTTCTTGCCGTGCATTTCAAAATAAAATAAACGTTCCAAATTCTTTCGAACTATAAATAAAACTCAGAAATGTTTATGAAAGTATATTTGTTTCCTTTTGAAATAATGAGACGGCTTTTAAATTCCATTTTCTTCATTTTATTATGGTCCTCTGAGATTTCAAGAACTTTTGTGTGCTTTAAAGCTCAAAGTCCTTAATTTAGCATTAGTTATTCATAATTCATCTCCCTGTATCTCGCAATTTTTTTATGTTCTGGACAAAATATTATAACTCGACAACATAGTAATATAGAGGATATTTAGAAGTTTTTATTATCTAAAAATAGTTTTAGAATAGAAAGATGAAGATTTAAATATAAATAGTAAGATTATAAGGTAAATTGAACCATTAATTTATATATTTGTTTAATTAAATTTATAAAAAATGTTTAGCTTATATATTCCATACAAATAGATAAAAGTATGTAGTAGAAGAAAAAAATAGAATAATTTCAACCATGGTTTGAACTCATTCATTTAAACCCGATAATAACTGATTTTGAAACTTTTCAAATTTAATTTTATCTATGAAAAATATTAGGCCGAAATTAGAATTAAAAATTTAAATAAAGTTCAATAAAATTGTCATCTCAACCTACATCAGCTTAAAAAAGTAAGTATAATTAGAAGCATTAAGTGGCTAAGAAATTCAATTTACCAGTAATGATTAAATCATTTTTTAAAAATGTCCCAGCAGATAATATTCCTGAATAATATTTTATAAATATAACTCGGATGTTAAAGTACAATATTAATTCTACATATTTCTCTTAGACGTTTCATCAGAATATGCATTATTAGAAAGAATAAATGCTCAAAAAATTATTATTAATTTCATTCATGATTTTTTAAAATAATTTTTCTTTACTTTGTTTGCCTTCTTTTAAAAAATGAAATATAATTGCTTGTAAAATCTTCAAAGCAACATTTAATGGAATTAAAAAATAATGTATGTCTTTTAAAGTGTGTTATTAGGTCTTTAATATCTTCATCAATAGATAATTTTTGAAGTAATTCGTATATCTATTTAAAGTTAATGTAAACCACTTATTAGGGCCTGATAATCAAGTGTATTCAAGTTGATGAGCTGTGGATGTTTGGGGAATGATTATTTATTAAGATGTTTTCGTCTTTGGTGAACCATTCGATTATAGAAATACATTTGAAAATGGTCATTTCACCTTGACCCTGGTTCAGAATTGCCAAGTCTGCTAGGAAATAGCCTTAATGCAGCTTTAGAACAGGGCTAAATTACACTAAGAAAACTCCAAAATGATCATAATTTAAAATTATGAATTTAATATAATGTATTTTAGGCAGAATTTAATTAAATTCTATTTTAATTAAATTAAATTTTGTAGAATTCAATTAATTAATTTCTATAGGATTTAATGTGATCTGTTTTAGTATTCGATGCTATAAATCAATGATTCTTTATACAGTATTGTTGCATACTTAAACAAAATGAATAGATTGTAAACATTTATTACAATAACAAGCTTTATTTAGTTTTCAATGCTTAATTTATTAGAAACATTATTGTTTAAGCTTCTTGCATTTATGTTGCCTAGAAAAGTTATCATTCTTTTACTCAGAATATGGGCAAAAATACCTAAAAGTTTTTTACATAGATTTGTTGTTTGATCATAATTTTCCTTCCAGAATATTGAGAAAGTATTATTCTAACAAATATTCGTCAAATATTGAATAACTTGCTTTGAAAGTGCCTAAAATTTCTTTCAAATTTTTCTTCTAATTAATAGCATCGAAGAACAGTTCTAGTATACAAAGTTACTCCTTTCTTTATAAAGTGAGTCACTAACAAAACACAACTGTAAGGGGTGTTAAAAAAAAACTTTCAATCTTATATAAAAAGAAGGCATAATTAACTTCTTTCTTTTGTTAGAATTCCTCCTCATTTTATCGCCCATGAAAGAAATGCTTAAAAAGGATTGAAAAAAATAGATTAAATGTGTCACAAAAACTCTTTCTTTTTAAGATCAAAGATCCTTAAAAAGGGCGGGGGAGGGGAAGAAGAAAGAAAAGTGATTATCATCTTAAGAAGTGACAACCCAAAGCGATCATTAGACAAAAGAATCTCATTATTTTTTCGCGATATTAAGTAAACATCACTAATTAATGTCCAAAGAAATACTACGAGAACAAAAGAGTGTTCATTAGAAATGGTATGGATAAATTTTGTGAGAAACCAAAACTTGCAATTAATTATCTTAGTAAAGGAAAAGTTAAAATAAAATGCCTTGAAATGCGAGATAATATTAAGCATCCAAATGTTAGGCTTCAAGAATTGAAGACAGCATTAATAATTTTTTGCAAAAAGAAATATTTTACAGTTTTTTTTAATAGGATCTGGTTGTTAAAATCATTGTAATTAGCTTTCAGAAAGTATTTTAGATTATATACAATGGAGGGTTTCTATATTTGCTTAGACAGAATCTTTATTGGACAATGGAAAATTGAATACAATTTTTCATCTTCATTGTTTGGCGCAACTTGGCTAATTCTTACAATTGTGCCAGAAAAAAATCATTCATTCCTTCCAATATTTCCACTATGAACACATTAGAAATTATTCGAAGCAATTGCGTAGGGGTCCAGTAACACCAGGGAGTCCCAAGTCTATGAAGATATTTGTTTGCAATATTTTTCGAGTATTTTAATGTTGGACTTTCATTCTAGAACTGATTCAAATAAAAATAAAATATGCTTTGTATTTTAGGAAATTTTTCTATTAAAATTTATATTATGTAGTTTAAAAAAATTAAAAACATATTTATATAGTTATGTTTTATAATATTTTTGTATTCCGTTTCATATTACTTGTAAATTAAAATCTTAAACTTTTCATACAAAAAATAAGGAAATAAATTAGCTTAAACATGCAAAATGCACTCCGCAATTAAACATTATTTAGAAATTTATTTCTTAGAATGTTTTTTTTTATAAAAATTGTTTTATCTCCATAAAAAATATCTGGTTTTGAAAATTAAAAAGAGACAAAAGGGTGCTCTAGACTTAATCCATTCGTAATATTGACAAATTAAATTGCATAAATTTAATTGTTGAATATATTTTAAGAAAATGCTTCGTTTTTTCAGATCGAGGGTAATTTTTTTACATTTCCTTATGATCAATCAAATAATTAAATATAAACCTAATGTTCTTTATATTCTTTTGAAAGAAGAATTAAATTTTTTTATTATATAGAAAGACAAAATATTTGTTTAGATGCATTTAATAAAGATGAGATCATAATTTAAAGATGACATCAGGAAAAATTTTCTTTTTTGTAAAAGAATTGTAATTATTGTTCTTACTTTAAAGCTTTTAAAATTGCACCATAAATTATAATTAAATTTTACATATGCATCATCAGCAAAACTTATAGATGCATTATTAAAAAACTAATCGGCGAAGGAAATTAAGAAACAAAATATACTTTCATACTTACTCTATTTTACTTACATAAAATTATGCAAATAAAATTTCATACGATATGTGTACCTATCCATTTTCTGAAAAACCTATCTGTCCTATAGATCCGCTTCCATTTTGCGAAGAAGTGGCCAGGAATATTAAATGTCATATTTGCTCATTCTTTATTTCGTTATATTGCTTACCGACGATATCGCAATGTCTATCTTGATTAAGAACTGACGTACGCCAATATGAAATCGGTTTCTTTTTTTGAAGAAAGTATTATTGCATATCAGTATTTCCTTACATTAGGAAACTGGTATTTATTCCACTGGTTCTTGTCTCTTGCTATAGAATTGTCACTTGCTATAGAAATGATTGTATTTTTGATCATGATAAAATATTTAGTTTTATTCTGTCTATGCTTGTATTAAAAATGAAATTTTCTTCAATTTCTATTGTTATTGCAAAAAAAAAAAAAGATTTTGAAGACTTTTTTTTAATGTTTTTAATTAATATTTGACTGCAGCAAAGTTTACACCAAAATAGTTTTATTGTTGACTTTTATGTTGAATTTTAAATAATTGGTCTAAAACATATCAAACACATGGATAATATATGAATTAGTTTTATTAGTATCATGGGCACTTATATTCTTGTGTACAATATTTCATTAATTTAATTTATTTAGAAAATTGCTGACATTTTGTATGCTAGTTTTGTTAATTTTAGATTGCTCGAAAAGTAATTTCTTTCTCAAAAGATGAGTTAATTGTATTTTTTACAGCCACCTTCATACTTAAGCCACATAATCATTATATATTTTGACAGCTGATATGGCAGAGGCTTTCTTGTGAAACTATTGTTGCCATTTTAAATATAGAAAGTAAAAATCGTCATTTTAGGCGCGTTTTAATTTCTTTTTACTATCTAAAAGATAAAAATGCTGTTCAAACAAGAAAAAAAATTGTCCGATGTGTATGAAAAAAATGTATTGACAGAATGCTATGCCAAAAATGGTTTGCAAAATTTCGATCTGGCAATTTTGTTGTTGGAAATGTACCACGTTCTGCAACGGCAGTTGAAGTTGGTGAAGACGTAACAAAGGCATTAATTGATGAAATGCCGATTGATAACTCGTGAGATCGCTAAGAGATCAAATTTATCGGGAATTTGATCATTCCTGATCATTTGAAATTCCTAGGTTTAATATCAAATCTCGGAATATGGGTTCCACTTGTTCTTATAGAAAAATATTTGCGCCGAGACGTTTATATCTGTGACTCGCTTCTCAAACGACAATAACACTACCCAATTTTGAAGCGCATCCTCACCGAAGATTAGAAATAGCTTGTCCAACAATGTTAAATGCAAGAAATGATGGTATAGAAAAAATGAACCAGTTCAAAGCAAGGAAGTCGTATTCATAAAAAAAAGGTGATACTATCTGTTTGGTGGGATTTCAAAGAATCTTGTTTTTTATCTTTTACCTGCCAACCCTGTGGTCAATCCTAAAGTGTATTGTCATCAGCTGGACAAATAAAATTATTCACTTAACCTCATATAAGTCTGATAACTCGGCAAAAGCTTTTATAGCTTGGATGGGATAAACTGCCACACCCACCATACTCTCTAGATTTGGCTCCATTTGATTATTATTTATTGCGTTCTTTAAACCTTTTTAGGTAACGAAACCTTTGCTTCAAATGAGGTCAAAAATCAATTGGATCAGTTTCTCGCCAGCAAAGAACAAACATTTTATGTGTATCGAATCACGCTATTAGCCAGAAAGATGATATAGGGTGTTGGACCGGAATGGACAGTATACAATTCAATAAAATAGTTATTAACTATAAGAAAAGCCTCTTTAATTTTTATAAAAAAAGAAAAATTATTTTCCGGACAACCTAATATATTTGACACAGTTAAATTATTTGACAAAGAGTTTAGACAACTGTTTTAATTATGAAATGAATTCTTATGCTGTGTACGCTCGTTTATTTATTTTCCAACATATTTAATGAAGTTCATAAAAACAGTCAAGTGTCGATATTAATGCATCAGTATTAAAATAACCTCATAAACTCGCATAATAGACAGTTGTATCACAATTACTTGCATCAATTTTTCTAGAGCATTTTGTTGACGCTACTTGCGTAGGGGAGATATGTTTGCTCTAAAACCGCTGGGGGATGGTTATTTGTCAAAAATGCAATATTTTGCTGTAAGTTAATATTTTTTTAAATCAAAACTAGTACTGTTTGCTGTGAGTTTTCTTGACATAATTAGATGAAATCCTATGTGACATTATCAAGGATGATTGTCATAAAACAACGAAAATGCATTAATGTACCGCGCTTCGGGGTTCGTGTAGATGGAGAGTTGATAAAAAAATATCTCGAAAATCACAAGACGTTTATTCGTAGAAATTTCTAGAAGATGCAGGAAATTACAGCAGTTACGATACACAATTATGCAGCTCCAATTCAGCTAATGCAACAAGAAACAGCTTCCAAACACAAAGGTGTCTAATACCTCAGACAGATAACAGCTTTTGTGCACTTCTCTAGACTAACACTTGTGGCGTTGGTATTTATACCTGACTTGGCGTGAAAATCTAGGACTTTCGCCAAGATTCTGGAGGGTTCTAGGCTATCTCGCTTAGTAATGATCCTAGAGCTTAGGCGATGACATTTTCCAGAACTATCTATTTTTTGCCAAGAATCTCGCCAAAAGATCGCCAAGTTGCTGGAAATGCCGTTTTTACATAAAATAAGCCTAAATTGCTCGAATTTCGCCCCAGAATCTGAGTATTTCTGGTTTGTCTGAGATATTTCAAGACGAATACAAATATTTACAAAGTTTGTAACAGTATTCTTTTATATAGTGTTTCTAGTTTAATATGTGAATTTAATTTTAAAAAAATCAATGAAAATTAATTTAAATTTAAAAGAATCCAGAAGTAATTTCACAAAAGAAAATATTTGGGAATGGTTATTTCCTAGTTTTAATACATAATTGTGCTGTGATTAAATGAAGGTTTAATTTAATTATATATACCATACGTTACATGCGATTTAATTAATTAAAATTAAATGATGCTAATATTAAATAAATGAAGAAGAAAATCCATACTGGATAGAATATAGGAAAGGTTTATCAGAGCGAATTTAAAAATAGTATGTGGTATTATCATATTTTTACAACAAACAATGAGTGTTCTCATTTTGTTTATACAGACATAATGATACGCCCACACTTCACAGCTTCGAACAAATTTCTGTTTAAAGACAATGAAACGCAATTTATTATATTTCTATAAATAGGCTATTATTTTCAGAGTAGTGATGTAGTGATTTTTCGTTTATACTATATTTTACTATATTCCAACCTCAGCCTATTTCTATTCAAGAAAATCCCTCTGCGACCTACAGAAACCACAACAAATATTCAAGAATTTTTGTATTCCCGGAAGAAATTTCTAAAGCCATATATCAGGGGTATGCTTTTTTTTTCCTATTTTCACGAAAAGAACTCTTTAGCGAATACTAAAGCATAAATTCGAAGCGAGGGAGAGAAAATAAAGAAAAACTTTTTGCAATAAAACAAATTTGCAAGCTAAGAAAATATATTTTTTCCAGTGGTTGGGATGTTTATTGCAATTTATTCAATAAATTTTTTTTTACGTTAGAATATAAAGCCTACATTTTTAGAATTTTCTTTTTCATGCCTCATGTGATAATTCCTTGTTAAAAACAATCATATATCGAATTAACACAAAAGATTACAATACGTGCGAATAACTGACTGTTGAGAAATGACAAATTTCATTGTTTAACCATAGCAATCGCAATGTAGGAGCTTTTATTATTTTTACAAACAGTCTTTGGGGACTGGTGATTCGCCGGAATTAATCCTTGCTAAATATCAAAATTTCTTTTAAATATTATGCTTAACTTAAGGACTTCTTCAACAAAAAATTTTTAAATTCAAAATTTTTTAAGCAAACTAAATTTACAAACTTTAAAATCACCCTTCATTGTGCTTTAGGGCCGCGGTGGCCTGGTGGTAAGGTCTCGGCTTCGGAACCGGAGGGTTTCAGGTTCGAGACCCGATTCCACTGAAGAACCGTCGTGTAAGGTGGTCTGTTGCACGTTAAATCCGTCCTGACCAAACGTCCTCCCGCTGGTGTGGTGTGGTGTGGAAAGGGGGTGCCAGTTCAGGTGTCGTCCTCGTCATCTGACCACGGTTCAAAATTACGAGGTCTGTTCCAAAATAGCCCTAGTGTTGCTTCAAACGGGACGTTAATATAACTAAACTAAACTTCATTGTGCTTTGAATTTCGTTAATTTTTTGTCAATATTTATATACAATTACATCACAAGAAATTGCAGCATTGTATAATTTTTTTACAATTGCTTGGTTTTGAAATTAAATCTTAATTGCAAATGCAACCAAATGTTAAAAAAAAATTTCTGGATTTCTTATACTGAAACTCGTATAACATGGAATGGTAACTCAAATCTTCATATCTTGATGACCATTAGCAACGAAAAGTTGCCATAAAATATTAATATGAATATTAATGGCAACAAGGAAAATTAGTGCTTAATGAAATGAACCGAATTAGTGTTTCATTTTAACAATAAAATATATTGTTATAAAATGTGGTTAAAATATTTTTAAAAATTAAATAAAAAAAATAAAAATAAATGGTATTATTGAAAAATAAATTTTTGATTTTTTAGTTGATGCAAATATTAATTTTGTGCTGTTATATTTTCGAAAGTTATTGAAAATAAAGCAATAAAATTCTACTTACATTTTAATGAATTAAAATAAAGCAATGAAATTCTACTTACATTTTATTCAATTAAAATACAAATTAAATTTTTTACAAAATTTTAACAACAATTTTTACTACATTTTAACAAATATTTTTCTGAAAGGGCCGCTCTCTATGTAATATTAATAAGCATCAAGTTGGGTAGCTTGAATCTGAAGATTTGGCTAATAGAACGCTAGCATACATTCATCTTTATTGATAATAATAATAATAATAATAATAAAAACTTATTCTAATTATACATGGATATAGTATTTATACAAAATTATCTTTCTATGCAGCGTTTTGTCCAAAATAATTTCTTTATAACTGAAACCTAAATACCTATACTTTAGTTATATCCATATTACATATAGATACATATATTTGAGAAGAAGTTAGGATCTAACTCTTACAATGAATATTCTTTTTTTAAAAAAGGTATATATTTAAAACCTCAATTTAATTTGTAACAATTAATCTGCGTTTTGATGAAAGTGAAAAATATATTTTTATAATCTCTTCTTTTTTTTTCCTAATAGAGTAAAATAGAAATAGAAATTTCTTTTTGTCTATTCTTTAAGTTTAATGAAGAAATTCTTTATTTTTATGCAGGCATTTCAAATGAAATATTATACTTCTACAACTTAAATGAAGCTTAGGAGATAAAATAAAATAAATGAGTAAATTTAAAGGAAATGAATGTCATTACATTATTGTGATATTAACCATTATCTTAAATTTAATGAGATGATATTCTTCCATCGGTACTTTGAAAATCATTTAGTTGCAGATTTCGTTTCGATAAGCAAATGTATCATCCAAACTTAATTATTAAGAACTTAAGAAGATTCTTGAAGCCGTATATTTCCCCAGAGTTTTTATTTTTACTTTCTAGTGTACAAAGTATATAAAGAGAAAGTACTGTAATTGTACTCAAAATTCAAAATATTCCACTTTTGAATTTTGATACTAAAAGTACCTAAAATTCAAAAATGGAATATTTTGATAAATCTCATTATCTCATAAAAATTCTTTGATAAATCTCATT
>JAPMOR010073010.1:12803-23041 GCA_026543865.1 Argiope aurantia
CACTTAACATTTGATAAAATCACTTAACATTTGATAAAATCACTTAAACAATTAAAAATAGGTATAAACATGATCGTACTTATGTGTTATATTTTTATATCAAGCAATCGTAAATAGCGTAAAAAATAGATATTCAGTTTTCTTACACTTTTGTATTAACCGCTTTCAACGATTAGTCGCCGAAACAAATCAACAAAGATTATAAACTAATTAGGCTTTTTGGCAATATTTTTCCATCAGCGTAATGCAGTTAATGATACATAAGTATATATATATTTGAAAGTATGCATGAAAGAGGCGGCTGTGACATTTCTCATTTATTTTTAAACTATAATATTCGCTTTGATGAAACTTTGGAGAATGACATAATATATTGTTTCAGAGAATATATCAGTGCATTTTTATTCAGGTAGATGATGATTTTTATATAAAATGCTATTATCTAGGGCATTGCCCTTAGATAGCGACAAGAGTCAAGAGGTACAATAATTGCAATAGACCATTGATTGCTAACTACGTTTATTGAAGAAAATAGCTGAAATACTTACGCAGAGTTTGCTGATAGGAAAGCAGTAGGACGTATAATTCATGAATGAATTCAATATATTTTTCAATTGTGTAACTACATCCATGCTACGGGAAGTATAACGGGATTTGGCCTCGAGAGTTAGAAACCTTAATCCTTTAAGAAATCTATGAAATCTATCTAAATATCAAAGATTAATGCTGTTGTAGATTTGTGTTTCATTATATCTGAATTGTAACCATTTCTTTTATTTGATTTCCGAAACAAATATTTCCCTATTGTAGTCGTCCTTTCGATCCCCCCCCCATCCCTGTTCTGTTATAAAATTGAAATGTGTTTATGTGATTGGTTTACTTTATAAGTTTCTGTGAGAAATCGTGTATGTATCCTGTATAAACTTTTGACTCAAAAACACATCTGGTGGATGTTAAATCCCTCGGGGTTAAACGTCTTCCCGTTTGTGTGGTTCAGAAGTTTGAAGGGGGTGGTAGCTCAAGTGTCGCTCTCGTAAATTGTCCGTAGTTCAAAATAACGAGGTCTGACTCAAAATAGACTTAGTGTATCTTCAAAATGAAACTTTAATATAACTAAACTAAAGTCAGCAAGGAGATATTTCTTTAAACACTGGTCAGATATTTAGATTGTAATCTGAAAAGAAATTCATCATTCGTGAATTTAATCAATATCAAAATCAGTTCTACATATTATCCCTCTAAATTTTAATAAAATGTAGTCGCTATAAAAATAATGTCTTTTTCTTAACTCGGAACCTAATCATTGTACATCACAATCCTATATCACTGCAGGAGGATTACAAGTATAGAAACTTTCTATCCACCTTCTTAGACCATAAAAAAAACCCAATAGATCGTTTACTGTATCAACAAAAAAAAATTAAGATCATTTATAAACCTCCAGACAAGATACTGCAAGAAAACAAAAGAAGAAGAAATAAAACGAAGATAAGGAAAAGCAAGCACCAACGAATAAAAAAAAGAAGAAAATAAAAAGAAAAAAAAAGAAAAAGTTGATTAATTGCACTTCCAGAAGAAGGAGCAAGAAAGGGCATCTCTGTTAAACAAATGAGATTTCTCCACGACGAAATTTTCTTGAGTAAATCAAGTGATGTCTTTAAAATAAGATGGGTAGACTCTTCTTCTTTTATTGCATACACTTTCTCTCCTATCGAAAGTTCGATAGACAAGCCAAAAAAGATCGATATTAGATGGGAGGAGAATTAAAGTTAAAACCACTAAATCTGTCAAGATGGAGCCTTGAGTGTACTTGTTTTAAAATGTTTGCGATCAAAAAGTTTAGACGTATTTCTTGGCTTCAAAGAGTAATTACATACATTAAGAACCAATTTTTCGTCGTTTATTTTTACTAAAAATATTTCCTATGGTGGAATACTTAAGATAGAATCTTTACAAAATGTGGTTAACTCTTTGACTACATATTTAGTTAAAAGCTTTTGTATTTGTAGCGCACTTAATCTTTTGAACATGTAAAGCCTGTATATTTTAGGCAAGAACTCATTCATTTCATATATATTAGAAGGTATATTGTTGCATGATATTGTGGTAATTTAATTTTATTGATATTACAAAAAACATAAATTTAAATAAATACAGAACGTTCTGATACCTCAAATGTACTCAAAGGGGTTAAAGGGATTTCAGTAAATTCAGTAGTTGGTAGTATCAAATTTAGATTCTAGAAACAAGGATTTTACACAAAAGAAGAAATAGACTAAGAGTACAAATAATTCGAGTATTATTTATTTTTGTTATTCTGAATTTAGTTAGGAAGTTTTGTTTTTATTGAGAGTTCTTTAACTAATAACTGAAGACGGGAGTCAAAAAGACTTCGCGTTGTTTATTATTTCTGATTATCACGTGGTATTTTGTCCTTGAGCACAATCACCTCCTCAGCAGCTACAAATTGTTCTTCCAGCGATAAGTTGGCAGAAGTTGAAAAACATGCGTATATCCGAGTGATTGTTTTTCTGTTTGTTATTATTTATGGAGTCATTGAATCCATGCCTCTGAAACTGCTTTGAATTTGAACAATGTAAAAAGACTAAAGAAATATTCTTAAAATAATATTCAAAAATATTCTATTCTTTATTTTTGTTTGTTAAGTTCTAACAGTCATTAACATTAGCTTAATTCCGTGATATTGAAACCAAGTACATATTCATTAAAAGATTGTTTAGGTTTTTCTTTTAACATCTTCCCAAGATTTAAAGTTTTAATGTTTATCATTTTTAATATTTTTGGTAATTACATGATTTCTAGAATGTATCGTGTTTCCAAAATAAATTACTATGCTGTTTACAAAAAACAAAAATAACAAAAAATTCAAAATCTTTTTGACTCTATGACTATGACCCCATCAGTAAATTCATATTACTAGTTAACATAAAAGATCTAGTCTTTTTTCAAAAGCAATAGTCTATGAACACAAATAATTCGATTACAATTTATTTTGCTTTTCTTCGTTTGATTAAAAATAATTGTTTTTATTGAGATCTCTAAGACAAAATGCTGCAGGAATAATACCAATATAATAAATGTTTATGACGAAGAAAATAGTAACTATAAAAATTGTTTAATCTTAAACATAAGGAACTCGGGAGAATAAGTAAATATTTGCAAGTGAAGTTCCAACTCCTTCTTTCTAAAGTCTATACATATCTTCGATTTTAAGACACATCCTACTTTTACATCTACGAAAAAAAAAATATTGCCAGGATGCCATTTTTGCCACTCCTAAGAGTTATAAATGCTCTGGATTTTCCTCCCATTCACAACAGCCATTTTCAAACGCCATTTTCCAGAAAACCTCGCTCCTTTAAAATTCCCGGATGCTTTTCCTGATGCTATTTTTAGAAAGATCTCTCTGATAAGTATGATCTGTGATTAGATAGATGCGTAGGTTTAGAGACGTCACCGTAAAAGAGGACTTTTATTGAGTCGAAAGGCGGGTCTTTGTTGCCCAAAGACGGAGAATAACGTGGGTGTTGAAAGCAGAGCGATCTATTTTTATCTCAGTATTCGAATAAATACCTTTAGGGTTGTTTTCGAATCTGATTGTAGTTGAAGTAAACAAGGATTGTTCGATATCTGTGATTTTTTAAAAGGTGATTTTTGGGGAAAGATATATGTGTATTAACCGCATGTCATTGACGAATATTAGTTATGAAAGAAACATTTAGCAAGCACTCATTAGCGATATCCTTTTTTTTCCATACATTAATCGTTGACTTGTGGTTAATACATGAATATCGGTAGACTATAAACATTATTTTGATTAAATCAGACAAGTAAAAAAAATGAATGAAATTTTTTTGTATATTATATGATAATTGTTTCTTAACCTTTACACTCGAAAAAGTATTTCGATACAAAATTGTTCAGTTTACAAAAGGACTTAAATATTTTTTTTCATAGCAATAAGTATTATAATTTTACGGTGACTTTTACTGAAAAATTAGTCTACATTTTCTTACCATTTTTTTAGGTATTTCTTAAAATAAAAAAATTAATAAATAAAACATGAAAATGATACACCGTTTTGAATGGTGGATGGAAGTCACCATCTGAGTGCAAAGGATAAAATTTGTCACCAATCTAAATGTATTTAATTATCATTTATCTAGTATTTTATCCTATGTTCTATGAATTATAATTTAAAAGCAAATTTATTATTAATTATTGAATCTAATCCGGATTTATTTTTACGTTGAGATTTTTTTACATATCGAATCAACGTGCAATTTAAAAATTTAAATTAATTAAAAAATTAACATGATTTTAATTTAAGTATCATTTCTATGTTGATAAACTATTGTCCTTTTCCTCTAGTAATTGAATAATTAATTGCATTAATTGTAACAATAATATTGCATTACCATATAAAAATGCTTGGATGCATATAAAGATAACACAACTTGTATTGATTTAAATAGATTAATTATTGTTATTTTTTAAAACAACAAACAAAAATAAAAGTTTTTTATGCAACAAGAAAAATAGTTGCGGAATGCAAGTTTTATATTCTAAAAACCCATTGATGATCATTTCAACTATATCTTTCCTACATCTCAGATAATCTATAATACGTACCTATGTTGGGCTGTTAGGATTTCTTATTTTAATTTTCAATTATCTGCCTCTCTACAATATGTTGGAATGAAGAAAGTTTATTTCTCTGATATACTACTAAGACAAGTTAAGTCTTTTTTTATTGCAGTGTTACCTGCATATAGACAAAAATTATACGGCATTTTAATTTTAGAATAAGTGCGTTCAGATCTAATATCCAAAATAAATTATAACAGTTTTTAGAATAAGTATAAACTCTAAAATAACTATGTGAAGAATTCCACATTACGTATGAAGTTCAAATATAATGTAGAATATTATTCTGCTAATGTGAAAAATAGTTTTTTTGCCATATAATAAATGAATTTTTCCTTCTTTCTGTACTAACAAGTTACAACTTCATTAATTTTTAAAATTCGATGAAAGATAAACAAAAACTGTGGATAGTCAAGGCACATCTAAAAACCGTTGGTTTTGTTATCAATAAATTCATTAATATATTTTATTTGGATTAAAAACGCTAATTAATCTCTAGTTAACTTACTTTTTATAAAGGAAACCCCTATTCTCGTCCTCTTATGTGATTACCTTTGGGATAATTTTGTTTTGAAAAACATTCGAAAATAGTTATGTTTAGCCATATTTACATAAAAAGGATTGAAAAAACACCTATGAAACTAAAACATGTAAGCAATAAGTGGCAAAGGTTTTTTTAATTGAAAAAAGGGTGGTTTTGGAGGAACCTAATTTAAAGGTTTATGAACTTATTTGCTTAAATTTTGCAGTTAGCTTAAAAAATACATTATCTAGTTCATGAACTAGATAATGTATGTACTGTATTTCTATCCATTCTTTAAATACTGGTGGTTTGACTGATAAATAACAAGAAATTTTCAATTTTATTTACATATTGACGCCATAAAACTAAAAATTATTTCTAAATGAATAGATTACTTATTCTCTGGTACAGAAGCTGAAGAACGTATTCAGAGATCATTATACGAAATCAGAATTAAAAAATCTGAATTAGATTTTAATTTTTATGGAGTTTTCCTTTAGAAATTTCTATCAAAGATTAAAGATGTAAAATAACATTAAAACATGAAAATGCAAACATAAATATTAATGTAATTTCGAAAACAAATTGACTTAGAAGCAAAATTTTAATGTTTTGTAAAGAAACCTGCTCAAATATTAATAGTATTAAATTTAAAATAAATTCTGAATTTTGCTAAAAATTCGAATTTGTAATGTAGTTATGTACTTTAATAGTAATTTAAATACATTATCAGATTGAAACTATTCGATAGAAATTGTAAATATGTTTTCTTTAAATACAATCTAATATTAAAATTATTACAACAATCTTAATGCAGAAAAAAAAAGAATGCAAAAAATTTCCTTGATGATTGTATTTGTTATTTATTAAGATAAATAAATGAAGATACATCTTCAATAAAACAAATGAAACTAGTACTGAAAAGCTTCCCAAAGCAACTTGGCATGGAGATGATTTAAGATCAAGAAAGTAAATCAATTTCATTTAAAATCAAACTATTCCCGCATATCGGGGACCAAATCGCATTATCGTTTTCTGAAGCGTAAAAATTCCATCTTCTATAATCAAATTCACCCTATTACTCCCCCTCTCCTTCCCTTCTATCGCATCCTTCCTCATGAGTCTGTGTTCCATGAAAGTTAAGTGAAGGGCACACGCCAAGTCAATTTATACTCAATCAGAATTCAGGAGAAAGCAAGCAGCGTTCAATATCGTTTGCTCTAGAGAAAAATTACTAAATGAGCTGGAAAAACATCACTTGCAAAAATCGTTAGCAAGCACGCAAAGCAGATTGGATGGATGTCTTTTTTTTTCCTTGAAAAAATAATGTGTAATTAGTGATGCCATCGATTATTTTGTCTTTTAGTAAAACTTAATTTGTATTTGAGGTCAAAATCTTTTTGACTTGTACTCGAAAATAGAAAAAATGAAATTGCAGACGATAAAAAAAAATTTTCAATCATCTAATTTTCATTTATGACAGGAGCTGAATCAGCAAGATAATAGAAGAAAAGAGGAAAATATTTAAGTAAGATTCTTAAAGCTTCATTATTTTAAATAAAAATTCATGTAATGTATAACAGGACAAATCAATTTAGTTACAATATTTTATTCATTTTTTGTCAGTTAAAAACTGGAATGTCATACAGAATTTTGATATTAGATGAATTATGCAAATACCTGTATTGAGTATTTGCCTCTTAATGAAGTTTTGGTTTAAAATGTATAATATTTTTTTTTAAATATTATTATAAATAATTATCATATTCTTAACTTTATACAAGTTAAAAATCAATTTTTTAAAAAAAAGTTTCATACATTATCTTAAATACACTACAAAGTAATTTGAATTTCTATTTTGCATACTATAAACCTGACAAAAATATGCCCCATCTTCAAAAGATAAATTGGAATTAGTTTGAATTTTGTACACTTATGAAAAATAATTTAATAAATGATTTTCCAGCTTAGACTGCGAAATAGAGAACGATCCGTAGCGAAACGGATTAATAAGAAGAGTAGTATTTTATTGAAAATGAAACACAACTAAAATACAAGCTGACTGCTGTACTAATATATACAGGGTGTTTATAATGGTTATAACTTCCCCTATAAACAGCATCATACAACGCAAACGGATGAACGAATTGCAATGAAATGTGATGTATAGACTATACACGAGATGCACTCGCGGAATTTCGAAAAAAAGTATTTTAGTTCCAAAATGTCAACGAGAGGTCGTCTTTTCCGGAAAAACATTAATTTTAGCACAATAAACGACCAAAAACAGAATTAACTGGGAGATGCCTTAACCCTTAACTGGGCAGATGAGGTCTGTCAGAACAGCTAAGAATGGACTTTCGGTCACCCTTTTCATTATATTGTATTTCCATATATATATTTCCATTACATTGTTTTCTATATGCCTTTGTATACTGGAAAAATAAATGTAATTAAGAAATTTAAAAGTAATATGTTTTTTTCTAGAATATTATTTGTTGTAACATATAATTTGAGAAGAAAATATATGTTCCAACGCAGTTGCTTTTTCCGTGGGTGATATATTTTGAAAAAGTTCTAAAATATGTTTATATATTAATAAAAATATCTACAGAATATATTGGTTGATTTTCATGCTAATGCTTTCATTCGAAAATTTAATTTTAGCGTAAAGAAAACGTGATCTCGTAGACCTCAAGTTCCCAGTTAAGGGTTAATCGGCATAAAATTTTTGTATGTGCATTTTGCGCAAACCTGACTTCATGATGAAAAATGTACATTATTATTATCAAAAATACATGTCATTATCATTGATAAATGTTATAGCTTGATTTAGAAGAGTATTTTAAACGCATTTATATCAAATTAATGAAATATGAAGCCTTATTCATAATATTGAAAACATAAACATTTCCTCCTTTTTCTCTTTCTTATATAATATATAATGTGTGTGTGTCTCCTATTTTTGAAAAGCTTGTTTCTGACTTATTTAATATGGTGTTTTAATACATATTAATAAAATTACGCTATTAAACTGGATATTTGCTTTATTTGTATCATATATTTTAAGGTGAAACATTAATTAAATATAATCAATCATTGGCAAAGTATCATAATATTAAAAATTGCTTTATTCACATCATACGTTTAAGGGTGAAACATTAATGAAATATAATCATTCATTGACAAAGTATCATGATATCAAAAATTGCTTTATTCACATCATACCTTTTAAGGTGAAACATTAATGAAATATAATCATTCATTGGCAAAGTATCATGATATCAAAAATTGATTTATTCACATCATACCTTTAAAGGTAAAGCATTAATGAAATATAACCAATCATTGGCAAAGCATCATGATATAAAAAATTTATCAATTAAATTCAGTAAGATTCTTGCCATGTGGAAATTTGAGAACATGAAAAAGCCGACAAGGCAGCAAACAGTTCAAATCTAATGAAAAAAAAATGTTATTCCATTACAAATAAAAATAGTTCAAAAATTTTGCAAGCTATAAAAATAGTTGAAAATAAATTTTGGAAATCTTATATGGAAAAAACTATCTGCGAATAAACTCTTTCAAGTGCAGCTATCTTTCTAAGGTTTGAAAAGTAAAACTCTAACTAAGGTTTGAAAAGTAAAAACTAAAAAGTAACTCCAGAAGGAAAGATGTTACTATCACAAGACTTCTAATAGGCCACACCTATTTGAGACAAAAAACGACTTTTGTATTCTGATCATGTGTCGCTTTATAATAAATGCAAATATATATTTTATTTGCTTTCTGTTATACTTGGGAATTTTTATCTTATAGCATAAGAAATGCAGTTGTAGCAGTCACCATTCAATTACTCACCTGAACTTAAACACACTCAAATTGAAATAATCGTTAGAATCAATAATTTAGTAATGTATATTTAAACCAGCCCAATATGTCCTCCAATATAAATGTTTGAATGATAAGAGTACTAACAGCCCAAATAATTCATGTGTAATGCGTTGCTTTATATAGCAAATGAATAGAAATCTCTTAATAATTGAAGAATTTGATAACATTTTTTTGATTCAGTTATTATATACAAAAGAGGTATTACAGCAATTTTGATTTTAAATATATCTATTCAAAAAATGATGAGCTATAGTCAGTTTTTCTCAAGAAGAATCGTCATTAAAATATGCTTTAACTATTCAAAAAAAATGATGAGCTATAGTCAGTTTTTCTCAAGAAGAATCGTCATTAGAATATGCTTTTTAACAGAACACCATTATAAACACATGTTTCTTACGAACCGTCTTTTGTGAATATGTGATTTATCTGGATTACCGGTTGTGTTTACTTTATTCATAACTTGATGTTCACAATTACCCCAAGAAATAATTTGAAGTGTTTAATTATGACAGACATTAAAACTATATTAATAGTTCCGATGAATAAAGATAGTTCCCTAATATTCTAGAGTCTTGGAAATATCTCCATTATGTGTCGTGTTCTAACATTTTATTCGACACGTAAACAGGAAAACATAGGTAGCAAAACACAGACAAAGCGTACACAAAACAGCAAACGCTCAAAACGCTCAGAGAGAACTCACTGGATTTAAGCACTCAAAAGATAATTCTCTCGATTATTTCTTATGTATTATTATATATGAATCCTCCTCCTATGACTTCATAGTGTTAATAAAAACGTAACTGTTTTATTCATTTATTTTCTAACTTTCATGTTACTGTAATATCACTTTTTTTAACTTATGCAAATCACACAGATATTAAATATAATTTTTCTTCTTAGTTTTCAATAATGAAAGAAAATCCCGTGATTAAATATTTGATGAAACAATAGCAGCTACTTAAATTTCAGTTCAACAGTGAAATTTAATGTTGGAAATTATGCAAAAGAAATATATTTTTAAGAAAAAGACATCAAGTTTGCTTTAAAACAGTTTCACAACAATTAAATGCTATAATTAAAAAACAGTTTCTAAATTTTAAAATGATGTAAAATTTAATTTTATGCAATAATATTTTTGGAAGATATACAA
>JAPMOR010073010.1:23051-49506 GCA_026543865.1 Argiope aurantia
CATTGCCTTATCTAATTTGTAGTTTTCTAGCAGAAGTAACAACCTCAGGGGAAACGAGAAAAGCTGTTAAATAAGTACAGCTTCCTTATTCCCGCGGGACCTAATTAAATGGGATATTGATCTCGAATCGCCGATTTAGCATGGGATACAGGATAGAGGCTGGGTAAAGCGTCGCTAGGGAAGGCCTCGAGCTGTTTGTCGGGGCTCTATCTGTAAACATAATCGTGCATCTTTAATTTATGTTACATTAATGACATGGTCGCTTTTTTGAAAATATTTAAATATATGTCTGTATCCGATAGATTTCATAGCCAAAGATGAAGTGAAGGTGCATCTCACGTTTAAAATTATCTACAGTCAAAGTTGAACTTAAAACGAAACCCTAAGGCTAAATTGAAGCTACACACTCGAAAATTTACTCAGAATGTTTTAATGTTTTTGATGAACCTTATAGGCATAACATTTAAACGCCCTAAGTTTCAAATTTAATACCGTACTTTTAAATCGAATTGTACCCTTGCAGTTGGTGTGTTTTTAATATTTGGCTGCATGTATTTTGCCACTGCATAACGCTCTTTTGAACAAAAGTTAAAAAAAAATAATAAACGTCAGACGTCAAAATTGCTCAAATGATGACATTTTGTTTTCCCGCCGAATTGAACGAAAGACATATATTTAGAAAAAGTTTAACGGAATAAATCTTTGAAGTATTTCATTTTTCTGAAAGATAAAATTACTTTTGAGGTAGGTGAGTATATTATTTTTATTATAATACAATTACTTTTTAGTAAGGGACTGTTTTCTTTGGAGAAAATCTTATTATACTGTGCAAGTATCGGTTTGATACTCAAAACTGAGATATACTAATATATGTATTCATATTTTTTTATATTTCCCTTTATCTGACTACTGCAATAAACACATTGAAATTTTAAAAAAAAATTAATATGGAAAAACAGGCTCTAAGGGTAAAATTGAATTCAGATTTCTTCTGTAGAAGGTTTAAACATTTTTTTTCAAATAGAAAATTTGTTGAGGATTCTAGTTCGTTTGATTAATGGCGTATTCCTTTAGAACATTAATAAATTACTATATACAATATATATAGTCACAATTGCTTAGTGACTTTACTTTTAGACCTTGCTCACAGAATTATAGCCCTAAATTTAAGCTTTCTCACAGAAAGTAATAATTTGCTCATTTTTAGAGCAAATGTCACCTATTAGGAATTCAATAATTATAAAAAATAATGTTCATTGAAACATATTGTGGTCATCGATTTCCAAAAACATGTTTTCCGTAATTGCCCTATCCGCTTTCTTGCTTTATATAGATGACTTGCTTCTAATGGAAGTTTAGGAACACCTGCTTCCGAATAAGCTATCTACTAATATTATGGTGATTGTAGAAAGTATCGTCTGTGATAGATGCCATGTAAAGATGTGATCTGGTACATCTAATGTTTCACATGCTTCTGCTCCTGTTATTTTCTTTATATTTCATAATACACCACGTGGCATTTAGAACATAAATTACATCTTATCCTTCTTAAAGAATAGTCAAATTTAATCACTGGTTATGGCTTCGATAGATATAATTCCATTATCAAAACCTCTAGCCACTAAAGAGTTAATAAACTTTAAGCTGTTTCTGGTCAATAGTCCTATTAGTTAATGTCTAAATACTATTAATTAAAATCACTCTTGCCTTTAGTTAATGTTCAGATATAAGGGAAAAATATTTTCTGTAAGAGTAATTTATTCTCATTACTTTAAATTGAGAAAAAAAACTTATCTTTATTAATTTGAATTTTTATAGTGTAATTATTTAATTAAATATAATTTTTCAGTTCATCAGGAAGATAGAAACTCATTTTTTTAGGTAATTGGTATTGAGACATATCAATCAACTTCCTGAAATATAACGTAAATTTCAATGTAAAAAGATTTATATCTCTCAATGATTCAACCATTTTTGATTTACATCCTCTTCATGAATCTATTTGTAGAAATTAATTGCCAACAAGAAAAGTAATATTGAGTATAATTACTAACAGAACTCATATCGCACTTGTGCCCCTTACTCTTTCAAAGTTTCTTTCTTATGTTTTTCAGTAATCTAAGTGAAGCAGAAGGATTCCTAATGTATGCATATTCTAAATACCCTACTTTATACTTTTTCATATAATATTTTTAAGTTTCTACCATAGAGAATGATTTTTATTGCATTATAAACGTTGGGTTAACATAGTCTCTTGATTTGGATTTTCACTTGTTTTTAAGTTATATTTTGTGGCCAAACCAGAAATTTTATAAGGAAATAGAGCCTTTAATTCGATTAGGAACTCTTCTCAGAAAAGAAAATATCCATCATTCCATTTTATTATATTTGCTGTGTGTGTTTTTTTTCAAAGCATAATATATGCACTCATATTTCAAAATATCTTGTTGTAGTTTATCTTCCCACAACAAAATAGTGCTTCAATTTTTTTGTACGGATTCAGATGACAATTAAGCGATGAAAAATGGCGCAATTATTAATTCATACTTCTTCCATGCACAATCCGCTGGGAAAAAAGATTAATTTTCATTCAAAATTTAGAAAATATTCAAAGCGTTTGTAGTCTCTATTAAAATTTCATTTTCATAAATGAGGTATTTTCTTGGATAGAAATCTTTCTTAATTTGGATATAATAACTTTTATAGCTAAAATTTACTTCAATCCAATCAAAACCGAATCATTGATTCTCATTTAATGATTATTTCAATCAGTTGAATTATTTTCTTATTGTTAGAAGCCGGTGTTGCTGTTTATCGACTTTTTAATATGGAATATTAAATCAGAAGTGGTTTAATGAAGTAGAAAAGCCTTTCAGTTGAAAGGAATGAAGAAAAAAATCTCAAAGCACGATGAGCAATATGTTATTTTGCAGTTTTTAAAAAAACCTTCGACCATCCAAAAAAGGGAAAAGGTTCACACGTTCTATAATGATGTTAAATCCAACTTTAAGGATTGCTATTCAACAGGAAGAAAAAAAATTCATTTTATTTATGATATATATTTTGACGCACAAACCGACAAGGAATGGAATTTTGAAAGACCTCCCGAATATTGAATATTTGATCCTCTTGAAATATTGAGAAATATCAATTTCTTGGGATTAAACAAAAAAAATGATATCAATTTGAAAAATATGTTTTGTTGTTCTCTATCATTTTTAATTTAAGATTGTTGAGAGTTTGAAATGTGATAAAGCAGAAAGAAGTCTCCAAGAAAAAACATGACGGCAATGGTAAAGCAGCTATATATATTTGTAATGATATTTTAAACTCTAATTTCAATTCTAATTAATTCAACTGAAGTTTTGTAAAAATTATTGCGTAAGTGGCTCCCAAGTGTCGAGCGAAGGCATAGAGAGGCGCTGATGTAAACAGTTTCTTCGAACGGATCCATTTGTTTCTCTTGTCAAGGTCGACACGTGTGAGAAATTCCAATCAAATCGGCACGTGTCAGAAATCTCATGTTATATAACACTAAGGATAATTAATTTCTAGCTTCTTCTTTCCTAATATGTTCCTAGGATCGGACGTGTTTTGTCCTCGCCTTCTTGTAAATAAATTATGCCTTCCCGGGATGGATTAAAGCGAATTTAAAAATGCCAAGTCACTTCTCTATCGTCGAACCTTCCATCGGCTTTCAAAATATTAACTAAAATCCCTATCGAAATTTCGTAATATATTAGCGCTATGAAGAAATGTTTTCCCTATCAAAATCACAGGTTATATAAGGCCATGGATAAAATGTCCAAGAGCTTTTTCCTCATTCCTTTTCTGTGTCGTTCTGTGTGTTCATCGCTTGTACATATGCCTGCTTCTTAAAAATGAAATAAAACGACGTCACGAAATAGCAAGTCTCTTCACTGCCTTCAAACTGCATTTCTGCTTCACAACAAATAATGTTACATATATATATATAAGAATTCATAACTTAATTTATACCAGAATTGCTTTTAGAGGAATCACATTATGAGTGAAGGACGCGTGTTTAGTTACTGAACTAAATATTAAAAAAATTTCTTCTTTTTTTTTTATCGAACATTAATGTCGTCGTAACTTGATTTTAGTATAGACATCTTTTGCGAATGTTGTTAATGTCCCTGAATTCATTAAATTAAAAATAATTAAATGTTGAAAACAGACGCAGAATTAAAAAATGATGTTGAATTCAATGTTCCGCAAAATAAGTCCAATGCACATTACTAAGTAATAAAGAAAACAGTAAAAAATAAAAGCCTTATCTAGGTATCCGATTCATGGGAAGTGCATCTATTGCACAAAACTAACCACAGGCTACACTCTGTATGGAAAAAATCGCATTTTGTTGTTGTTGTTAACACTATATCTCTAGAAATTCTTTATTTTATTCCTAGGATGACATAAACCCAAATGAATAACCAATGAAATCATATCACACCTTTTACATCATTATATAAAGTGTCTAGATTATTTTGAAGTTAAAAATTCTCATACTCCCAGCTCTTGATTTTTATAGACAAAAATGATATGATAAAATTGTTCATTTTTTTATACTTTTGAACCAAAACCGAGATTACTGACAAAGTAATAAAGACATAATAATATTTCTCAACTTCAGTTATTACTTTAACCTTCAGACAGAGATTTTGATCGCATACAAAAACTATTAGATTTCGCTATATCAATAAAGAATGCAGCAGTTTATAAAGGCTTTAAATTTTTTTTTAGCTAGGAAAAGATGGTAGAGCACAAATTAAAAAAAAAGGTTTCATATGAGCATAACAAAGTTCCTGGTAAGAGTTCGAATAATAAATTTTATGAAGACAAACTAACATATATCTATATATTTCTTTTGAATAACAGAATAACCAAAGAAAGATTGACGACGCGAGGTATTTGCTTTCAACCGATTTCATCAAAAATTGAACAGCATCTTCTGGAATAAATTGGTTCGAGAATGTAATAGATAGTTCTTCAGACGATAAAGTAAGGATTTTGAAGAGTCTAAACGGAGATCGTATTTTGGATTGCAATGTTTAAATTCGAAATATATTTAGAAATATGTAGAATTTCAAAACAAAAAATGCTAACATTTTACTGCGTTTTCAAAATTTGTTGGATCTAATGTTTTATACCAAAACTAAGCATTTGCAGTTCGAAATTTCTCCAGCCCCTTTTCATTCCAAATTTTTCTTTTGTATTAAAGAATGGTCTTTAAATATAATTGTTTAAAAAGTCATTCTTTCTGAAAAAAATTGTAAAATGAATACGTTCAATTTAATAAGAAGCTCGTCGTGTACGATCTTCTCATTCCCCCTATAGCTGTTAAAACGAATGCTCTTTTAAAAATCTTGATTAATGAAAATTATATGTGAGAGCCTGGAATCAATCAGAATTTCAGTTATCGAAAGTATTTTTCATATTTGTATCTCTATTTTATAGTGCATTGATAATAAGGTATTTGTAATCTTTCTTTACTGCCTTAGAAAATGTATTATATAAATATAAACAGCAGCTGATAACTAAATATTAACTTCTATTAACAATTTATTTTATCAAAAGCATTAAACAATATAGGAAAAGAGTCCAGTATGGTAGTAGGTAAAAGGTTAAAGGGAGACTGTGTCTTAAAGACAATATATTCTTTCTATGGATAGGTTTTACGCTTTCACAAAACTCATGGGAACTTCCTAATATCTTGTCGGACTTCCTTTTGCACAACGAAGTGCAGCAGTTCGACGTGGCATGGATAATTCACATGGGAATATGAGCCATGTTGCCTCTCTAGATGTGTTGCCGTTGCAGGATTTTGCGCACGAACTGACGTCTAGATTATGTGCCATAAATGTTCGATGGGATTCATGTTGGTCGATCTCGGTGGTCAAATAATTCATTGGAATTGTCCAGAATTTTCTTCAAACCAATTGTAAGCAGTTGTGGCCAGGTGAGATGGCGCATTGTCATCCATAAATATTCTACCCTTGTTTTGGTACATGAAATCCATGAATGGTTGCAAGTAGTCTCCAAATAGTTGAGCAAAACCATTTCCAGTCAAGGATCGATCCAGGTAAACCAGAACACCCAGTCCATTCCATGTAAAAAACAACTCGCACATTATCGAGCCACCGCAATCTTGCACAATGCCTTGTTGATAACACGATCCCATGATTTTGTAAGAGTCTAGGCCACATTCGAACTCTACCATCAGCTCTTATTAATTGAAATCGTGACTCATTTGCCCAAAACGCGGTTTTCTAGTCCTTTCAAGGTCCAACTGATATAGTCAGGAACCCAGGAGAGGTGCTGCATGTGATGTCTGCTGTTAGTAAATGCAAGAGTCAATCTTCTGCTGCCATAACCCATCAAACCAAAATCTCGCCGCACTGTAATAACGACCACGTCCGTCTTGCGTCCCACTTTGATTCCTGCGATTGTTTCACACTGTGTTGTTCATATGTTAATACTGACAATTCTATGCACACGTCACTGGTCTCACTTCCGAAATGGAACGCTTCTAAATCCAATTACCATTCCGCTTTGAAAATTGTTTAGTTGTCATTATACATAAAATGGACTTATCAAGAGATAGCATATTGCTATGCCATGATTTTTTTGTATTATCATTATAAAAAATTGCATTGATCATCAATTTATTAATGATTGTTTTGTAATGTGCGTTTTTAATTGCAGATTACATCGACTTTCATTTGACTTTATTGCTTTCTAATGAAAACGGGTATTGCAATAATTTTTATTTTGAATCCAATTATTTTTAGCACTTTGTAAAAACTCATTATATACAATTTTTAATAATTTGATTGTATTTCAAGAGTTGAATCTGTATAATTTCAGAAATATATAGTTAGTAATAAAAACCTATTAATTAATCTATTAATCACTGACTATTCAGTTCCAAGATAACTGGAAAAATTGTATCTAACCTCTATTCTAACATCCTGTTATTACTGATATCTATTTTGTAAATGCAAGTAGTTGTGTTGAATCAATAAAACCATATAATATCATTCAATTTAGAAACTTTGTATTTGCTTAAATTTTTCATGTGCAACATTTAATTTTATACAATCATGCAATGTGCGAGGAATCCTGAAGGTATTAGTAGATTTGTATTTAAAAAAATCGCAATCTTTATATTATGCTTAAAATAATTATTTTAACCTATAAAGTATGACATTCTTTCTTCATAGATCGTGTCATGACTTTCGTGATTGTTGCCAGTTTCTGTGATGGTTTTGTTATTTTACCTAACAAAAAAACATTTCAGGCCAAAAAAAATATGTGTTTTTTTTTTAAATCACGAATGGCATTTTTGTTCTCATGGGATTAAATTGGATTTTTGGCTAAAATGATAAACAAAGAAGTCTTCTTGTATTGATTAAAGAAAATGAGGTGGAATATCGAAGTTGATACTTGCTACAGCATCTCTTAATTTATCGTCTTTTAATGACAGGGTTGTATATTTATTGCTTTACTTAAAAAATATACAAGATAAATTAGCCGGAGATAGAGAATACTTAAATTTTTAGTTCCAAAGTGTAACCACATCCGATTATAACATCCTACTTTTTAGCGAATTACCATATATTTTTACTTTCATTCAAACTTGATTTGCAATTTATCGTTACAAATTAGAACGTAATGGGATTCTCTTAGACCTAATTTAAGTGTACTGCACACAAGTAAATTGATTTGAAATTATTATCATTATTTCGTTCTGCTCCACTTAAATCATACTTCCGTAATTGTCTGTAATTATAATGAGTGAATAGAACTATGATTGTTGATTAGAAGTTTACAAATTGCTCTTTAATGATATTAATTATTAGGTCACTTTTCCAAACAGAAATCAAATCTAAACTTTAGATTAATCTGTTAAATAACACAAAAGCTGGGCATAAAAAATGTAGGCATTATATATTTAAAGAATTATTTTCAAAGTTGTGAGTTAAAGTTCTAAAAATGTATCATCACATTTTCTCTGGATAAAGTTATTTTATCTATCGCAAGAGTGCAAACTACATTTTATAAAGTAAATAATACAAAATTTTTCTGAATTTAGCCCTAGAATGAATGACTTTTTTTTATTTATTTATAAATATATATGCGTGAATTTTAAATAGCTGCATATAATTCAGGAAAATTATCACAATTTTTAAATTACTTTTTCGTGAAATTTAAAAAAAATTAAAATGCTACGTTACGAATTAAACAATATTCCAAAGATACAAATGACATTATAATAATTCTGCAATAAAATTAAAATCAATTTTTATCCATATATTTTTTAGTGTGCAAAATATATTTTGATAGTATTTATAATGGTAGAATAACTCGTATAAAAGCCATCGGGATTTTTCAAAACTCCCAAATTAAATCTTATTCTAGTACTGCTATTGCCATATATCGGTCTTTTCTACAAATCTTTATCAATATTCCTTAAAATATTTCCAAAAATTACTCATTATTGCACTTTGGAATTGTCATGTGCAGCCTATAAATGGAACACAAATATGTAGCAAAATGGCTACACGATGCACTGTAGGATTGAAAAATTTTGTTCGGTTTCTTTCTGGTGCATTCATTATTGTAATAAATTTTATTTTAAAACTAAATAATATTATATTAAGCTATACAAAAATTAAGAAGCATATGCCAGCAATGTTGAAAGACATTCAATAATCTGTAAATATAAACTATCATTTACTGCAATGCTATTTTTCTAACTGAAATAATGAAACATAATTGCATTCAAGCATTTATTAGTCAATTAACTTGCATATATTTTAGTTTCAAATCTATCCACTCGAGCATACGAATTCTTCTAAATTAAATCTTCAGCTTTGGTATTTCAGTAGATTAATAAATACGTTTTGTTTATTCACTAAAATAATTCTTCCTGACTGTTGCGATTTTATTTTAATTAAAGGTCTTGTACGAGGGAATTGCGTCCTGGTTTAAACATAGGATATATTGGAAAATTTTATCTGTTTACTCTTTGCGTCAATGCTGCCATTTTTAACCATCTTTAATTGTTCTTTTTTCGAACACAAACACCGTTTTCGGGAAGGAGAGGGAAGCTGTTTAATATGTATGGCTCTCGCAATCCCATGAGAATTGCTGATTAAAGGGGTGATACATGACAGGGGCTGTCTAAAATGTCAGTGGGGGGCGTCGTTTATTGGAGATAACGTTCGCGTTTGCATATCCAATTGACTGAGGTTTGATTGCATAGGTTTTGGCTTTTTTTTTTTTTTACTTATTTTGTAGATTTATAATCTGTTTGTGTAATCAGTGTTATCGAAAATTTCATAGCTAAGTATATTTTTAAAATGTGAAATATTCTTCTACAAATTTTATTTATGTAATATATCTAAGTCTTTTCAAATACTCCTTTAACTTCTTATACATATTGATTCTAAAAACAACATTGAACTCTTAAGAATGTATCATCGAAAGCTACCATTCTTTAATTTGGTAGCTTTTCCCATATAGATTGCCAAAATTTATTTTGAATTATTCTTATTGCTTGTAATGTATCCGTTAATAGAACAAAATTTTATTTCATCAGGTTTAAGCTTTTTGCTACTTTGTAAGCATTTTCATTTCCCAAAATTCCAAAATGACCAGAAATCAAACAGAATTTAATTGCGAAATTATTTTTGAAGGAATCATACAAATACGATCCATATATTTTAATTGGCTGCTATGTGATATTATACATATGGAAACTATAGAATAAGATGCGAACTCGATTTTTTCTTATCCAAAAAATAGAAACTCTATCATTGGATAACCAGTGCCTTTCACAGTAACTAACATATGTATTGCCATAAGGTCCTTTAATTTAAATAAAATATAACCACATTTATTAATAAATTTAAAATAAAATATTAATCAAGAATCTTTAATCAATTATTCCAAACTCTATGATAATAAAAAAAAATCCTAACTCATCCCGCAATGTATATTCCATTTTCAGAATAAGTATCCAGTTCTTTCAAAATTGCTTTAACAATAGATTTATGAATTCGTAGCAAATTCAATCAAATTACAGGGTCGCGGTGGCCTGGTGGTAAAGTCTCGGCTTCGGAACCGGAGGATTTAAGGTTCGAGACCCGATTCCACCAAAGAACCGTCGTGTAAGGGGGTCTGTTGCACGTTAAATCCGTCCTGCCCAAACGTCCTCCCGCTGGTGTGGTGTGGTGTGGTGTGGAGAGGGGGTGCCAGCTCAGGTGTCGTCCTCGTCATCTGACCGTGGTTCAAAATTACGAGGTCCGTCCCAAAATAACCCCAGTGTTGCTTAAAATGGGACGTTAATATAACTAAACTAAACTAAATTCAATCAAATTACAGAGTCGCGGTGGCCTGGGGGTAAAGTCTCGGCTTCGGAACCGGAGGGTTTCAAGTTCGAGACATGATTCCACCAAAGAACCGGGGTGTAGGTAAGTCTAGTGTATATTAAATCTTTCACGGCAAAATGTCATCCCACTAGTGTGACGTGGAATTGAAGAGTGTAAGCTGAGATGTCATCCTCGTCATTTGATTGCGTTCAGAATTACGAGGTACGTCCTAAAATAACCCTAGTGTTTCTTTAAAAATGTTATGTTAATATAACTTAACTATGTCAAATTATTTAGCAAACTCTATGATTTTTAAAAATCGCGTATTTACGAAACGAAATATTGAGATGACACATTGAGTTCAAATAAAAAATCTCAAACCAGGGGGCAGGTTTCATTCAATTTTAGCTCTAAAATTCCAATTCTGATCACGAATACAGTTCCTTTCTTCCACATCATTGCCTTAACGGTATTTAGTTGTTGGCTTCTTTCTGATGGAAATCGCATCCTTCCAACAAAAGAAAGAAGTTGTTTAATATGTGTGGCATCCTTATTCCCACGGGAGCTGATTAAACGGGAGCATCGATCATGATTTGCCATCAGTAGAGTTGAGACATGACAGAAATAGGATAAAGTGACGATTGGGGCCTTCTTTATGTAATGAAATTTTCGCAATTGTATCTTTACTAAGCTTTTCCTTGGTGGGATATATCAACGATTTTTTTTAGATCTTTAACCTTGATATTGTTACGAAAATTGTTTCTGCCGGGGTTCGTTTGGATAGTGGAAGTGATATGGTGTGTAGAACGTTCAATCAGCAGACGATAGTAGAAAATAAAACAACGACGTTTATTTACACGAAGACACACAGGACAGCACAAAAGCGACAACTATATACAGCACAGAAGACGATTATCTTCACCCGAGACGTGTAGCATACAACAGCATACACAGCAGCATACAACCAGAATCTACTGCAGACAGTAGTGCACAGCTCAGTTCAGCACTAGCTTGACTCAGTAGCTTCCGACTACTCCGTCTTCCACTTCTCCGACTCTGATTCGGATTACTGACTCTTTCTCTGGCAGCTGCAGCCCCTTTTATAGGTCTCAGGAGGCGGGGCTAGAAGCCTCTCAACCAATCAGGAACGTTCGAGGTGTATCTCGGTTCCTACTGGACGGATCGGGAAAATTCTCGAAGTTTCGGGTATAATCTATTTTGGCTATTTATAATCTAAATTGGTCGCCAAGTCACCAAATGGTCGCCAAGTTTGTCGCCAAGCTCTGGGACCCCCGACACGACGCCCAGACTCTGTCCCATACATATGACTGTAAAACATTCTTTCCATTGATGGAACCAACTATGCTGGGAAGCCGAATTGCAGGTTTGTAACAATATGTACTTTAGATATTCGATAATAAACACTAATCTATACGTAAATATATTCGGGATGATGAGAAAGTTTCAAAACTACTATTATAGTGGTGTGTTGTGGTTTTCTAAGGAACTAACTGGCCTTAAATACACTATTTTTAATCTTCACAAACACAGCTACACTACAAAATTCACAAACACTTATTACTACAGACACACATAGAAAATTAGGTTAAAGATCAATATGATGAATTGAAAAAAAAATCATTGAAGATTAGAAAATTTATGGTCCTTGTATTTTTTATACCATGCTACGTTAATTATTTATATTTTATATTCATACATCACTTCTATTATTCACAGGCCTATTCAGTAAATATTTGTTTAAAAAATTTATCCTTAAATTTTTGCAACACTAGCAAATAAAAGCGAAAGAATTTTCTAAGATTTTACATATTCATTCATAAACCCTAGAGGCAACTGGATCATTTCGTTTCGACATATGTACGATGCGCGACTTACACTTCGGAATATATACTTCTCGGCTATATCTAACGGCCTCGAAATTCTATTTCTGACTTTCGCCATTTCTAATTCAAACACATTCTCGAACTGCTTCATTCATTTTAGATTAGATCATTTTGAAACCGGAGGACTGCTACTTTTCAGTGAATTTATAATGCAGAAAAGGTGAGAGAAAATTTTCAAAGCTCAGAATTTATACGTGAGGAGGAGAAAAAATGTGTGGGATTAATTTGCATTCATAAAAGTACATGCATTATTTATTATTACGCATTGTTTTGGAATGTGGAATGAAACGTATGGTTAGGATGTTATGATTCAGGTTTTGTAAATGTATTTTAAAGTGTAAAGCTAACCTCGATTCTAAAGAGCATTGTTTTTAAAAAGTATATACTTCTTTTTTTTGTCTTTTTATTTAGTTCTGACGTTTCAAATAACTTTGTGTTTTTTTCTTGATTATCATGGTGTATTTTGCCATTACTTTCGTTTTATATGATATTATTAAAAAATATTAAAAACCTACAATGTATATTGTTTTCCGGGGAAGTTTATCTCACAGTAAGGAAGAAAGATTTACAAATATTTTAATGGTTACTCAATGTTAGATGGCAAACAGAAGGCTCTAGAATATACAAGAATTATGGTGTTATCAGTTAGGAGCCAAGATCAACAGGCCATGTTAGAGAATTCGATACTCTTTCAGGGATACTATATAAATAGAGAATTAGATTTTTCTCTATGGAGTTTGGATCGCAGAGCAAGCTCTCCAGCTGAGCGTTTTGTACCGTGCAGTAATTCAAATAGCAATATGCTTTCTTATCCTGACAATATAGCTTATTGTACAATGTTGAGTGATAATATATTATTTAATATTTAACATTATACAGTATTACGAATATTGTTTAAAATTATGCAATGTTGAACAATATACGTGTGCTACTAATTTAAAGTCTACAAAAGTTGTTCTTTGTGTACATGATAGCTCAGATTTTGTAACCTCTGCAATGTGTTTTTCAAAATAATTTTAAAACATCTGTATCATATTAGACTTTTACTGTATGCCTATCATATGATTTCCGTAGTGAATGTATTACAGTAAATTGGCATTTTCCACATATTATTTACATAATATTATGTGCACAAATAATATTAAGAGTTGGATGATTCGTAAGGAATCATTAAACTTGATGCGTTTAATTAATTAATTTGAAATTCTCTATTAATTTTTAAAAGAATGTACCTCTATTAAAAGCAATATTGAATTTCTGCTTTAATTGAATTTTTCTGCACAATGAAGGATTCTCATATTCACTCAATACCATCATTTCAATAAGATTACTGAATAAAGAATAATGGATTCATATATTCTAATTAACTTCTTCTCAAAGCGAAAAGGAATCAATTACCACCATCGTTGCAAATTTTGAGCTGCAATCTTCATTATCATATTTATTAAAACTTCAATGTCTCCGAAATTCCATATTCTGATCTGATATCCTTTAAAATTCAGAAATGAAATATGACTGTGGCCTGAATTCTCTGTAATTAGTTCAACTGGATGAATAACATGAAAGAAGTTTAAATTTAACAGCTGAATCCCTCACGCTCCATATTAATTTCGACCCAAATAATAATAATATATTCTATTTAAATTCAAATTGTTGCATCAAAATTATTTGGAATCTACCAAATATTATTTTATTTAAATGTTAAGAAAAATTTTTTAAATACATTCTGAAAATATGTCATATATTTTTAAATTTTAGAGGTATAAAAAATTAATATACAGGTAATTAAATAATAAATTGTCATATATGTTTTTTTGTAAGCAAATTTCATTTTTTCATCACTGTTTTAAGGCAGACGATTACGTTGAAAGTTGATTTTATATTAAAAAAAATATCAATTTCTGACTTACTTTTTTTATAAAATTGTTTGGATTTGGTTTAATTCTTTAAGAATACATTCATTCTTTTCATTCTTTAAGAAGTTCCATTGATTTCCAGAAATTTCTTCATACAAATTTATTTACATTAAAGCTATTAATATATTTCATTATATAAGTAGTAATATACAAAATAAATAATAATTTATACATTTATATATTATAATTTTTTACGTTATAATGATATTTATTTAAAAAAAATTTTTGTTTTATAATAAAATTAAGTATGAAATGCTTTTTATAAATACTAGTTTTTTTATACAATGCGAGAGACCTCAGCAATTGTAATCTAAAATTATTATATCAAACTTAACAAATAATTTCTCAATTGGTTCCGTATTTCGTAAACTATAGAATAAGACTTCAGTTCATCGAAAAAGATTTAACCATTGCTTTAACCCTTTCTCGACGGGCATGTCATTTATGCATCACCAGCGAACGTCTCTCGCAACCGGGCGTACTACCCGTGCCTTTCTGGAATATCGAATTCATGTATATTTGCATTTTAAACTGGAAGAATTTTTCATCGTTACTACATGGTTCCCTGTGTCCATTACTTATGAAATAAATATAGTTTTAGTATCCTGACCTTCAGTTTGTTCATATTCAACCTGACATTGATATTTTACTCATTAGCTGTTGCAAGGGAAAGGGGGTAAGACTATTGTAAATAAATAGAGCTGGGTTATGTAATTTTCCACTTGATATAATCATTTGCGTTTTCAAATTCGTTTCTGCTTTTTTTATTATTAATGTGCAACTGTAGTCTTTACCGACAGTTTTGTTGTATTTTCAGTAGCTTTCAGTTACATTTCACACACTTCTATTTCTATTATGGAAAATCTTGGTTTTACGTTTTAAGACCCGATTTGTCAGATGAAAAATGCCTCATATTATGAATGATCTTATAATCTAAAAAGGTAGAAAAATGACGGAGTGGGGAGTTATTTATTTTTTGTGATTTTTTTTCAAAGTTAGGTTTAGAGACGCAAAAACACCATCCTGTGGGATGATTCCTTTCGAATACGCTCCGTCCCTTACGTGCGTCTAGGATAGAGGTCTCCGGTTCCGAAAGGGTTAATGGTTCTTCATGTTTAAAATTCTAAAATTACATGTTATTTATCAATGGAATCCCAATATTTAAAAATGGACTACTTCTTAATTTAAGAACATGGTAATAAGTTACTTTTAAATTTTGAACAAATTATTTGATAAAATTCTGAATTTAAATATTTATTCTTTACGCCTTTTTTAACCATAAAATCCATATTTCCTATATTTTTTAACATTTTTGAATTTTAATTAATATATTTTGGTTTCATTGATGTTTGTTCAATTTATACGATATAAAAACTTTATATAGTTAAAGAATTTTTAAAAAATTTATCCCGAATGTAGTTATATGATTTACTTAAATGATTATGAGTTAAAAATTCCGTGTCAAACCTAAATGGCAATTTAAAAGGTTTTCATTTAAGAAGGGAAAACTACGTAGGTAAGTTTTGGTATCCATACATTGCTTCTTAATTTTGGCCCTTTATTTATATATTTTTAGAGCTTTGTTCCAATTTTCTAAGGTATAATTCGGAAAATTAAGGTCACTTATGATTTAAAAAAGACTTTAGTTTACAATTAACTAAAAAACCTCAGCCTAATTTTTTCCACATCAAATGAAAGAAAGGAGAAGAAATATAAAGTGCATAAAGCGAAACTGCAACCGTGACTTTATCCATTCTTTGTCGGAGCAAAATATAAGCCAAAACCATCTTCATTTTCTTTCAGTTATCTATTCTTTCTTCCCATAACTTCTTTTCTTCGCGTTCTTACCTATCTGTTTTCGCCTTACTTAAGAGTCAGCTCGGCTGTTTTTGTCGTTTCTCTTTTCTTCTTTCCCATTGACTGCGCGGCGAAAAGTTTTATCTCTTTTTCTGCAGTATATTTTTACGTCTTGTTATTGTATAAACAGAATATATCAGAAATTTTCTTTGAACCTCTTTCCATTATCTAGAAATTGTTGTTCCCTCTTAATTTTTCAATTTGAGCCATTTGAGAAGTCAAAACTTTGCCATGACACATGAATTTTTATAAGGTATATAAGATCTCCCATGCTTTTAAAGTCAACCGCAGTCTATAGCATCTTTTGATCACCTGTACAATTTTGTCGTGTTCCTCAATGTCGATAAATTAGCCATAACCTATTACGGCTCATATATTGCTCAAAATAGTATGAAATCGCACTATAATCACAATATTGTATAATATTGTTCAATGTTGGTAAAACATTTAACGGTTTCTGGTAACACATGTAGAAATGAGAAGACTGAAAATAGAGGAAGCACACAGTACTATAAGAGGTTAAGACACATGAGGCAATCGAATCCATGAGATAAGACTTTGCCATGACACATGAATTTTGATAAGGTATATAAGATCTTCCATGCTTTTTAAGTCAACCGCAGTCTATAGCATCTTTTGATCGCCTGTACAATTTTGTCGTGTTCCTCGATGTCGATAAATTAGCCATAACCTATTACGACTCATATATTGCTCAAAACAGTATGGAATTTCACTATAATTACAATATTGTATAATATTGCACAATGTTGGTAAAACATTTAACGGTTTCTGGTAACACATGTAGAAATGAGAAGACTGAAAATAGAGGAAGCACACATTACTATAAGAGGTTAAGACACGTGAGGGAGTCGAATCCATGAGATAAAGGCACTTTTATTTGCCGTTATAAGAAAAGACAGATTTAATTCTTACGCTCAGTTTAATAGTAATGATAGTTTTAATACTGATTTATTTGAAAAAAGGTATCATTTTTATAGAATTTAATTTTATTCCCCGATAATCTAAAATAATTAAGGTCATATGAAAATTATATATTATATGCAGTTCTTAACAGACACTTATGGCGCCCTACAAAGAATGAATAGTTAAAAAATAATAGTTATTCAAAGCTTTCGATATCTTTTCAACTTAAAATGTCAACAACACTGATGTATCTTAAACATTCATAATAGCAAAATCTCTATCGGATTCTGAAGCATCTGCATAATCATCTGCACGGGAAAATTTCCAACAATATTTTTGAAATGTTAAGTTTTTTAATGAATACAATCATATTGCGCAGCATGGTGTAGAATATTGAACAAATATATTCGATTGAATATTGTATTTTTCAATATTCAATACGGCGAATATTGTTTTAATGTCATACAATATTGTATAATATATGTGGGCTACTGGAATGTAGTCATGGAGATGTTTAATAAATTATTGATGCTCGCAAGAGATAAATCAGTGATTATTTTTGGGAAAAAGCTGTTTACTTAAGATAAATGTAACATAAAATAGTTGATGAAAACTAAATACAAAATTAGTTGATTAAAAATAGCGAGATTAGTTTCTTTGTTTCTGAATTTTGAAATTAATTATTATTTTTATTTTTAAGCTAATAATTAAATCAAATCAAATTAAATACATGAATACATACATCCATTCAAAGAATACGATTTTTTTTTCTCGTAACAGAAATTATAGTTTTTTTTCTTCTTTCTTATATTTCAGTCGAGAGAAATTCATTCACCTACAGCTAATCGAGTCAACAAAATTATCCAAACACTAGAAAAAAAAAAAACTTTCTCAGTTTGAATTTAACACTCCCTGTCAAACAAAAATAATATATCTGAGATACGTCGTTTTCTTATTTCTAAATCATGAACATAACTTCTAGAATAATAATAATAAAGCTACTTCTTTAGATGTGCTTTAAAGTTTTTCTTAATTGTAAAGGTTATTTTAAATTATCTTACATCAACTTTGTAAGACCCTCCGCTCCTCCGCTCCCAACGACGAAGATTGCAAACCAGTCAAGAGGGAAAAGGTCACGTGGTATCCGAGGGGGTGAAACCAGGCGAGAGACGGAACAGGAAGTGGATCAGACAGATAAGGACGAGGGACGACGAGCGAAGGTGGTGTGGTTCGCTATGAACGAAAGAGACTTGATTCACTTTTATGTTTTATATTTTAATCCATTACTGTAAATACGTAAATAATATAATAATCTAGAATATATTGGGTTCCTGTATTTATTTATACACAATCATCACGATTGAATCGGACGATTATTAAGATTGAACTGGATATAAAATGATCACTCAGGCCTAGACATCGAATAGGCGCCAGCCGTTGTTGGAATAGCTAGGAGAAATACACGTTGGAAGTGTAAGGGAACTTTACTAACTTAAAATCGATTTACTTCATATATACCTTTTACTGCACTGAATTTATCAATAATATGATAACGTTTCTTTTCTATTATAGGCTTAGCTACAACTCTTGGTTCCGGGGTGTATGCCTTGATTGCTGTCGCAGCCCACGATCATGCCGGCCCCTCTGTCGTTCTATCTATCCTGATGGCAGCCGTCACCTCCTGTCTCGGGGGTAAGTGATCGTAAAATGCATACATTCTTATCTAATTGCAAACCAACTTTCTGGCATCAGCCGATATTATTGATCTTCTTTCGCTTTTAAGAAAATGTTATCATTATTGTGTCAAGGAGAAAAAATTGAAGTATACCGAAATTTATAATTTGAGATTAAAACGTAATTTGAATATTATTTGCAAGAATTAGAATATTTTATGAAGCAGCTCCAGTATACGGCCTAGTGGCGCTATTTTTTTCACCAAGAAGTCGCCAATAATGTGTGTTTAGGATGTTGTGATTCTTAACCGGAAGTTTTGAAGCCACGTTAGGCTTATTTCTAAGACTGACAAAATGCACTAGACTATAAGTCAGTGGGTGGCGCTGCCCCCTTTTTTTATTTTAAATAATTCAGATAAATATTATGATTATTGACTAATTTTTGAAGTCATGTTAGGCTTAATCCTAGGACTGACGAAATACACGAGCGTAAGTCAGAATGGGGGGGGGGTATTGAAATATTTATTATAAAGATCCAAATGAAATGATTTGTTTAATTATAAGTATAATGAAGCATGATGAAATGCTCACTTGCTTTTAAGTATAATGAAATGCTCAAAATTAATATTAAATGATGATGACGAAATTATTTTTTGCTCCGATTTTTTAAAATGATTTCTTAATTTTATGTTGAATATGTTCTCATGAAAACATTGATATTTTTTTCATTTTAAAAGCATAGTTTATAAAAGTTAATAGCTGTATATGTGAGCTGCTCCTTATAAAAACACATAAAAATACTGAATATGTTCTAAGGTTTAAGGTTACCGTTTGTCGCCAAATTTCTCGCCAATTTGGCGGAGGCCGTATACGGGAGCTGAGCCAATTCTTAGATTATACAAAGCTTTATATTTTTCCACTCTCATCTCAAATATCTCCATACTATATTTCGTCATCATCATTTAATATTAATTTTGAGCATTTCATTATACTTAAAAGCAAGTGAGCATTTCATCATGCTTCATTATACTTATAATTAAACAAATCGTTTCATTTGGATCTTTATAATAAATATTTCAATACCCCCCCCCCCATTCTGACTTACGCTCGTGTATTTCGTCAGTCCTAGGATTAAGCCTAACATGACTTCAAAAATTAGTCAATAATCATAATATTTATCTGAATTATTTAAAATAAAAAAGGGGGCAGCGCCACCCACTGACTTATAGTCTAGTGCATTTTGTCAGTCTTAGAAATAAGCCTAACGTGGCTTCAAAATTTCCGGTTAAGAATCACAACATCCTAAACACACATTATTGGCGACTTCTTGGTGAAAAAAATAGCGCCACTAGGCCGTATACGGGAGCTGCTCCTAAGAATTTTTAATTTATACTAGTAGAAGTTTAGGAAACTGTAATGCTAGATATTTTAGCATCTTTTGTCTAATTCCTCATAACTATTATTGTAATCCATTCAAGTGGTTATTGTGTAATATTTTTTCTCCAATGAAGTTTTGGATTTCAAATAATAAAACATTCTTTTTCAATAAAAAATATGTATCCTAGAGTGGCTTCTCTAAAACAGCGCCACAGATAGGTTCATTACAAGATATTCTTAATCAAATTTGCAAATTCTATTTATTAGAAAATATAAGGATATTATTAACACCATGTTTAATATAAATGATCAGCTTTTTGTCTTTTACATTACACTGTTTAGCTATTATAATACTTATAAGCTATTATAATACCTAAAACAACATTGTACGGGGGTTGGAACTTTAATAGTGGCAACACTGCTGTAAAAACACCACGCAACAAAACCAAAGAACGTCACGTATACCACACGTTAGCTACATACCTACCTTACCTCTCATCAAAACACTCATCCTTCCTACGTCACGCGCATGCGGAGTGACGCGAAGAACTGATCCTTGTATATTAGCTTGCTGTCTAAAGTAAGTGTTGTCAGGATGTTTTCAAAACAAGAAAAACGAAGTTGGATAAAAATGGAATGTGCCAGAGGTCATACAGCACGACAATGTCATCTAGGGCTACAAGAGACTTGCGGGGAATCTGCTTTGCCTTACAGAATTGCTGCAAGATGGGTAAAAGCCTTCAATGAAGGAAGCCAAAATGTGGCAGACATGCATCAGCCAGGTCGTCCTAGTGGCAGCGAAGCAGAAGTGCATGCTGTTGCGGCACTAATGGACAGTGATGATGCCAAATCATTCGTGAGCTGGCCCGACAGACAGATTTGTGCATACTACTGTGCTGCACATTCTGAAGGAACGCCTGGACATGAGAAAAATTGCTTCATGATGAGTTCCACATCATTTGACGGAAATGCAGAAATGGCTACGATACGATGCTGCTCGAATCCACCTGCTATGAGCGAAAAGGAGAGGCTATTTTACGCCGTATCATTAGGCTGGATGAGATTCGGGCCAGATCATACCAGCCAAAACTGAAACGTCAATCAAATGAATGGCGTCATTACGGGTCACCACGAAGTTCGAAATTTCTTCAGAACCCTAGCAGTGTGAAAGTGATCCTTATTTTCGTGTACGACTGTGATGGTGTCATCCTAACGCATACCTTTCCCCCACAGCAGACCGTCAATGCGGAGTATTACTGATCAGTTTTGGGGCACCATCTCAGACCAACTTTGAGAAGAAAAAAAAAACTGCGTCACTTTCTGGAGAACGTCCCTATCATTTTTCATGACAATGCTCAGCCGCATGAAGCGCAAGCTGTGGCTGATTTGTTGGATCGATGGGGCTGGGAAGTACTTTATCATCCACCAAACTTCCTAGATCTAAGCCCTTGTGACTTCGACTTAATTCCTAAGATGAAGGAACCACTTCGTTGCATTCAATTCAAAATTGTTCCAGAAATTCTTGCGGCAGTAGACCGATCCATTCGAACTATCAACAGAACAGGCACTGCTCAGGTGTTCTGTGACTGTGAAAAGGGTTGTACACAATGCTGGTGACTATATTGAAGGACAGTAAAACATGGTGACATGAATCACTTTTGTATTCCTTATAAATAAATAGTTGCCATTATTAAAACTCCAACCCTCGTATATAAACATGGATGTCTCTTAGATATAAGTAATATTAATGAATAAATAAATAACATATTTTCGCAAATCAAATCAATCATTAACTTGTTAAGTTAAAGGTGTGGTGATTTATTAAACTAAACTGTTAATTTGTTAATAAAGGCCCTCATAATACGTACTACCTAAGACCTTGAATATACATAAATCTACCATTATTTTCAATTTTTCTCAGACGTATTTGCCTGCCGCTCTAACATTCGATTTTTGCATAAAATTAACTTCTAACAAACGCACAATCGCACTAAAAATAGCACCAATTTGACGCGAGAGACCTGAACTGAAACAATTCGATTAGTTTTGATACCAAAAAGTGAATAAGTGCTTATGTTTTCAAACTCTTCTTTTCCTTTACAAAATCTTTTGTAAGTATATGGTGAACAAGGTGATATTCCTTTAAAAAAGAAAGCATTACCTGTTTTAAAAGCATTCATACTTATTATTATTTTTAAAAAGATCTACTTGGCGTCAAAAATGTATTTTTCTTTACCATCAATATCTGCGTGTTTCTTGCGATAAGGTATATAGGAGTTGTTGTGGTCTGGTGGTATATTCTCAGCTTCGGAGTCAATGGCTTCCAGGTTTGAACCCCAATTTTATTAAGATAAGTTTATGCAGTTCAGCCGTACGGTAATTCGGCGATGGCAAATACAGTCCCTCTGAATTGTATTAGTTTAGAGAAAGCTGTTGTCTCAGATGTGCCCTCGTAAACTGATCATGGTTCAAGATTATGAGGTTCATCTCAAAATTCACCCATATTTATTCAAAACTGCACAAATATAGAAGTAGATTGAACTGTAACCAAGTTCTCATATTTTAAACGAAGCAGCAACAATACTGACCATCTACTTAAAAGAGCCTGGACTCAAAAATTCTATGAAAAATTTTTTGGGGACCTCAAAGATAAAAAAAAATGGGTTTAAATTTGTTTAATGCATATTTGATGACTTTTGTAGAACAAAACAAACAACTTTTGAAGTATATATAGCTCTTAGCATCATAATTAGAAAAACTTAATAATCCCCAAAATTGCTTCAAAAGGAAATTTTTATTTCTAACTATCCCCATAGTTTCCACGCATCATCCTGTCGATAAGTTATTACAATAATTCGATGTGAATTCATAGACAAATATCATTTGTGTCTAAAAAGTGAAATTTTTGTTTATGTATTTAATCAGTTCTAAATTAGGTTATACTATAACAACAAAATACATTCATGTCCATAAATTAAGGATAATTCATAGTCACGCGGAAACAGATCTCTAAAACACATATATCACCCGTAAAATGACTGAATATACACATCGTCAAAAATCATATGCAAATTGCAGGAAGCCATTAGATGACATCGATAGTAAATCACAATGACGAGGCGTAGGAGAGTGACGTATAACCACATAGTTATGACAAAGAACGCATTTGGTTGATTTTTTACGTGGTAGAATTATCGGCTGTCTGAAATGTTGGCGTACTCAGCTGGAAGTATCCGAGGAACTTGGAATTGCCCAGGCTTTCAACCATCACGCCCCATCTTCAGGCTTTGGCAACGATTCCAAGATGATGGTAATGTGAGTAGACGTTACAGTTAATTGGCAGTTACTGCGAAAAGAAACAGATAGAGCACAGCATCATACCTGTCTCGTTAGCTCTCTTCAGCCACTGGTACGGCAATTTTGTGTACAAAAGCTTAGGGTAGATTGGTCTATGTGCTGTAGGCCTGTCAGATTTGTTCCACTTACTGCAACTCACTGTAGCCTGCGGTTAGCCTAGAGTAGAGAGCATACATTGTGGATACCGCAACAGTGGGCTTGTGTGATGTTTTCCGACGAGTCCAGATTTAGCTTGCAATCAGATTCTCACCGGACTTTCATGCGGAGAGCGCCAGGTACCCATTACTACCAAGAGAACATCATTGAATGACACCGTTACGGTGGTGCAGGATTGCTCGTTTGGGGAGGGATTATTCTGGGTTCCAGAACTGACCTGCAAGTTGAAATTGGAAACATAACAGGCTAAATCTATCTGGATGTCATTCTGGAACCACATGTACGTTTGTCTCGGGGCACCATGGGCATAGAATTCATGTTTATGGATAACAACGCCCGTCCTCATCGCGCAAACATCATAAACGAAGGCCTTCGATCAGAAGATATATCCTATATAGACTGGCCAGCATTCTCACCTGACTGAAATCCAGTACAGCATGTGTGGGACATGCTTGGTCGATGAGTTGCAGCCCGTCAACCACCTACTACATATCTACCAGAACTTCGGATAGCATTGCTTGATGAGTGGTGTAATATTCCCCAAGATCAGATCGATAATTTGATACTCAGCATGCCTAAGCGTTGTACGGAATGTATTGCATCGTCTGGGAGACATACTATGTATTAACCATCATACCAACCATGTAATATTGGTTGTTGTAAGTAGTTTTTTTTTTTTTTTTTTGTAATTTGCTCCAGGGAGCAAAAAAATCGCAATTTTTATTTATGATATTAAACATATAGCATATGTTTTGCGCTTTACCTTTTGTTTAATAAATAGGCTTTACAAATAAGTCACATTTGTTTTGCTTCTGAATATTTCTTTTCCTGAACTTGCATTATCCTTAATTTATGAACATGAGTATAAAATAATACTTGTCAGCTACGAACAAATATAAAAAATAAGACATAAAAGTTAAGATAAGCGTTTCTGTTCCAAATTTGTAAACTTGCTCTCTAAAAGAGAAATTATACAATCTTTAGTGAATCATTTTAAAATGATGGATTTTGATGTAACAAGAATTTTTGATGCCCTCGAATAATTATCGCTTTAATTATATTTCAAACCACGATCCAGAATCTTATTTCCTCTTTTTACATCTTTATTTTAAATTAACTTTTCATCAAAGTTCTACTAGCAGAAAGTTAATTACCGTAATCCATCACAGATTGTCAGAAGCTATACAATTTTAGAATGCTTGTTAAAGTCTTCGTGTAAATTTAACTCCCTAGCTATTTAAGATTTGTTTCCATGTGATCAAAATAGCTGGGCAAGATTTTACACATTATTTTCATCTTAGAAATTTTAAAAAAATGTTATTTTATCATACATCAAACTGCATTAAAAAGGCTTTGCTTGACAGCAAAAAGCTTACAAGGCTATAGTATTTAATAATGATAGTTTATATCAACCATACTAAAAATGATACTGTATCTTAATTACCATAATCAGTCATAACTCTTTTGAAAACAGCGAAGTTGAGAAATTTATTAAAACTTTTATGTTTCATACTTGTCCGCTGCTTAAAAGATGCTCGAATGTTACCAAAAGTATCTGTGAATGAGTTAGTACTTCATTATGCAAATTATTTAAATAGTTTAACAATATTTATATAGAAAGCTTGAATTGATGTTAAGACTAGATAAAGTAAAGTTTAGCAGAAAGAACTACATAAATAATTAAAACATCATGAATAATATAAGCTTTACCGAAAACAGTTTCTTCTTCTTTATGTTTTTGATTATTATTAAGAACTGTACAGAGATACTTAAAACTTTAGTTCTGTAAGCTATATCGAAAAGAATTTGATCTGCCATTCAATATTTATTAAAGATTTTTTTTGTCTTTCCTAAAAAAAGATAAAAGAAAAAAGTGCTTTTTCCGATGACTGAAATACGGTTGAATAAATTAAATAGTAATTTTAATTATAACCTTTAATAATTAAAATTTTTTACAATCCTTAATTTTATTGATTTCATAAAGATCAGAAGCAAAAATATATTAGCTGAAGATCGTTTCTATCTAGCAATAAGGGTTATAAATTAATAATAAATAGAAAAATCTCACTTTTGATTCAGAGGAATAGTTGAAAATATTGTCTTCTAATGTTATATGCCCATGTTATCACCTAGCTGTCTTAGGAGACCAACTGATTCGCTAAGAACACTGACTGTGGTTACTTTCATTTCAATTTCTTATGTAGAACATGACGCTCTGGATTCGTTCAACCAGAAAAAAAACGGGAGTAGTTTCCCCAAAACTTTCTCTCAAGCTCTCTAACACAGGTGTTACCTCCCCCCCCCCCACACACACTTCTCACAAAACCACGTGTATGACAGAGAATGCCTTGTATGGTATTGCCGTACAAATAGTAACGAAATATTTTTAGTGTAAATTTAGCCTTTTTACTGAATTTATCTTTGAGAATGAAAGTAAGGTTACAGCAAAGAATAAAGCAGAAGCAACGGGCTATTAGGTAAAAATCATATGACAGGGTTTCATTATAGAGACTGAAGGCTCATGAACACAATAAACACAACAGATGTCTCTGTTATTTTAGAAGTAACTCTAAAATAAATCAGCATATACCTATATCATAATTCAGTGCTTCAAATTTATTTCTTAAGGGGATCCTAAATATGAAATTCTGTGTAAGAGATTGAAATAAAATTAACCCTATCTCCTAATCCTGGGGAAATCGTCTGCAAAAGAATTAAATTAATGGAAATAAACCATTTTTAAATATATTAGTTACATCCTCTAGCAAAACATGTTATAATGACATTTCTGCCTTATTTCTCCGCTAAATAGAAAACTATGTTATCTTCTCTAAGCAAATATCTAAGAGATAAAGGGAACACCTCACTGAAATCGGATACCAATATTGGAGAAG
>JAPMOR010073039.1:0-19897 GCA_026543865.1 Argiope aurantia
TTTTAAAATAAGTTTAAAATTACAGGCAGATTTTATAATTACATCAATTGAGGATAGTCATTGTCAAATAATAGTTAATGACACTTCTAATTAAGGGGTATATAGAGAAAAATGATTGGAAGGAACATTTCCAATAATAACAAAATATTTTATATTATTCAGTTTTGGTTAGATTGTTTCAGGGTTTATTTTGTCTCCCTCACTGTAATAATTTAATTAATATTTTCTAACAAGAATCAGAAAATCAAATTGCAATCAATTGGCGCAAAATTTTAGATTGTTTCTCATTAAATTTGTTAGTCATTAATTTTGGAGAAAAAATATACAGCCTTATGATGTTTTCTATAATTTTTGAGAAATTATACGCAGCCGACAATATGCATTTGGTGTTGACTTCTCATTATCTGATTACATTCGATTTTAACATAATTTCCCACAAAAAAATAAATGACTAAACATTTGTTACATAGGATGTGGATTACCTGGAGCTTATCTGCTCCAGGTAATATGAGTGAATATAATAATTTTATGAAAGAGTGGCCTTGAATACAGACGTATCTTCTGTAACAAGTTTTTGAATTCAGTTATTAACTTTATCGCAACTAGTATTTAACGCCCTTCTAGAGATGTAAAAAAAATATTAAAGTCCGCACCATCACAAGATCTATCACCAATTAGAATGAATGGGACATTTATAAAATGTAGAATTATTACCTTTTCCCATCCGTCAAAGATTATTTTATGTCTCTTTAAATATATATAAATACAAAATATTTGAATAACATTTTCTCAAAATGTGATCCTATTTTTGTTCTATCCGATACCTTGAGCATTGTAATATTTTACCTTCATACGCCTTGCAATAAATTGCTGACTAAAGAACCAAATTCATTACATTATTCATACTGGTGGTTTTGCATTCTTTCCACAGATCTTCGGCTAGATCTTCTTATTATTATAATTGTCATATTGTCAATATATTAGCATTTGTGACACTTAAATGTGCTCATAATGTGAAGAAAATCTACTTCGAATCTATAAACCTATCAGTGTTGAAAGGCCTCAAAGGCCCGTTTAAAGTAATTATGAAGGGCATGTGGATTGGCTGTATATCACTACGAAATTCCTTCCTCTTTCATTTGTGATAGAATGAAAACCAGAAGCGCATGATTTGATCATTGACTACGTTCTTTCAGAGATGTTTAGGGGAACAGTTTTGTCTTGACATATATTGTCTTAGTAACTATCAGTTAAGTGGGACCCTATTTGTTTATATCAATCCCGAAGAACAGGGGTTGCCATTGGGGCTTCTGAGTGAAAAGTAGAGAAATTTTCTTCTCTTTAATGGAGATTCAAACATTACAATATTTTGAAGTAGCTGAACTAGAAATGAGAGAAGTAAAAGCATACTTTAGATCATTAAATTGCGAAAGCAATTTGGGGAGATCAACGTCTTTTTTAAAAATCAGTGATGACTATATTGGCATGTCATCATGTTATATTTTAATTTAAAGAATAAGCTTTCCATTCTCCTTATTGAAGGAAATATTGTGTAATATTACATGTTTTTACTGGATGTGTAATACTGGATTTCTTTCTAAAATTAAAAATTGTAAATAATTAGTATTAAGTTATTAAATCTGATAGGAATAGACAGAACTAGATCAGATTATATATTTCTAAAATTGAGGAGGAGATTTAAACTGACATGACAATGATTTAATTCATTTTGCTTTACTTATGAAGTAATTGAATGTTAAGTCTAATTAAGACTTCATTGTTTCAATTAAACATCTTTATAATTTATCATAACTTCTCCGGGGCAGTATTAAATTCCTAGTGAACTATAGTCCTATAAACTACACTGAAAAGAAGTAAACAAAATGATATTTCTTTTTTATATAATGAGTAACTCTGTATAAAAACTAAAGGATTATATGTAGAGGATTAGGATTTTTGAATTTTCATATCAATTCCTTTAATCTCCAGTGGATATTTGCTATTATGGGTGTCATTGGAATAAATTAATCATAAAGGAGGGGAAAGATGCTCATAAATGTATAAACTCTTCATTAAAAATAGTTATAAAAACCTCCAAAATATTCTTTGAAAAGCAGAAATTAAAGATAATTTATTGCTTTTCCTTCAAAATACTGGATGAATGCAAAAATGAACATATCCTTTTTTTCTAGTTATGCTGAGAGTTTATCCAAAAATGTTAAGTCAAAAGAATCAAATTCTGTTTATTTTTAACAAGACAGCCAAGTTTCTGGGAAAAAATGCAAGGCATGCTAAAAATGTATTCAGCCCCAAACTTGTAGTGTCATAGAATTACTGAAAGAAGTAGTGAATAAAAATGTGTTAGCATGAAATACCCTCAAATAGTTAGAATTCGAATGCACCAATATGCAGGTCACTAATTCTAAAGGCATGTGTGGCATTGAATTTCAGAGTTGGTATAATCGACAATTTTTTTTTCGGTGGAATTTTTCAGAAAATAAAGGAGAGAGGCTAAGGTCATTGGCCTTTAAGTAAAAAAGGAATGGTTTGATCTCCGAAAAACTATTTTAATGAATGGAATTTCTCCCTCAGTGAGACTCAGGAAATAAATTGTTTCAGTGATGAACTTTATATCAATAGGATGTGTCTTGAGTACATCTCTAGTACCAAAAATAAGTCACTCACAGTTAGCCTCTTGCACTTCAGAATCTTTTTTAACACTGAAATAAGCAATGATTTGGTTCATTAAAATTTATATTTTTTTCTAAATATTTGGAATTGAATGAAATGATCAAAGCAAATAAAAAGACTAGGAAAAAAGGATGTTTTATATTGAATCTATGTTACACAAAAAGCTAGTTATGCATTTTTTCTTCTATTAAAAAAAGAGAGATGATTTACTTATCTTAATCTTTGACTGCTAAAAACTGTTTCCCACAGATATTCAGTGATTATTCGAAATGTTATTGTAGACGTTTCACCGTTATAATTTCATTATCATACGTAGCTCATCAAAAGATTCCTAGAAAAAAAATTTTTTTTATTCACTTGAAAAAAAAATCAATAAAATTTCTTTAGAGCTTATCAAAAGATACAGAATTTTGATCTCGAGACTATTATGGTTTTCAAGTATACGTATAAAGATAGTGAAATCTCACAATACAACACCACGCTAATATTTATCGTCCATATTGATTGACCAAACATGTTTCAGGTAAATTCAAGAAGTTAAAATACATACTATATTTGAAACCCCTCAATGAGACATATCAAAATGAAGAAATTCTTTCAGAAAGTGAAAAAAATTTCCAAGTTTAAAAATGGTTATTTTGATTATATTTGACATGAACCAAGATGATTTTTAATAAATGGCATTTCATTAACTGTTTTCATCAAGCTGCACTTCATTTCTAAGCTACCAATTCATAAGCAGTTTAGGAGGTTTTATTAAAAAGAAATAAAATTTAAAAAAACTGGTACAAGAAGAATAATTTAATAGATATTAGGTAGCTAAGATTTGGGAGGAAAAAATACTCGACAATAAATTGAGTGCCATGATGTCATGTTTAATCGTTAATTTTCTGAAACTGCAAGACTTACAAAAATTACTGACCAAGAAGTTTGGATCGAACTCGGAAAATCGCCATAGAAAATCTTCCATAGAAACCTCTTACAATAAACAGCTCAAGCGTGGAAAAAAAAACGATAAAAATTCACAAAACGGAAAAAGAAAATAGTTGTGCGAACTTGCATAAGATGTGGGTTTTCAGGAAGGAAGTCCCCGATCCATCTTTCATTCCAGGATTTCAGAAATGTAGGTATGATAATCTAATCCATATTGCTTGCTTAAATACAATTTTCAAATCTTTCGAATGTTATGAACCCTTTTAATTTCATTTAATTTTCTTTATATATATAAAAAAAAATCTACATTTTCCAAGCAGTTTCTTTTTTAGGAGACGGCGAGTTTTGTAATATCAAGATACAATGGGTTTTCAAATGAAAATGTACTAAACGACATTGTGGGAATAAATGAAGACTTTATTCAAAGTATATACTATAGGCTTGAGTACAACGATCCCATTTATTAATGTAGCCAATGAATTCCTTGTCCCCAGAATTCTTGTGGCCGTGACGAGACGCAGTCCTTCACAGCGTCCTTGAATTCGCAGTCCGAGTAGAAGCGCTTCCCTTTCAAATGTTTTTTTCAATTTACCAAACACATGAAAATTGCAGGGCGACATGCACTGGCTGTAGGGTGGATGGTCAAGCTGCTTCCCCTTGAACTTGGCCAGTTCCGCGTGTGTGACCTTGGAGACATGTGGACGCACGTTTTCATAGTGCAGAACCACACCTTCCATGAGTAGCCCCTGTCTATTGTCTTCGGAATGTCTCACAGTACACATCGGAGTTAATGGTTCTTCTGTGCTCGAGGAATTCTACAAGTAGCAAACCTTGGACGGTGAACTCAAGGACTCTGTGAAGGACAGGTCTCGTCACGGCCTGGGAAACAAGGAATTCTGGGAACAAGGAGTCCTTCGGCTCGTTAATCAATAGGACCGTTGTGCTTAGACCTATGGTTTGGTTTGGTTTGGTTATGTTAAAGTCCCGTTTGAAGCAATACTAGGGCTGTTTTGGGACGGACCTAGTAATTTTGAACCGCGATCAAATGACGAGGACGACACCTGAACTGGCAACCCCCCTCTCCACACCACACCACACCAGCGGGAGGACGTTTGGTCATGACGGATTTAACGTGTAACAGACCCCCTTACACGACGGTTCTTCGGTGGAATCGGGTCACGAACCTGAAACCCTCCGGTTCCGAAGTTGAGACCTTACCTCGGCCTCTTAGACCTATGATGTATACTTTGAATAAAGTTTTCATTTATACCCACAGTGTAGAAATTCATGATGCTGTAAACTATGATTTCGGCTACTTGAATGGACACGTTTGAAATAATTATTCCAATCAGTAAAAATGCATTCATGATTACAATAAAAGACTTCCCAGGCTGGGAACAATGTTTTTAAGGAAGCATGCTAATTCCTGGAAAATTTAATTCAAAATAAATAGATCTATTAACATAAATATTACATACAATCCAGCAAACAATTAATTTACCTATTGTGCTCTTTAGTACTAAAAAAAGCATTTTATGCGAAATCTGTGGGCTTTGTAAAAATAATTTTTATCAATCATTCTAAAAGAAAAACATTGTAGTTGGAGGTATTTAAGAAAATGTATTAGCAAAAAAAATGTTTAAATTTCAGTTAGCTATTACATTTTATATACACATTTTGTTGCTGTTTAGTAAAAATTCTTTAAAATGCTTCGAAGGCGTGAAAAGATAAAGCGTATATTATATATTATGCTTAAATTTTCAAAAGTAATGAAATTGCTTAGTACGTCGAATACAAAACAAGAATGGAAAATTTAAACCTCTTCGGATTTAATTTTTTATTTTATTCAAAGCAATACTTCATACCCTTACAAGAAAACAGGTTCTAATCTCAGCTATAGATTAAAACGTCGATATTGCTATTTATATCATTATTTTAAAATAATATTTGTCTAAAGGAAGAACAAAGCAGTTTATGAAAAATAAACAACTATAATTGATCTTTTTCCGTACAGCTATCACAATTTCAACCCAAAAAATAATTTTAAAAATATTTAACAAAAAAGAAATCAAATTTTCTTTATTTATAAAAGAAGTTTAAAAGTATGAAATTTCTCTTTCATACTTTTAAACAGTTGGTACAATTATCACACTACAAAAAAAAAATCAAACCGTGTGACAATGAAATCAGCAAATAAAAGAAAAAAAATAACCACTTATAATCTTGAAATGCAGTAAAGTAAAAAAGACGATCAAAGATACAGTAAAAGAGATACAAGAATTCTATTTTTTATGAATCTAGAAAAAATCCATTTCTAGAACTGTTTCCATTGAATTTTCGGCAACTTATTTTCTAGCGCGAATCATCTCGTCCAATAGCAGCTTTCATTCCGATGCTTCCTGCTTCTCAAAAAGAAAAAAAACTTCTCCCCCTTTCTTATAATTTCCCTTTTTTGGCGGTATTTACTACGAACAGTTGATCGATTCTTTTGCCCTCTAAGAAACGTTTCTCAGTTTCTCCGTTTTGATGACAGTACAAACAACAGTCACACGACCACGAGACAAAATGGAACTAAAAACTGGATAATAAATTATTAAACTGTGAGTCCTGGCCATATTTTGTCTTCCGCTTCTTGTGCTGGAGAAAAATTCGGTTATTTTTTTCATGATATATAATTCTTTTTAGAGAAAAGAGAGAAGAACTGTTGATTTTAATGCATTTTTCAATATGTCGTATTTTGTTAATATTTATTCTCCATTACCTCTTAGGAAATCAAAAGTAGTGATAGTATTAACTGTCTATAATTATTGTTCATGCATTTGAAACCATAAAACTGTGCTAAACTTTAGCACATTCATACCTGCTCCTCTCAAATTGTTTATCACATGGGAGTAGATATTCATCTGAAATTTATTTTTAATCATAACAGATTTATTAGTAACATTCTTCCTATGTAGTTCCTAGAACAGTCAGCTATATTTATCACTGTAAATTAATTAAAATAGCCTAGAGATGACACTCTGGGCGATTCCAAGTTCCTCGGATACTTCCAGCTTGGTACGCCCTCATTCCAGACGGCCGATAATTCTACCATGTAAAAAAAACATCCAAATGCGTCTTTTATGTCATAACTATGTGGTTATTGCACTGAAAGGCTTATAAAGCGTTTGCGAACAATTTTACTTCTTTGGTTGAATTCCTTAACATCACTCTCTTACACTCTCGTCATTGTGACGTACTATCAGTGTCATCTGGTGGTTTCCTGCAATTTGCATATGATTTTTGAAGATGTGTGTAGTCATTTTACGGGTGATATATGTATTTTAGAGTTCGATTTCCGCATGACTCTGAATTATCCTTAATTTATGGACATGAATGTATTTAGTTTATTATTGCTTATTGAAGTTTTGATGAAAATAATATAATCGACATACATTATTAAACTAAATTATGGTATGTACATTATACTTCCTATGTTCATGTTTCAGTATTCAATTTGATTTTATATTAAGTAATTATCATATAAAGTTTTTATTTTAAAATTTAATTAAATCTTAAGTTTATTTTTTTATGTTCTTGTAACCGATGTTAAGTCATAGAGAATATGAGTCAACAACGATTTATTTCGATATGTAATATTTCTTAAAAATTAATATATGTGTATATTTGTTGATGTAGATTCCAATTCTTACCAAAAGTATTTTGACTAATTCTAGATAAAATTTCAATTCGAAAACTTCTTATCAAATAAAAAAGAAATTTTAGTAAGAACTTTAAAAAATTTGAGAGTAATTTTTACAGCAAATACTATCAAGATGCGTTCAATTTATATGATAAATTAAATGTAATCTGATGGAAACTTATTTTTCAAAAATAAAGGATAGTTTTCCGAAATCATGATATTAAGTTGTACATTCTCGTGTTTTCTTATCTTTGAGCTGTTGAAGTTTGAAGTTAAATATTTTATGTAATTTCATATGAATGGTTTTTTAAGTATAATATTTTTAAGCTACGGTTTTTGATAGCCAGATAATCATTTTAGAAGACTTACATCGTTCTGTTCATTGTACTATGCATTTCCCTATTTTTCTCACCTGCCGTAAAATTTGAGCATAAAATCGAAACGAAAGTGACCGAACTTCATGCTTTTTTTTTTGCTGAAGACATGTTTTTTTTTCTTTTTTTTTCTTTTCAATCATGAGTGTAGATAATAAAATCATTCAGCACTATGTGTACTATGAAATATTTTCGTTTGATTTATGCAATTTCTTAAAGGTATATGATTTCTACATGTTGAGTCATAAATTAATTTGAATCAACGTAGTTTTCATTCTTACTTCCACTTTTACTCAAACTCTTACTTACCCTTTTTTCAGAGATTTAAATGAATGTAAATAATTGTAATTTATTTTGCTTCTGTCAATAAATATACTTTAAAAAATGTGAAGGTTAATTTTTATACAACCTATCAATTCTATAAATCATTTTCAGTAAAATATACTAGATACTCTAATTTTTAAATAAAAATAATCATTTCAATCTTCTGTGATCAATTTCAAATATGGTGACTACAATCATTTGAGGAAATCAACAATTTCATTACTTTCGGCCAATCAGATCTAAGGTACCATTGGCCGCTGATTGTTTATTTTCTTCAAGACGATCATTTGAATGATCTAAAGTAATATTTAGATTGGTAAACTGATAGACAAATCAAATATAATCTACAACTGAGAGAAATCTACAACTGCAATGCAAAGATCATGTACCAAATGTTATTCGTCTAATTAGTGCTTCTGAGTTATTTTGTTCATACATAGACGTAATTTTAAAAAAAGAATTTTTTTTCTAACTAAATGAAATCGATAAATTAAACAAGTATCAAAATATTGAAACCTCTTTTAATGGAGATTACAGTATTTTCTCTTAGTTTACTTGGTATACACGAAAATGGGAGTTTCAAAAATGATATCCAATTATTAAAGTAAAATAATTATTCTCCTTTTCAGCGAATATCCCAGTTTAAAAAATATTTGATTAAAATTATCTGGATTCAATATTCTCGATTCTTTTTTCAACATTTTTCTAATTATTCATACACGATATTGGTTTAATAATGACCGTGATTGAAGAAGGTCCCATTTATTGAATTTTCCATTGAAGAAATTTTCGTTTATTTTAAAAGTTATTAATATCATTGCTGTTAAAAAAATATCAGTTATGTAAACAACTCATAAATAGACACAATATTAAATTACACATCCAATGAATGTTTGATAATAGATGTGAATCATTAGGATATGACTTTATTTCCAAAATCTCATACTTCCTTTTTGCAATTAAAAAAAACAATTATTTTGTTTACTCACTTAATAGTTTGTAACAATGTTATTCCTTTAACAATAAATTTAATATCAGGTAGTACAATTAATTTAATCAATATGTATGTACCGTCTACTATTATATTTTAGCTTCATTTGAGTTTTTTGAAATACAACTTAGCTACCATTATTCATATCACAAATTTTCAGTGCTCTTTGAGGCAGACATTATTATAACATTGTGTTAAAGCTTTCTTTATCATTCTTTGCACAAAAATAAAGATCATATTTCTTAGGAATGAAGAAACGTGTGAATTTCATTGAATCTACTCAAAATACAATGTATGAAACTATGGCTTATGCGTTTAGCTTCTTTGGGATATATATCAGGCCAGAAAAGGGCTGCAAAACTTTATTTCAACGATTTGTTTTAGCTATTTGCATTATCTCCAAGATATTTTGATGCACGTTCATAATTTTTACTTCAGTGGCATTGTTTTACAGAGCAACAGTTAATTCAAGAAGCTCATTTTTGACTCATATGGCGACGATTATATTTCTTACAATTTTATAGATTATGATTTCTTATAAGTCAAAATACATCAAAAAAGCATTTTTTAAGAAACCAATTACAGAAAACCGAGAAATATTAAACCAATGGAATAAACAACACAGTTTATTGATATTGCTTTTAGGCCTGTGTTCGTGCCTTTACTCCTTTGTTAATATCCATTACTGCGTAACATCCAAAGTGATGATGAACTATTTTCAGCAATTAGTAACCTTTAGCTTCACACAAAGTAAGATTTTTAAGTCAGAGTTTTCATTAATAAATCGCATTTTGTTAAAAAAATTTCATGATTGAATATAATGTATTCTCATGTGCATTGCCTTCGTTGGCAACAACATTGTTATATTTGGTTCTTGAGAAAAACTACTTATTACTATCTTCTTATTTTCAAAATCTTCAAGAGGAGATTCAAAGATGCAAGTTATAAAAAAATTCAAATAGACTTAATGAATATTGTCATGAAAGTGAAAAGCATTAACTCTTTGCTTTCTCCAATAATATTTGTTCTCATAGGAATCTCGAATTCTTCAATGATTTCTAACTTGACTAAATTAATGGCTAAAGATATAATACTAGGCCGTTTCAATTCCATCGTATCCATCTGCAATGCAATAATTTGCTGCTTTCTGTTTTATACTCTGATATCTGTTTCAGCAAAAATTCCTGCTACGATCTCTAAAATGAAGAGCGCCATTCTGCAAATTGCAGAAAATGAATATCACAGTATATTATCAGGAATGGATGTAAACTTATTTGTGATGAAACTAGACAATTTCAAAAAAGAAGTAACTGTTACAACACTTGGTTTAGTCAAATTAGAAAAAAATATCATTCTCATTAGTTTTGGCTCAATAATTACTTATGGGTTGCTGTTGGTACAAATATTAGAGAAATAAATTTGATGCAGCCAAGGAATATCGAACCATTATCCAATTTGTTGGATTCTAGGTTTGTTGCTACAAAATCTAAATAAATCGACGTCAATTTCAATACATTTCCAAATGAATTATCAAGGGTTTAATTATTAATTTTGGCTAATTACTAATTATTTGGCTAATTATTAATTTTGTAGAAAAATTATGCAGCCTTATGAGGCTTTCTATAATTTTTGCGAAGTTATACACACCTTACAAAATGCATTTGGCGATGGCTTATCATTAACTGATTCCATTCCGCTTTAACTTCATTTGCCATAAGAAATAACTAAATATCTTCCATATGGATATGGCAGGATCGACTTCAGACAATAGGATTTGAATACAATTATTTTATGAAAGAGTGACTTCGAAAGCAGATGTGTCTTTTTGCAAAACGTTCTTGAATTAAATTATAAACATTAACTATTGGAAATACCTCTTGTGTTGTAAATTACTCATTAAAATTTACCGATCAGCATTTATCACAAATTAGCAAGAATGGAACATTATTAAAATGCAGAAGGCTTTTCATTCATCAAACACTAATTTATATCTCTTTAAATGGATTTAAAAAATATACGCATAACATTATCTCAAAATTTCGTACTACTTTTGTACGATCAGATAGCTTGTGCATTGTGATACGTTGCCTTCATATACCTTATGATGAATTACCGATTAAAGTACCAAATTCATTACATTTTTCATGCTGGTGATTTTGCGTTCTTTTTGCACTTTAAATTGTAATCACATACATGGCAATAAATGACTATTTTCACTGATTCCATGAAATTCTTTCCTATAGCTAGATCTTCCGTCAGTGACTCTTTCATGTATGTGCTTACAAGTTGAACGAACTCTTCTTTCAAACATTCAACTAAGAATGTTAAAATGCTCCAAATGCCCATAACTATGAAATACATATGGCATGGCTGAATATCATTACGAAATTCCCCACTCTTTCGTGTGTGACTGAATGAATGCCAGAAGCGAGTGATTTGTTCATTGACTCCATTATTTCAGAGGGGTTAGGAGAGTTAGGAAGTTTTTTGATAAATATCAGAGGTTGCCGAGAATATATTGGCTTAGTGATTATCAGTAAACTGGGGTAAAAAATTTTATGTTATATATTTTATATATACCATCTTAAGAACATGAGTTTCCATTGTTGTTTTCGAATGAACAGCAAATAAATTTTCCTCTCTTCAAAAAATACTTGTACATAGTAATATTTTGAAATAGAAAACTCGAAAGATTTCAGAAATGAGAAAGGTAAAAAAGCATTATTTTAAATCATTCAAATGTTGCAAAAAAAATTTGTAGAGACCAACGCTTGTTAAGATGGCATGGTATCTATGGATTAAGATGACTATAATGATCTTATTGGCAAGCCATTGTGTTAAGTTTTAATTTAAATAATAAACTTTGAATGCTTCTTATTGAAGCAAATATTGTGTAAAATCTCATTGGATGCTTTTCTAAAGGTAAAAATTCTAAATATTTAATTAGTACTAAGTTATTAAATCTGGTAGGAATAACCAGAACTAGATCAGATTGTCTATTTCTAAAACTGAGAAGTAGATTTAAACTGACATGAACATGATTTAACTCAGTTTGCTTTACTTATGGAGTAATTCCATGTTAATAACTGGAAACATAAGAATTGGGACATACAAAACGAAATTATTTATCGTGTTGCAAATAAACCATTACACCTTCAGATATTAAATTTCCTGAAAACCTTATATGTTGATTTTCACATATTTTCAATTGTTATAGATCTTTATTATAGTGACATTTTTTTCCTTTTTGAATAAAGATTTATTTTCTGAAATAAGTTAAAATTATAGGCAGGTTTTAAACTTACATCAATTCAGGATAGTTACTGTCAATTAATAGTGAATGAAACTTCTATTTAAGGGGCATAAAGAGAAAAATGATTAGAAGTAACATTTACAATAATAATAAATATAAATTATTCAATTATGTACTTTTGTTATTAGTTTCTGTTTTATTAGTTAGGTTGTTATATTAGATTTTTAGGTTGTTATAGTATTATTGGTTATATTAGATTTTATTGTCATTGGTTAGATAGTTTCAGAGTTTATTTTTTCTCAGTCACCTGAATATTTTTTTAAATAATTTTTTCTAACAAGAATCAGAAAATCAAATTGCAATCAATTTGTGGAATTTTTTTAGATTGTTTTTCATTTAATAATGGATTTGCTAAATAACTTCGCAAAGATAAATTGTACAAATAATTTTAAATTTAAAATATTAAGCATAAGCAAACAACCATTCTCTCTTAAATTCTTGTTTGATATGAAAGCTTGTGTAGCTAAGTATGTCATCAAAGATAACTTATTCTCCTTCACTTTTCCAATTTAGGAAGAATAAAAAAATACTATTTTATTGTATGCTAGCTAAGAAAGAAGCGAGATACAATTGTGTACCTAAAAATTCTATACCTATTTCAAGTATTTTTAATTCATATGGAAGCTTATAAGCCTTAAGTACGTTATTAGTGTTCATTTGCCTACCATCATACTCCAATTTTTATAGATTGTATAATAGTGTTGAAATTCATTTATTAATTTTAAATATAAATTTAATTTTTAAAATAATTAAGAGAAGTTTCAAAAACAAGGCGCCATTGCACATTTTCAAAGAGAAAAAAAAGCCCCACAGCATGGCTATTTAGACAAAATCACTGCCTCAATTTCAAAAAAAATATATATATTTATTATTAATGCTAATATGAATGAGCATATGAACTAACTACATCAACACTGCTTCCCTGTCCTCCACTGTGTTACATTTTAGATTGAAATCTTAAAAAAAAAAAAAAAAACCTATTTACTTTTACCTTTTTTAAAGAAAATAATGTTTAATGGAAAGGTCAAGCAATTGACCCTTCAACCACAATCACTGTATCACTTTTATCAACTTTTATTTAAAAAGAAATCTCTTCATCCTGCCTGCTCTCTATTATCCTAAAATCTTTTGGGATTTCTCAAATTAAAATCTTGGGAGACTTTATTGTAAACTGCAGGATCAATTTCGTCAACGTGTAGACATTGCCTTTGTTTATTATTCAAGTCTAATTTAAAATCGTTCTTTCTTATTTGTGATAAGATGTTATTCCTTAAACCTGACTGTCATGACTTGCTAATATGGTTGGCAAATAGATAGCAGATGAAAATAGATAGCAGATGAATAGATAGCAGATGAAAAACAACAAAAAAATGAACCATTTTTTATTTTGAAATAAAAACTTTCTGCTCATATCTTCTTCAGCTTCTGATACACACAGAAAATCGTCTCTTTTGCTACCCAAAGACACGTTTTCCACTTTCCTAGATGCGATGACCGCTTCAACTGCAATCTCAAGCTCAGGAGAGAAAATGGAACTTAAAACAGTACTAAAAAGTGCTAAGCCGTGAATTACTAAGCTCTCTTTCGTTTTCCTGTTCGAGAGGAAGATGGAATTTCGTGAGCCTTAAGAATTTTACAATCTTAAAGCATGTTCAATACATACAGTTCTTTTGAAAAATATTTTTCTCTGTTACATAAAAGCAATTTTTAGAACAATAAAGTTTCTAATTATGTCTTGTCACAAGTTATTCTCCCTATAATTTTTAATCTTCGACGACTATAAAAATTAATTCTGTATTTATAAGAAATATTTTCCCAATATCTGAATAGTATTCGTAACTTCATATATTTTTGTTGAACATTTTTATAATTTATCTTAAACTGTGCTATGAGAATACATAGAAAAAATGTAAGCGAAATCATATTTCCTTTTCATATAATGTTTGATTTTATAGCAGAATTAAAGGCGTAACTGCAGAGAATTTGTATTTTCGAATTTTTATTTATGATCTTTCTTTAATCTCAAATGGAATGTTTGGTATTACGCTCTCATTGGAAGAAGCTAATCATAGTTAGAGAATTGTATAAATATTGTATTAAAAATAGTTTCACAAACCGTTAAGGTATTCTTCTAAGTACAAAAATTTAACAACAATTGAATGTTTCTACCTGTGAAATGCCGGAAGAACGCAAAAATGATTATACTGTTTTTTTTTTCTAACTATTCATTTTTTTCAAAAAGAATCAGACTCTATTAATCATTAACAAGTTTCAGCAGGTTTCTGCAAATAAATACCAACCACATATTCATCTAAATATATATTTATCCACAAACTTGTCAGTGTCATAGAATTACTTAGTTGTGATTTAAATATTATTAGCATCAAGTAAGAAAATGTATCTGTTGAATGAATTTCTATTTGATATTACACTTTATAAATACATTATATTACTATTGAGTAAAAGTTGTTTAAAATGTTTCGACAGCCAGAAAAATTAAACAGTTTGGTAGATATTATGTTTAAATTTAGTACAAAAATAAGTTTTCATTTAGTAAAAAAAAAAAATAAAACTGCTTAGTACAAAATTATCTATCTCTTCTTATAAAAAAGTAATACAAATGTCAGTAGAAAGCAATCTTCCAAAATAAAATAAGAATAGAAAAATTATAACATCATAGGATATTAATTTTTATTTTGTTCGAAGCATTATTTCATAAATTTAAAATAAAATTGGTTCTGATTTTAGCTGTAGATTAACACTTCTATATAGCTATTTATTTCCTTATTTTCAAACTGATATTTATCTGAAAAATGAGCAAGGCCATTTATTAAAAATGAATTGTAATAAAGGATCTTTACCAATACTGCAACCACAATTTCAATCCATGAAACTGATTTAAAATTTATTAAATAAAAACAGAAATCTGCTTTTGTTTCTTAAATAAAGTTTTTCTTTCATCATTTTAAGTATTTGATACAATTATCCCGACTAAAAAAAATTTCGAACCGTGTGGCAATGACATCAGCAGATAAAGGAATAAAAATAACCGCTTATAATCCTGAGATACAACAAAGTAAAAAACGACGATCAGAGAAACGGTAAAAGAAACACAAGAATTCCGTTTTTTTATGACTCTAGAAAAAATCCATTTCGAGAACGTTTTCCATTGAATTTTCGCAACTTTTTTCTCGCGTGAATCATCTTCTCATCCAATAACAGCTTTCTTTCCGATGTTTCCTACTTCTCAAAAAGAGAAATTTCTCCCCCTTTCTTATAATTCATCCTTTTTTGGTGGTATTTACTACGAGCAGTTGATCGATTATTTTGCCATCCAAGACACGTTTTTCAGTTTCCCCGGTTTGATGACAGTACAAACTACAGTCACACGCCCACGAGACAAAATGGAACTAAAAACTGGATAATAAATAATTAAACTGTGAGTTCCTGGCCATATTTTGTCTTCCTATTCTTGCACTGGAGAAAAATGCGATTATTTTTTTCATGATATAAAATTTTTTTACAGCTAAGAGGGAAGAACTGTTGATTTTAATGCATTTTTCAATATGTCGCATTTTGTTAATATTTATTCTCCATTACCTCTTAGGAAATCCAAGAGTAGTGAAAGTTTTAATTTTCTATAATTCTTGTTCATGCATTTGAAACCATAAAACTGTGTTAAACTTTAGAACATTCATTACTTCCACTCTCAATATATTTCTGTTTACGTATGGGAGTACGCGTCGATCTGCACTGTATTTTCAATCATAACAGATTTGTTAGTAAAATTTTTCCTATGTAGTTTCTAGAACAGCCAGGTATATTAATCGCTGTAAATTCATCAAAAATTGGTTGATAAGTATCAATTGTATTTCGTCCAAAAGATTGCAAAAATCAGACAAAAGTTTGAGTCGTGAAGTGCAGTTTTTTTAGCCCACTGTCTGTAGAAGTTTGAGAAAGATGCTGAAAATGATTCCATACAAAGTAAAGGTGTTGCAAAATCTGAACGATTTTGACAAACCTAAGCTCTTTTTTAATTTTGTGCCGATATACAGTTTTGTTTTGAAATTCATGATTTTGCCGATTACTTAGTTTTCATTGGTTAAGCAACAGTTCATGACAGTGGGAAAGTACATAAGAACAATTTTTCCTTTCGGGTAAGAGATAATCACGAATTCACAGTGTATTATATGCGAGATTCTCTCAAGGTAAATTTTTTATGTGTAGTGTTCAGTAAGAAAGTGTAAGGTCCCGTTTACGGGTGTCACACATAGAACATTTGAGACTGTCTCTAATAAAACTTAAAATAACCCCATACAATTATGTTAAATGTGAAATATAATATCTAAAATTATTCTTGATTTATAGTGCATTGAAGCTGTCTACTTTTTTTTTAATCATCCTGTATTGTATATGGAGAAATAACCTCCCCATATTCACATGTACTCAATCTTTGAAAGCATATTAATCACAGTGTAATTGAATATTAAAATATTTAGCATAAAATAAATGATAAAATACGAAATAGAGAGACCTGGCTGTTAAAAAAACTATCAGAATTCAAATTTTTAAATATAAAAAATATTCATCCTGAATCAAATAGCTTTGAGGAAATACATAAATTTCCTTTAAAAATGCATAATAAATCTTACACATTTAAAGAACTGAATCAATCATCAAATAAATTGCTCCAAACATAGAAATTTGTATTTTCATAAATACAATTTATTATATAAAAGTAATGGCGAAATCCATATAATAAATAAGAATAAATATAATAAATGGAAATCCATATAATAAATGGAAACTGCATACATTATATGAACTATAGAAGCTCATCATATATATATATATAACGATCTGCATGCGCGCGAATATATACAAGTTGTGATGCTTCTTCTCAGCATGGTTGCTTCTATCATCAGAAAGACTGATTTACAGTCATCTGTATTGAATGCTGCGGGATGCCGAGCCAGAGGTCCCAGAGCTTGGCGACAAAATGGATAATGCTCGAAACTACGAGAATTTTGTCGATCCATCCATTAAGAACCGAGATACACCTGATTGATCTAGAAGATTCTAACCCCGTCTCCCGGAAACTATAAAAGGACGGCTGTCTCAAGCTGCCGGTAATTCGATTCCGTCTTCAGCCATGGAAGGCGACGGGCGCAGCGAGATCGATGTCTCACGCAATGTCTCCCTGAGAAGCCAGCACAATCAGATGTGAACTTCACACTACCATTAGAGTTAGATGTAAAAAGATAGAAAGTGCCAAAAACATGGAGAAATGGCCAACACCAATTTATATTCCATCAATAGATCCATTGAAAGGGAAACCGACCCTACAAACCGAAATAGACTCATCTCAAGCGTAGAGACATACAAGAAAGACATAGACTGGGCTACTGAAAAATTGAAGGAGCTTGGACGCTGCATCCTCCCAGAATGTAGCAAACACAAAGAAAATAGCCTTGACATCTGCGCACACCTGGTATCCTGCCAAGAAAGAATAAAAAAACCATAGAGAAATCCTCAAAACCTTCAAAGACACATTACAACAAATGAGCAACAATAACCAATAACTCACCATTCAATTCCTATATGACCTTAGCAAAGCAAATGAACTGAAAGACAAGATTGAAAAACTTGAAACTGAGTTCCAATTTTTTATGCCCTGCCGGATAAAAGGATGTCAAAAGCATTTAACCAAAAATGAAGACATGGAAACTGACCAGACATTCCAACCTGTTGATAAAAGACACACTGTAAAAAGAAAAAAACTCCATAGATAACCCGAAACTTACCACCAGCAATAAATTCCAAATACTTGAAGAAGCGACCCCATAACCAAGAAAATAAATTTCCCATATACATCTGAAACTTACTAAAGGGTATAACTCAATACTACAAGAAATCAACAGATAATACACAAGCACATATAATAGCTACACAAATGGTTTCATAAAAATCACCCCCCGCACCGATGAAGAAAGATTGGGAATATTGGAATTCCTCAACAAAAAGAAGCTTGAATGCGTCATGTCAGAAGACCCCACAGAGAGACCCATCAGAATCACTATCAAGGGACTGCCAATTAACCACGACATGAATGACCTAAAACAGGAAATGGAAGCACTGAATTTCAACATACGACGCATTTCCCAACTTAAAAATTATAGAAACAAGACCTTCTACCCAATTTTCCTCTTGGAAGTCAAGAAAACGGGGAATTTCAACAACATCTATAACATCACTCATCTGTCCTACATCAGAATAAAAATTGAAACCTAAAGAAAGCCTGCCAAATCTACAATGTGTTACAGATATGTAGGATTCCATCATAGCGCAAGGAATTGCAGATGTAATCCTCGCTGTATTAAATGCAATGGCAACCACACAACTGCAGAGTGCCTACAGAAAGAAAAAATCTCTGAACCTGCTTGTATCAACTATAAGAGAACTGGACACCTGTCTTCCTGGAAAGGATGCCCTGCCTATCCATCAACAGCCCCAGTCGCAGGATATAGAAGAACATATGCTGATACCCTTAGAAACAGAAATATAAACCCCACAAAAGTTCCCGACTCAACCCAGAATCCACCTACATCAAAACAGAGGCCCCAACACCAGCAACAGTCATCTGAATCTACCTCACCCACAGAAGCCCATAGCCCTCTAACCAACATATCTGAAATGAAGGAATTAATATAAGCTTTCAAAGAAATTAAAAAACGAATACAAGAATTCTCCGGACTCCTAACAGCAGCATCAAAATTAAAAGAAACAAAGTCTAAAGATGGAAGAAAAATAATTCTCCTTAATGCTCTCCTGGACTAAGTCCCAACGCACCCGCCGCCGTCCAAAAGCAAGATCCTGATTCTTCCCCTTCGAACAATAGTTTATCCACCACCACGCACCGGAAACTGCAAAGATCCAGCCAACCTCACCCTCTCCCGCACGTCTCCTACTAGTCGTTCCTGATTGGTCACCGCCGTACCTACTCCTTCTGCCTTCTCGCTTTACCAGCTCTGGCTTCATTTTCCATCTGCCATGAAGAGAGGTCGGTCATTCGGACCGCACCTCTCCCCAAAATCCATGTCATTCCATAAAAGCCAAGCCTTCATCAGTCACCACCATTATAGGAGTTATCTTCTTTAGGGTGCGGGCACTCCTTTAACCTCTCACCAGTCGCGAGCTGCCGGTAATTGTAATCGCAATCACCGATAAGTAACAAGTCTTCGAGAGGATAGCGAAGAAACAGTGGAGTGCCAGCGTTTTGTGGAGCTAGTGCTGAACTACTGTGAGCCGAATTATGTTGTCTGCTGTGGAAGAAGCGTCGTATCTTTTGTGTAATAGACAGTTATGAGAAGTAGTGACTCGGCAGCTAAAGCTAGAAGAAACAGTGAGAAGTTCAGTCGTCGAAGAAACCGTAAAGCGAAGCTACGAGGATCCTCTTTCCTGCAGGATTCTGTCTGGCCGCTTCGTATACTGTGGACGATTACTATTTGTGGGCGACTGTCTGCTGTAGCGTGATACTGTGTGCTGTCCTGTGTTCGTCTCAGATGTAAACATTTGTCATCTGTATGTTC
>JAPMOR010073039.1:19997-52845 GCA_026543865.1 Argiope aurantia
GTATCAAAATTATAAGGGTTTGAAATAAGACGGTAATAATTTTTTTATAAAAATTTACTTTATTTCCAATTTATAATGCATTTAACTGCACAATGCTTTGGGAAAATCTCGAAATTATTATCTCAACATCACTAGGGCATTCTATTCTCTCACATCAAGATATGAATTATTTATGCGTTCCTTTTATATTATTTCTTTTACTATAAACTCTACTACAAAACTAAATTGCAGGTCATTCCAAAAACATGCGTTTTGAAAGTTGCCATCGTCAGGTTTAGAAAATCTGTCGATTAATACCTGTAGAGCTGTAGCAAAGCACAGACATAGTAAAAAAGTGGGAAAATACTACTTTGTTGATTACCTGGTTGTATAGTCTTTGTCATTAACCTTTCTTAATTCATTTCCATGAATCAGCACACTTTCTGAATTATTGCTTCGATATTTTATATAAAATAAAGTTGTAATAATCACAGGGTGTTAATCTGCGGAAGGTATTTATTTTATTTTCGGTAGCAATCTGATATTAATTTTAGTACAATATAAAAAAATTACACAAATCGATGAATTATTATTGTTCGTTTATAAAGACGAAGGAGAGAGGGAGAAAATACTCAATAACACTACTAAATCCGTTAGTAAATCCGTTTTTGCTCTACTGAATAGTTGGTAGATTGCCAACGTTAAGGAATAAGCTGCTTTGAGTAATTCCAATCCTATTTATTGTCAAATGCTTGTATTCTCTAGTTAACAAGCCTTCTACAGCTCTCTTACAAAGCATACAAAAATTTCATTTGCAACTTTTACTTTCGGTACCCTTTTTTTAACTTATTTGCTTCCTCGATTAATAAAATTACTGGTTTATATCCAGTTTTATGTCAATAATAAATAGTGCTTTATGTTACATTTTCTATACTTCTAGCATGTAATTTTTGGGCTCAGTCTTTTTAACTGGTTGACTCTCAACGTAATTTATTACTTAATACAGAAGCCGGAATGAAAAGGTTAAAAGTTTTATATTATAGTTTGTTAATATAATAAAAATATGTCTTAAAATATATTCATAGCATACCGAACTACTAATTTAAAGTAAGATGCTTTAATGTAATTGTCAAATTTAAAAAAGAAATGGAAGGAAAAATGTTTAGAACTATTTTTTACTTCAATTTCTTTGATTAGTAACTGTATGTTACGTTTAATGCACTTTAATACATTCACAAATATTTACCTATAATCAGAGATACATACTAAATGAGATTAGTGCTTAAGACAGATTGGAAAACAAAACTGATGACTATACCAATTCATAAACATAAACATATTAGTGCATTGTTTAAAGATTCAAGCATTTAACTGAGGCACAAACATAATGAGCTCAAGTAAAAGGAGAGCATAGATGTTTAATCGGAAATTTCCTTCTTATTATTATTTCATAATTAAGATTTTTTCAAGAGTATCCAACCGAATAGGAAGCAACACATTAAGGGAAAAAATGAGTAAAAATATTTTGCTCTTTTATGGTTCCAGAAGCGAATTTTCAAAAATAGAGCGTTTTAGATTCGACAGCAGTCAGATTCAACATGAGAATATAAGAGCCCCTCAACACAGTAGTTATAGTAAAGCCAGACATCAAGTAATTAGAGAATAATTACTTTTAGGGAGGCAATTAATTATAAATAAATCAGAGATAGTTTAAACTATTTAGTTTAAATGTGATAATCAGGAAACTATGTCATATATTTTAGAAGATCTTAAATATAATTCAGGTAAATTATTCAATTAATTCAAACAGTTAATATTTGATTCACTAGTAAATATTCAATTCATAATCGCTTCTTTTCTCAAATTTCTAATATTTTAATTGATATATAATTTTATTTTTTATAGCAATATCTTATTTGATATTTTGAAAACAACTGCTAATTATTGGATTATCTTCATTAAATTTTGGCTCCAAGTGAGCGGAGCCACCAAACGGTTAGTTTAAAAAAGCAGTTAATTTATAAAAGTTCCAATAGTACTTATAATAATTAATTCAATGATAAATAAGAAAGAGATTGAAGAGCTAGATATAAGTAAAATAAGAATACAATCAATTTTTTGTTCACTAATAAAAATTAATTTCTTAAATACATTTATTATTAAAATTTCCTTAAATGCAGCCGCAATTTTTTTGAAGTTATATCTCTATACATTATTCGTTTATGCCGTAACTGTGAAGTTTTAGAATTATTATTATTATTAATATCATTAAAAGGACTGGAAAAAAGATATGTCACATTGGCACATGAAATAAACCAAAGGATATTACACAAAATTCAGGATTATAAATTGTTAAGAAAAAAATTATAATAAAATCAATATCAAGGCCATTGTTGCCACTCCTAATAAGTTTTATATTTCCTGTTTATTTCCATTTTAGCGTTTGCTTTGCATCTTATTCCATCTTGGAATCTGACAATCCAAGCTTGATTTAAGCAGAATATGTTGTGTTTGCTTTAACGGGGGAATTTTTTACCTTACGTAATTCATCTCTTTGAGTACGGATAATTTGATCAATTTAAGTCTACTTCATCTGTAAATACCCTGATCAGTTTCTATCATCATTATATAAATAGCCTCATGAAATTCTCTGCCTTGTGTTGTGCAAAAATAAACTGATTTCAAAACGAAAGTAGAGTTCCAAGTCATAACAGCCATATTTTGTTTGTTTCTCTATTATTCGTTGAAAAATCTGTTTTCAAAATATATGTCTTTCTTCTATTTTTCTGATGTAACTCGTCTTATACATAATATCTTCTTTTAATTACTTCTAAAAAGAAAAGCAAAAAAAAAAAAAAAAAAAAAAATCCTTAGTTTTTTTCCATGTTTCAGGTTTACTTCAGAATCTGTCTTGTCTCAAGCAGTAAATCGACTCTTGCTATCCAAAGCACGTTTACAAATTTCTTCATTTCGATGGTTGCACAAAATGTAGTCACACGACTAGGAAACAAAATACAACTAAAAAATTGGTAATGAATTATTGAACTATGTGCTGCTGGTTGTTGTTGCTCGATTGCTTTTGGAAAAAGTATGCAGCTATTCAGTTCTGGTTTCCATTTATATTGGAGACGAGAGAAAGAAACAAGTGTATCAAATGTGTTCTTAAATCTTGTGCTCATTTTGTTCGTTGGATAGCATCGAGATAATAACACAATTAAGATATTTATTTACACTGAATTTATTTGCATTAAATTTAAAAGTCGCATGTTAAATTATACGAAGAGTTATTTAAATAAAAAAAAGGTAGTTCATTAACATTACCTGCAGTTGCCAAAATTTTAAAGGCAACACAAATTTTAATAAATTATTTCAAAAAATTGTCATTTGACTTCACGGGGTATGGCGTTCCTTTATCTGTGATATTCGGTCATTCAAATCAACAAAGGTCCATGCTGGTTGCGAATGAAGCTGGATTTGTTGTTCAATAATGTAAGATTTGCTCAATCTTAACATAAAATGAAAATAATCACTCATCTTTCGTGGTGACATTAATGATCACACATAGTTCGCAAGCCCAAAATTTTTAACATTTAGCATCCAGATTATACCAAGAAAGCTTGCAAGAAAATCTACCATAACAACAGAAATAAATGAAATCATACACAAAAATAAAAATAAAAGATCAAGCAAATGGAAGAGGATGGATCATTTCATTGAAAATTAAGGAATAAATGTTTATAAATTTAGCACAAAAATGATTACATGTTAAAAGATAAATTACATTCCTTGCAGTCTTAGTGACACGAAATTTTAAGGCACAATTAGATTAAATAATTCGAAATTTTAAATTGTTCCATACTTTCGATTCACCTCATATAAAATTTTAAAAACACTAAAAGAAAATAAAGAACACTAAAAAAAATAATAACATCACATAAGGATGACAAAAAAATTAAAGAAAAAATGATAAGAAAACGAAACGTTCAAGACAGAAATGCAAAACATAAAAGTAAAAGCAATAAGTGCAAATCATAGCTTTCCGAAACAGAACGATTTCTCTTAGGGCAGTAAACGAAAAGCAACATTTAAGTTATTAAACTATTTTCAAAAATATTTCTAAGCATTAATAATTTATTTCCCATTGGCCATAACATTGCAATAGCAGCATCCACTCAACTTAAAATTAAATATTAGTTCCTAAAGCAAAAGCAACTCAAGTCATTGCCAAATGTTATAAAGTAATTATCAAATAAATTTATTACATCTTAAAACATAATCTTTTCTTTTCTTCATTGGAAGAAGAGACTATGAATTATTGGTGAATAAAAAATAAAAAGCAGGAAATATGAAAATAAAGAAAAAGAATATTTATTCATTTTTAAACTAATGTTGAGAAACTTTATATGCTAAGAAACTTATGGTTTCATTTGAAGCAAATGGGGCCTGATTAATTTGTAGAAATGATTGATTGATTCGATAAGAAAAGAGCATAGGACAAAAGCTGACCTGTAGTAAGTGTTAATTTATATATCGTTTATTGTATGAATAAATAAAACACTATTGAATAAAATGCAATGCCAAAATCATGATTTTTCTTTTATATCTTCGGTTATTTTGAGTCGATTTTAACAATTTTATATTTGAAACTTTTTAATATTTCAAAATCATTTAAAAATCGAAAAACTGATGATTCAAATAAGAAAATTTAAAAATTTACTTTATACTGCTGTGTGGCATCTTGTGTGATTATAACTTTTATATTTTTTAAAAAGGTGATACCTCCAAGTTGTACTGTATATTTCCCCTGAATACAGGTTTTATAGATTACAAATAAAATGAAATATACGGATGATGATTTCAACAAACCAAAATTAGAACAGCACCAGTCTCCACCGTACCAGAATTTAATAAATATAAATAGAGCATTTAATTGCATCTAAGAAGAGAACGGAACTGATTTGATGTTCGTTTGTGAGACAGTTCCTCGTGAAGGGATATTTGGTTGAAAAAAGAAAAGAATAGACCGATCTGCTGTATCATATCTTATTATATCTACCTTAAAGAAAGATATCTCTATTCATGGAAAAATTTGATGGACAATAATCGATAATAATTAAGAAGCAATCGATAATGATTAAGAATTTGTGTCAGTTATCATGACGTAGACAACACAAAATATTTTTGTAATGGGAGTAATTTTAAAAGATTAAAAGCCTCTCCTGAAATTTACGACTCAGCTAAGAAAGGGCACGCCTTCTCTTAACCGATGCAATGGGATTAAACAAGTGTTCTAAAATACCATTTTGTGCTTTGGAAGAGGTTAAGATTGTGGGATTATACTAGAACGGACAGCCTAAGCGCCCTAAAACAGAACTTGCAGAAAGTAACAACACACTACAAAACAGGAAATCGCTAATTAAATAGCACAGCATAACAGTACTTAACTTGAAACATCTTCGGACTGATTCGCTTTAGTACTGTTATGTTTTTATATTTTCTGTGATATGGTAATGGATATTTGAGGAGAGACTACGGATCTCTAGTTCTTATAGTGAAATTGCTAAAATTCATGCACTTACTAGAACCCTCATTTTTAACGGCAAGATTAATTCGTCGTTGAATTGCAAATGAACGGTATGCTTATCGCCAAGAACAAACGTCATTGACCTGACATCCATTCCGCGGCCCTTAGAAATACCAGTTATTTTTTTTCCTGATGTTAAGACTAACAACACAGAGAAACAATATTTCAGATTCGTAACAATATGTAAAATATTAACAAATGCGCCAATGCAATTAACTATTAATTCACAGAATAAATAAAAAAGCAGATAAAATGTAAAAAAATCTCGATATTGCAATATCTTAATAATAAAAGTCAGACTTTATGCATTTTATGTTTCTTGGACAAAATCTATTTCGAGATTTGTTTTCCTTTCGATTTTCTCCGATATGTTCCCACGCGACTCATCTTCCCATCCAATAACAGCTTCTCTTCATGATTGCCATTTTCGAATATATATACATACATATATATTGCATTTTTATGTATTTTCCGTTTTAGTGTTTTTCCTGCGATTCCAGCTTGCATAGTAAATCGTCACTTTTTGCTCCAGAATATGATTTCAAATTTCTCTCTTTTTTTGGTTGTATAAAATGTATTCATATACCATAGAGACAAAACAGGACTAAAAACTAGGCGATAAATTATAAATCTAAGAGCTAAATGTCTAACTCAATCATACACTTCACGTACCTAGAAATATATGGCTATTCTGTGTCGATTATATAATATCTGTTAAGGAAAAAAGATTGATTTGAAGATACGATTTAAATTGATTTATTTCAGTTAAATTTAGCTAAAATTCATAAATAGTGAGATTTTCCCAAGTTTTATTTTTTTTATTTTTGTATGTAAATGTTAAAACAAAAAAGTAATGAATTTGTGTGTTTGTTAACGTAGCGCTTTAGTGCACTTTTGTTATAGTAATTTCCGTTTAATTAGGAAATAACATTGCAACTTTTTAAAACAGATAGATAGAATTTAATTAATTTATGATATTTATGAGAAATTTGATTGAATAATGTTTTAAGTGATATTTATGTTATATTTTATACATTTCTTCTGGATTTTTTTTATATTCTTTATATAAAATAAAAAGCCTAAATCAAAAAATTATATTTATTTAAAATTCACGAAATTAGTCATAGTAAATTGAGGCCTCCATTAAATTGCTAATAAATTCTTTGGTAACACTATCAGTTCATGTGTTTAAAAAAGTATTTTATTAAAAAAAATATTTATAAGTAATTTCATATTTTCTTCCTAGACTCGCTATATATTTCATATTCTTCTGAAGATATGCATGGTATACTAATATAAAAATCACGTATCATTCCTACCCACTATACTTCAAAGACGACACATTTATCAGTGTTTCTAAAAGCATTGAATAATTATACTAAACTAAAAGCAAAATGCTCGAAGATGATAAATTTAAAATAAAAATAAATAAAAAGAATGTATTTGAATACCAATAGTTTTTATCAAAATTATTCCGTTATCTTGAATCATAGACTCATATAGAAACATCATAGGAGAGATCTTAAAATTTTCTTAATTAATTAAAATTATTCGAATTAAATATTATTTTTCATATTTCGGATAATGAAGTTGTATTTCAAAAAGTAAAAATCTGCAGGGTGTGATTCTTAATTTTAATGAAAAAAATTACACACATTTCTTAAACAACAAAAATCGTTTCCTTATATAGTTTAAATTGGTTACAAATATATTTTAGGAATGGGGGAAATAATTTTGAATCAATGAATAAAATTTCAGAAGGGTATTAAGATTAAATAATAAATTTTTGCTGCGGAATTCAGATGACATAATTATGGAACGAAAAATGTTCTGCTTTATAGAAGGTTTCATTGCCTTTATTAAATCATAAAATACACATAGAATTCTTTAGACACATTATAGCATCTTTATATAAAAACTAATGAAGCAATTTTTTTAGATTTTATTAGATAGAAATGGATTTATTTCAATTCTTGTAAATGCAATTTTTCCAATATTAAGTTCGATTAAGAAGTTAAAATTTCATATAAATTGCTTTTTTCTAAAATATTTTGTAATAATTTTTTTTTTGAAACAGTAAGTTTCAGAATCAAATTTATTTATAAAGAAACAACAAATAAAACACGCATTTTACTTTCAATCTCAAAGAAGGGGATTTTATTTTCATTTTCTTCCTTTTTTTAATATATCACATTAAAAATTGCTTTCAACATAGATTAATATGAATGAGATAGCCGAAAAGAAATATATATTTGTTACATTATTATATTCTAAGAATTATGTTGATGATATGAATCTAAATGAATGAAAACACTTTAATTTTAAAATATGCATGTGATAAATATAAGATATAACCATTAAAATAAATCTCAGTTGGCATGGTGTCTTTTCTTCGTTAATAAAAGTTATTTTTAAAATATTTTTCAACGACAAGTATTATCTTTTAAAAAATATTTTTCATATAAAGATTAGATATGATTAACAGTATCATGAAAAGTTTTAGGAATCACGAAAAAATTTAAACGGAAAATAAAGAAAAAACTACAACAAATATTATCAGTACTTGAAGATACAGCAGATGACAATAAAAACACAGTAAAGCAATGACACAGAGAAAGAAAAACAAGACCTTAGCCCTTTTATGACTCGTAGAAAAATCCATTCCGAGAACATTTTCCTTTCGGTTTTCTTCGACCTTTTCCCGCGCGACTCATCTTCTCTCCAATAACAGCCTTTCTTCTTCCTGCTTCGCCAAATGAAAAATGTTCTTTAAGGGAAAAAAATTCAACTTTTCCCTCGCCGTAGCACAAATAGTAAATCGACTCGCTTGCTATCCAAAACACGTTTCCTACTTTCCTTTATTCAGTCACACGCCCAGGAGACAAAACGAAATTAAAAACTGAGTAATAACTTATTAAACTGTAAGCTCTTGGCACTTTCTTGTCATCTACTTCATTATGGGTTATTTTCTTTATTAACTCGAAATGAAAAAAAAAGGATGTTTATGCTTTTAGTGCATTGTTAAAGGGATTTTTATTGATTGCTTTTGTGTGATTCCAATTTTAGCCTTATTCATTCTAAATATTTTGCAAGAATCTGCTATTCAGTTCTTTTGTGCTAGAAGCGATAATTTAAAATGTTCAGACCAGATAAAAAATATGTAGAATTTCATGTTCAACATGCGAAAGGAAGTTGGCGTTATTATGTTCGAAACCCAGTGCATAGAAAATGTACTTATTTTTAATACTTGAAAATACATAAAAATTTAACGCAAATCTGTATTGATAATATCAATAGTGTAAATATCAATAGTGTAATAAATATCAATATTGTAGTGTTTATAGCGGGGCAATATAATAAAAGTAAAAAAATTGAAATGCATGCCAAGCTTTATTGTTTAATAATTTATTTTTTTATGCATTAATTACTTAAAATAATGGCAGCAATCTGAATATGTCCGATTTTTTTCGGTAGCATATAATTCAGAATTGTGAAATGTTGTTTCGTAAATAACTATATAAAATTAACTATAACTATTTAAAATTATTCCGGAATAAAAACTTAAGTTAGTTGCGATGAATATTCAATTTAAAAATTTTGAAAGTATAGTAAATTTTGATTTAAATTTGATTATCACAGGTGGGTTAAGATTCTATAACTCTGACAATTAAAACTTATAATGCAGAAAAATCTACGAACTATTGTACAAACTAGTATAATATACAGGGTGGTCATAAAAAATTTGTACCGATATATGGTAGGTTCAACCGATCGAGATAAAATTTCAGATATAGTTATTAAAAGATATGAACCCGGGAATTTGTGAACGGCAGTACAGTGATCTCAAGATTATGTCTATAGGTACAGAAACACGGTATTTTTGAATGGCAATGCACTGTTTTCCTGTCGCAAAATGTTCAGAACATGGAAAAATTTTAAATAGCATTGAAACAGTAAGTGAATTTTAGAAAAAGAACATGTCACGCATGCACAAAAAATAGCTCTGTGAATGGCAAAAAAGAAAATGGAAGGAAAAATGTTCCTGTACGCAAGGAGGAATGGAGGAGGTACGCAAGGAGGAGCAGATGATTAAAGAGACAAAACACCAATCAATGTTGACAACACCGATTGTAAAAAAATTAAACGAGGGTCTCAGGTGATTGTACACAATAAAGCCAAACGTACCCATAGCATTAGAGATATTTGCAATCGCATGTTTGATAAAATCTTTTCTTTGAAATCTGCCAAAATTTGCGGATTGATCACGCACACTTTAAATGAGATTTTCCCAAAACTATATTACGCTTTTCGGCGGGGGCTATTATCAAACTGAGTAATAACTGATTAAATTATAACCTCCTGGCACTTTCTTGTCATCTACTTCATTATGGATTATTTTCTTTATTAACTCGAAGTGGAGAAAGATGATGTTTACTCTTTCAGTGCATTGTTAAAGGGAGTTTTATAGATTGCTTTTGAGTGATTCCAATTTTCGTCTTATTTATTCTAAATATTGTTGCAAGTGTCTTCTATTCAATTCATTTTTGCCAAAAGCGATAATTTAAATTTGTCACGCAATATGTAATAAATATGTAAAATTTTATGTTTAGTCTGAGAATGAAAATGTCGCTGTTATTATGATCGAAATTCAACGCACATAAAATATCATACTTATTTTTAATATTCGAAAATTACTAACAATTTAACTCGAGTGTGTGTTGAATTGTTTTTTATACAGATATAGGTAGCAATTTCCTTTCATTGATGTACATGGTAATTTAAAATGAATATAGCGATTACAAACAGTTATAATTATTTAATCGAACATAATTTATCTATCAGAAATATAAAGAACGTAAAAAGAAGTTCAAAATTTAGTTTGCACATTTAATAAATATTCAACGTGACTCTATTTGGTCACAAGAACAACATTTGAGCGGCAATTCTCTTCACGCAACACATTCAGAAGCATATCTAGAGTTGTTGTTGTTTCTTAATGACACTTGCCACTGACAAGCCCGCTGTTCAAAGACCGCCAATTTAAGCCTAAGAGGGAGAGTCTCTTGTTTTTATCGTAGAGCCAACTTAGGCCAAGAGTACGACTTGACTACTCACGCATCACTCATTCGCTTGCCCAGCCCCTTTTTACAGGAGGGCACATTCACACATCTCACAGATAGAACAGGAAGAACAACCATGCCCAAACCGGGACTCGAACCCGTGACACCCAGATCACGGGGAAGATGCGCTACCCCTATGACAGGACGCCGGCATTTCTAGAGTCACCATTGCAAGCCCATTAGAAATGAGAATTTGGTGTTCTGTCGGTATTTGGGGGTGTTTGATTGTACCACTGTCGAAATCTTCTCTGCTCTGTGATGCCAGAACGACAATTGTTAAATTTTAATATATAGAATACCATATATACATGATCTGCCGTTTTCATTCAATGATCCGGATTTCTGACCGTTGCTAGTCTGAACTCGTGCATACTCAAGCTTCATTACATTTACGCCGCAACTAAGGATATTTTGATCTTTATTCTACCTTTCATGTACATTTTATTGATAAATTTTTAACAATTAGGAAGATCACCGTTTATAATCACCTATATTCATTCTGAATCATTCTATATTACATATATCGTAAGCATATATGCACTAAAAGGAACCATTAAAGGCGGTTGCAGATGGCACCATTGAACATCGAACACACACATACTCTCGTTCCCCTGTTTTGAACACATCTGTTCATTTCAATATCTTATCCTCCCCCTTTTCACTAAATTCCTACAATTAATCTTGCCATATATAATCCATCCGCCCTAACAAAGCGCTCATTGTCAAGGTAAGTTTATTCAAAATTCTTCATTAAAAAAATAAAATCATACACATACAGATATCTGACTCCAAATAAAACATTTTTTATACCTAAGTATTTAGCCCAAATGAGGATATACAGTTTATAGTTAAACTCAGAAATGTTTCATTTTCTGTAGTTATTTTTTTTCAATCGAATTATTGTCGAATAATAATTGCCCATAGAAATAGGAAACTTTCACATCAAATTTCTGATAAGCCAAACATTTTTAAAAGGCTAATAATAAGTAGATGCATAAAGAATACATTTAAAGTATAAGTAAAGGAACCACCCTCATGGGACAGCTTTATAGCATTTTATAAGAACGTAGGCACTCCTTAAATTACTTATTGGCTGAAAATTAAACATAATGCTGAGGATATTTTCAAAATATCAAGGAATTTTTACGCTGAAATCCATTGGGCCGTATAATTACCGAAACCGAAAACAAAATATATCTTTCTCACAATTTGGATTACTGCTTTGCTTCAGAATGTGCCACACACCTAAAAAATGTACAGTGAGGATTTTGTTTGAGAATAGTTTTTTTTCTCTCCAAATTGGTGTCCAATAAAGACCAATCAAAATTTCTAAAACGGTTTACGTACAAAAAAAAACACTTTTTCAAAAATGAGAAAAAGAATTGTCTTATGGTAAGCCATAAGAATTATCATGCAATTCACTTATTATATATTCTAATAAAATAACTTTTGTAGAAGTAAGACATTGAAATAAAGTTAGAATTTAGAAAGTATTTATCACACGCATTTTTAGAAACATCAAAATTAGATAATTAGAAATAGAACTTTATAAATTTTCAGTTTCTTTGAAATTTTGATTTAAAGTTCAAAATTCTTGAATGTATTTGATTAGGTAATTTATATTTCTATGCAAATACATAGTTCAGAGAATATTTCCAAGAGATATATTTCAATTTTTTTAGCTAATGGAACATTTTTGGCGAATCAAAAATTTGGTTCGCTCTCATGATATATAAGTTACCATATACTTTTAAATCTAACTTATAGTGTCAAAGGTGTTTTAATATTGTAAATAAACACAAATTATGCCTCATCGATTTATTTTGTGGGTTTGGTACGATTGACATTTATCAAATTTTTACTTAAGTGACTATATGCAGTTCATTTCTCTCAAATATAGCAGAATAAACTTATTATTACATTTATTATATTGCGATCTAAAAGATTCACTATTCAATGATTCTATTAGGGATAAATTTAGTAACTCTACAAATCATATATGGAATCATTGAATGTAATACAGTGTGAAATTTGTATATCTGCATTTATTTATATCAAATCAATGTTTAAATTCTAAAAGTAAGGTTTATTAGAAAATAAATCAAATCTATATTTTCAGTTAAAAGAAAGAGAATTCCTACTTACTTGCAGTAATAGTTTCAGTTTCAAATAAACTAAAATTTTTAAATCAATTAAAATATCTAGCCATGTCTATTTTTGAATTTCAATTATAAAATTCCAGATACTTTTTAGTTAATGGCAATATCTTGGAAACCGATAAATTATTTTTGAAAATCGTATCCATAAAATTATTTTTTTATGAAAATAAAATGTTTTTATCTTGAATAAATTCAAAATGCAAATTTAAAATTCATATTATACATACATTGCATATAATTTCTCTAACAAACAGGAGAAACTTTTTACAATATTTAAATGTATCATTCTCGTGTGCATGAAAATAATGTAAAGAATGAAGCGCTAAATCCCTCATAATGTAATATTATTACACAATTATATATATATATATATATATATATATATATATATGGTTGTCTTTAATGATTTTTAAAATGTTCTTTGTAACTCAAATTATTATTAGCATACTAAACTTTATTTAATTTAGAAATATTCCGCTTATGATTGGTATAGTAGACTTCAAAATATTTAATATTAAATCATTTTCTTTGAATTTAAAGCAATTATAGATTATTTAAATAAATACGAATAATTTAATATTTTAAGATACGATATAATATAGTGTAGCTTAAAATACTAAATAAAATAACTATGCAACTGATTAATTAAATACATTTCTTTGAAATTATTTAGAAACGCAAGCTTAATTGAAATAAAATGCTTTGATTATTAAAAAATTCGGTTTCTTTATCCAATTTGCTTAGATTATAAAATAATTATGAAATTGATTATCTATATAAATGGCTTAGAATATAGAATAATTACATAATTTATCATCTAAATGAATTGTTTAGCAACAAATATTAATATGATATTAATTTTAAGTCATTCGAAATTAGTTAATGCATGTACTGAAAAACGGATTATTGAGTCGGTGAATTTGGAATAAAAGACACAAGAAATATTCTCCTTAACACTGGATCCTAGTCGATAAAGGCAGATAAAAGAGAGATTTAGTGTTATCAGGGTAACAGATTTTTTTCTCTGTTTCGAATAACCAAAATGATTTAGGAAATACCGGTTTAAAACCTTTTTTTTAACTCAGTCATAATAAGCCATTTATTATTTCGTTTCCGATTTTTGCTTAAAATAACGCATTGAAATTACATACATCAGTGACAGATGGCTATTCACTCACGGATTCATGGCAACTAATCCCAGAAATTTGACCATCTCCCACACAAGAGGATTTATTGAGATTCAGAACAAAGTGCATAAAACAAGGTCAAGTAAATAACAAATCTACATTTTTTTCTTTCTTTAAAAAATGACCTTTTCACTGCTTCAACCATTCAAGAAATGATCGAATGCCTGGCTAAGCCCAGATCATTGCAACTTTCCTAGCATTTGAGCTGTTTTTGAAATGGCCATAAATTCCAGCTCCGTAGCGAAATCGATGATAGAAGAAACCAACAGAAGCAGAAGAGATTTAATGACTCATCGTAGGTTGCGAGAGGATATGTAATGAGGATAAATTGGGAGTCTCTACAAAATATTTCAATAGAGAATGCCTCTCAGATTTTGGTCGCTGTGATTACTTATAATTCTATCTAATGAATATCGGGCTTAAACATTATTAATATGACATGAATGTGTTCTTCACCAATGTATTAATATTAGGGGTGTATTTGCTTGCAATTAGGTTTTATTTGAACTTTATAAGTGTGGGAAAATCAAAATGTGACCGGTATTTATACATTTCTTACATTTAAGATTTGAAATGAAATGGTTAGTACAATGGTTTTTAACAATGTTTATAGGTGTGGGAAACGGCTTGTATGGCTTTCCCATTTTTAAAAAGAAACATCAAAATTGTCTTACTTCCTAATTTATAGTATTATGTTAAACATTTTTAAAATATCAAATATATCATGCCACAAAAATAATTTCTGTAGAATTATTTTCATATACTTTAACTGTACAGAGAATAGGATGACTTTGTGAAGGCATCATATTCTCTGCTTTACAATGCAATATTTTCGAGCATTTTCAACTGAACTGAAATTTAAATCCGTTTACGAAAAAACATATTTTTAGCTAGAGTTAATAACGGTAATAATATGTTAAATAACCGGATTACTTTAAATTCAGTTTTTAAATTGAGGATACTTATAGAAGAATTAATATATTAAGAAACTTTAAAATAGTCAGTATTACAATCATAGTCTAAATTCTCCAGAACCAAATTTGTGATCAAATTGATTAAATATATTTTTTGCAGTATTTGGTAATTTTCATATTTTTAATTGACATACAAATCTCAGAAACAAATAATTCCGAGAAAGACATACATAATTGAAACATGAAATTCGATAGAAATATGCTACTTCATAAATATATTTAATATTTCATTGTCAAACTCTTGGCTTTTAATATATCTTCAATTAATTGGGTTATATCTTTATAATATCAATTGGCAACTATTGCCTATTTTTGTTGATTTGAGCAAGTGTAAATATGGTGAATAGTACTGACTTTATCATGATATTTTATTTAAAACACATACTAATGATCTCTCCGATCAATAAATCTATTCATTACTTTAATTCTAATCAACAAAATCTTGATTATAATATCTGCTAAATTAAAAAGAATAACAGTTTTATAAATGAAAAAAGAATTGTTATTGAAAATTACTATATTAGGAGAATTACTAAATGTATATGCCTAATATATGTATAATATGCATTATGTATAATGTATAGGAGCATTATTAAAAATCAGTGTTAATCGTCCAACAAATAAAAAAGTAAGAACAATCTAACTTTTAAGGAATATCTATTTCACTAATTTTCAATAACTTATATTTTAGAACTCTATCTTCAGAATTTTTCCACGTAATTTTAGATTTATTCATTTAGAAAAAAATTATTTTAATTTGAATCAAACAAAAGATTCTGGATTGTCAAATAGTTTTATAGTAAAAAAATTAATAAATAATGATAATTCAATCATAGAAGTACTTTACACTCCTAATTGATTGTTTATACATTTCATCATTCTTGCGTCTTTGAATGCACACCATAATAATATACATCTGAATCATGTTAAATATCATTATCAAAATGCATTAGGAACTGAAACTAGGTGCAAGTGTATGGTTAAATCATATAATGAATATATAAGCTTTAATTTGCTTTACCCCCTGAAAATTTCTACGCTCATACAAAATAACTTCAACCAACCATTTTTTATTCCAATTTCCCCGACAGTTGCAAAAACGTGTAAGTATTTCTTGGCATTTCTTGAATTAGAAGGGAAGAAAAAAATTCGAAAGAGCATTAAAAACGTGAAAAGAAGAATTAGATTAAAGAATGAAAGATGGAGGAAATTGTCTCAGGAAAGGGGTCAAGTGGCCAAATCTCTTCAGTAAAAGTGAAAATCCGCAAAGTGCTCATTGATCCAATTTCCACTCAAAGTATAAAAAGGGAAAGTACGAAATGACACATAGAAAGAATAGTTTTCTTAAGACTGAGCTAAGAATGTAATGGTGTATGCAAAATCGATAATTCCGATTATTCGACAGAATTATTAATACAGTGTGGAGGAATCTCTTTCTGTTCTTAAAATATGTGAATTAAATAAAATAATATTTATTTCATCATCAGGGCTAAAACTGTTGTTATAATATCTTTACGATATTGTAATGCATATCAGATAGTATCATAGTGATATCGTAAAATATATTGTGGCGACGTTGAAGTGAATAATTAAAAGTACTATAAAAATTTACTGTCATTAATCAATTAACCGACATTATCTAAATAATGGTATACAAATTTAAATGTATATTTAAGCCGATAAAATAAAAAAAAATCTTGATTATAATTACTTCTTAAAGGGAAATGCAAAATTTACGGAATATGATCGATTGTTTTGCAAACACATTTTTGCTCCAAAATCGCAAAATCAAGTACGAACTCAGGAAAGATAAAGATGATAATAATTTTTTTTTTGATTTCTTTTCTTTATCAAAAAATGTTAACTTTGGATTTCGACGATGGATGACACTATACGTAGTCACATCGTGTAATGTTTGTACATCAACGTTACTATTTGTAGATATCACATTTGTGGCTATAGCTCTCTCTATTCGAAGTTAAAGGTGTGAAAAGAGGATCATGCCTTTAGTAGATATCCTATATATTCAAAAGAGGTAAATTAAAGATAAAGGATACACATCGAAACAAATTCTTTAATTACTGTTTTAGACACTAGATATTAATTATGAGAATTTATTATAGTAAATTTAATATGATTAAAAACAAAAAAATGATACTGTATCTAGTTTTATTTGGAAAAATATCTAAAATTTTTAGTTTTTTTTAAACAAATCTTTATTAACTTGCTGGATAGCAAACGAATATTCTTCAATGGCATATTTCGATTTTCTTCTTTTTAAGTAATTTTGTTAATAATTAGTAGCTGTTACTGCTTTAGAAATCTTGCTATCGTTCTGTTACTTTTGTTTTGTTTTTATTAGTTGTTTACAGTTATAGTGAAAATGTTTAAGCATTATAAATCTATTCTTTAAAGCCTTTTATTCTTAAAGGAAATGGAATAGCCTTATCCAATGATTTCTTATATTCACCCGAAGGATACATTTTAAAGTTTAACACTAAAAGTTTCAAAGCGCAAATAAATTTCAAAACAGCATATATTATTTCAAAAAAATTTATAAACATTGTGCGGTTATAATACTGCCTTTACACATAATACAAAAAAATCGAAGGTTACAATACTGTCTTTACACATAATACAAAAAAAAATTGAACGGTTATAATACTGTCTTTACAAATAATACAAAAAAAATGTACGGTTATGATACTATCTTTATAAACAATATAAAAAAAACATTGTACGATTACAATACTGTCTTTACAAATAATACAAAAAATTATACGGTTACGGTACTATCTTTACAAATAATACAATAAAAAATTGTATGGTTACAATACTGTCTTTACAAATAATACCCAAAAAAATTAACAATATAAATTGAAAGAACTTTGGCTTATTATTCATTTACCAGTGAAAGATTTAGGGCCGTTCTATTTTAGATAATATATATTTACTTAAGAACAGTTCCAGCATGTTATCAAGATAAAGAAGCGACTGAGAGGAAACGCAATAAAGGTGCGCTCCGATTTATCATCAAGATAAACATCTTCTCTTTCCAAAGCACTTTCTTTGAGAAAGGGTTATTTGTCTTGTATATAAGTATTGCTTCTAATGTGTTGGACATATATATTTCATTTCTGATGGTTTGGCATTCAACGCCTCCTTTCTGTATAAACCTTTCGAGGTTCTTTTATTTCCCAAAAATCAATAAATTCTTTCTTATTTCTTGGCTTTATATGAAACCATTTCTGTCACTGATCTTTCCATTTTATAAATATAATGCCCACGAATTTCAAAGGAATGTTGAGCAAACATGGCTCTTTAAGAGAGATTTGATGAGTATGCCTTAGCTGAAGTGTTTTTAAAACTTTGGATGGAAGTTATAAAAGTTATATTGCTTACTTTTACTTTCGGCCTTTTTCCCCCATATTTATGTCTACTAACATACATTTTTATGACAGCTTTTTAGACAATATATTTTGTAATCAATCAGAGCAATGAAGACAAAGAACATCATTAGTTTCAAGTAATATTTTCAGCTAGACATATTTTTAAATATATTTATAGATATAATAAAAAGAATCAATGAAAACTTGCTTTACTTGAATGGATATATTTTGCTCTTTGTTCTCCAAATATTTATGCAAGTGCATCAGTGCCAAATGTGATATGTTTTTTTTTTACTATTATTATTATTATTTACTTTTCTATCAATATTTGCGAGTACTAGTGTGCAATACTGGTAACTTGTGTGTTTATTAATGTTTCAAACTAATTTTATAAAGTTTATTTCAATTCTATTATATATTATTTCACGGATTCTATTTCGGCTTTTGTGCCATATTTTGATGCTATAATTCAATTTTAATTTTGAGTATTAAATTTTTGTCATCCATCTCAAAAAAGTATTTACCAAAAAAAGAATGTGTTTCTGATTTTTTCTGGGTGGTAATATTTTTGAAAATTTAAAGCACTGGATTCTATTTAAAGGTGATAATGAAACCTTTTACTATTTGTAATCTCTACGATGTAAAATAAAAAAACCCGACAAAATCCACAAAAATAATTCTTATTGTATCGGTGTAACACAGTAAACTGTTTCAAAATAATATGAAGAATAAATATATATATCATTAAAATTGTCATGCATATGCTTATAGATGATCACAAAATTTGATGACAAGAAAAGCGAACTAGAATCTAAATATTAATAGAAAAACGAAATAAAATTATAGTGAAAAGAGTCATTTCCTTCTCAGTTTTTGAATATAAATTAGAAAACAACAAAATCATTTTTTTTAAATTTTTATTTAAGAGAGTAATCTAAAAAATAAACAGATGGGATATACAGGTATGTGATTTGAGGTTTCAAGAAATAGCTATCAGGGAAGTGATGAATCACGTTTCCGATATTCAATTTAACACATCAAGAACGGTTTTAAATTACTACCTTTGCGCAAACATTCTTTCACGGTTTTAAATATGTGAATATAAGAAGTTCCAAAATATATTAACTTCAGAATATATATAACTTTCAGATATTATTTGAAAGATATTACTTAGTTTACAAAATCTAGTGGTATTTCTCAAAAAATTCTATAGGATAAAAAAAAAACCTCACTGTTTTATTTAATACTTCATATCATGTGTATTAAATACAGTAATGAACCAACAGGTGCGACGCCAGATAACCCTACTAAATCATATAAAACTGTAAACTCTTTAAATTATCTGGATCTGTCTAGAAAATATGCAAAAAGTGTTTGTGTTCTTTGAAGAGGTATACAAATTCATAAATTCTATTTTATGTAAATACATCTCAATGATTATCTTCATAAATATTCCTTATATATTACCTTAAGAATAACCTTATAATCGATATTTCCATCTACCTGATTTTATTCTGCATATGATAAAAAACATTAGACACTCTTTATAGGTTAGATTATTAAATCAGATCAATAAGAAAAAGAGCTATCGATTTCCGATAAAACGCATCGCATTTAGAACTAAGTTTGTCGATAAATTATCAGCTATTCAGCTCAGGAAATAGCAAAAAACATAGCTAATTGCGATGCTTTAAAACTCCTTCAAAAGATCTGTCATCAGTTGTAATAACCTCTCATTCAGTAAATGATTAATAAAATTAACGAGGAGAGTTTGCACTCAAAAGTTCCGAAATCAGGTTAACCTAAAAATAACTTGAGAAACAAGTCCTCTCGACCGAAAGATTGAACAAGGCTTACGCAATGACTGTGAAGTAGTTCTCCTCTGCCTTCACTTAAAACAAGAACCTGCTCATCGGAGCGGATTCTTGACATTTGAAGAGTCATTCATTTTAGGGGGACCACTCTTTCGGAAAAATCTGAGTTTTTGTGAAAACTATTATTTCGTTGAATGCTCATTAGAATATTTTTTCATGCTTTCACTTAGCGAGTCAATCGATATTTAGGAACAACTACCATCGGAGAGACTCTACTGCATTTTTGCATTTTTATTCTGCCGTAATGATTTTTCAGAAGTAATTACTGCTTCTTTAGTGGCGCATTTAAATAGATGACAGATATGATAGGAAATAAAGTTGAAATTCAGGGCACAGTTTAGAATTCGATTATTGATTCTTCTTTTAAGTTTATTATCTAAAGCACTCTCAAGTTAATAAATCATTTTTACAAATTTATAACTAAAACTAACTATCGATAATTCTAAAATCTAAATTTTCGTTTTAGTTAATTATGCTATTTTTGTTTTAAAATGAGACTCGAATAAAAATGGTATGCTCTTAATGATCATTAACTTTATTTTTTAAAAGTAATTAAACAAATAATCTTAAAATGTGTAAGGAAAATTTGCTTTTGATGTAATTAATTTTTAGCGGGGCGTATAAAATTATGACAGCTATAATGAAAATAAAATTTGAAATTCATGTCAGGCTTTGCAGTTCAATAATGTCTTCATTTTCATGCATTTATTACTTAAAATAATGACAATAATATAAAAATAACTGATTTTTTTAGCTATTAAATAGTACAGTTTGTGAAATGTTTTTTCATATATAAACGATATAACTATTTGAAATTATTTTAGAATAAAAAGTAAAATTTGATTTCATGAATCCTTAATTTTAAAATTTTAAATGGATCGTCCGCTTTGATTAAAATTTAATTTCAATAAAATGTGAAATCAAATTTTCAAAAAAAGCACTGAAATCCCGAAAAGCATTGAAATCTGAAATATATCTATATCTACTACTAACAAACATAATGCGTGTTTTTGATATACTAAGGGAAATATGACTTAACTAAAAGCTACCAAATTTCTATAAAATGCATTTAAAGGTTTTAAATATTAATATTTAGGCGATATTATAGCATTTTTCCATATAAATTGCGGTTGATATTAGAAAACCATGTCTCTGAAATCTTTTTAAAATAAAAATAAAAGTCATTTCAATTTAATTTGCATGAAAAATTTCCTATATTTCATAAATTTAAAAAAAATCCTATTTTTAACAATGTATATCAAATTTGGAATAAAATTCAAGGCTTTTTTTACTGTGTTAATCGTGTGATTTTAAAGGTAAAGAAGAAATACTTATAGTCTGAGCAGCTCAATGAGAAATAATAAGATAGATATAATAGTAACAAAAAAGACAACTTCTATTTACAACTTAAATCATTCAAACAGTTATGTTTTAATGACACTATGATATCATGAAGCTAGACTTGATTAGGAAGTTTTATGCAGATAACTTCTCGAATTGGTGTGAGGGTTATGAAACTGCATGGCTTTAATGTATGACACAATTTGATGCTCAAAAATATTTTTTAAAAAAATCAAACTATGCATTAGAGATCTAGTTGAAATTAAGAATAGTCAACATTCCTAGCGAACAAGCTTGTGATCAAAGGCAGGTAAGTATTCTGTTTTTCTGACAATTAAAATTTATAATATAGAAATATTTGCAAACTATTGCATCAGTAATGTACAGGATAGCCATGAAAATGTTATACCGGTATATGGATCTCTAGCTGCCAGTACGTTCAACCCATCGACATGAGATTTCAGATATATTTATTTAAAAGTATGAGCTCAGGAATCTGTGAATGGCAACACAGTGGCGTTTACAGTTACGGTAAATGGTGCAGAAACTCGAATATTTTTTCCCTTTGCAAAATATTCAGAACATTCGAAGATTCTAATAAATATTGAACACTTGGTGAATTAAAAAAAACGGACGGGTTCGCATGCACAAAAAAAGAAGAAGAAAAAAGATCTGTGAACTATCAAAAAAGAAAAAGATACGAAAGGAAAAAACACTTCCGGATATGCACGAAAGAAATTTGCATGTGATAGAGGCAAGAAACCAATCACTGATGATAACAGAGATCGGAAAAAAAGGGAAATGGAAAATACAGGAGATTGTAGACAAAAAAAAAAAGCCAAACGTAGCATAGCAGGAGAAACGTGTGCAATATGGTATCTAAAAATGTCTTCTCCGGCAAGATTTCGGATTAATCAAATATACTGTAAATGTGATTTCCCCAGAACCCAATCATGTTTTTTGGAGGGGAGCGGAAGGCGTTCCAAGAGTTGTTTCAGAGAGTGCATAACACATCCATATTTTGTGACACATTTACAGTTCCAACGTCTTTAGGATTTTTGTATGTGCTGAGCCTTTTCGACTGTTGCCACTTTAAAATTTCGAGTTTCTGTAGAAATAACCATATTTGTTAAATCCACTTTGTTGCCATTCACAGAATCTCGAACTCATACCTCTAAATAACTATATATGTAATCTCATCTAGATGGAATGGATGGACTGATCAGTAAAGGCCCGTATATCGGCAAAGTTTTTTTAATGACTACCCTGTATGAAGTAGCGAGTTTTTAGAAATTTCAGAGCAGAAGAATGGTTTCATGCTATTAAACAACTTTTTTTTATAATTTTTTTTTTATTACGTAGAATAGATTAATGGATTGATATGAGTTTAATGGCGAAAAAACCAGGTCTGATTATTTTGTGCCAAAGAAATATATATTAATACATGCAGGGAAGGTATCAAGCTAGAACATAACCGATGCTAAAATTATATTGCATTCAAATATATCAATATCATTTTTTACTCTCTCATTCTTAAAATAGTTCTAGCCCAGTTTAGATTTTCAGATTATTGGAACGCCGAAATTTCTCCTTTAAATTAAGAAAAAAATATCTACCCTCTTCGAAAGTGGCAATGACAGTCCGTGTTCTCAAAAAGTTCATGCAGAAAAGGAAACCTCGCTTAGATGATGTTTGTTAAGCAAATGTATACTCGGGAATAATTAAAAGAACCCAGAAAAATTTCTTATCTCCCAAATCTATCTGACCACTTGTATTTAACGATAAACAAAAACCCACCTGTTTCGGATAGTCAATCAGTCACAATTAAAGAAAGTGGAAATAATTTCGCATTGATATTCAGATATTTGAATCGCTCCCTGCAGTTTTGTTGAACTGGTGTTTTAGGGCATTCAGTATTGATAATCTTGCATAATATTACGAATTATAACCGTGATTATAATGTTATTCGGTATAATGTATTTGAAAATCCATCAGTCGTAGACTGAAAATTAGAAAGAAGTATGGCATATATTATCCATGAAAGGGATTTGATCTCGTATCCTCCGAAGCATAAGTCGGCTTAATGAATGCGTGTAGGTATATTTGTAGGACATATTCCTAGGATTAAATTTTTAGCATGGAGAAAATCAGAAAGTGCTTTCACAGTCAGTCCATTTATCGAGCTAAAATGTATACCGGTGCATAAGCCATTGACAAACTTGAGTTAAAAGCGTAACCAGAAGACATATTTCGTTACTTTCTTCGTCATATGATTTTGTGTTTTACATTCCATGCCTGAACCTACTAAATAAATTGTGCACATTTATTACTTTATAATTAGATACAATCGGATATCAGGTGACAATTGAATGGTACAATTAGATATCAGGTAACAATTGGATGGTACAATTTGGTACAAATAGATATCAAGCAACAATTGGATGGCACAGTTTGGTACAAGTAGATATCAAGCAGCAGTTGGATGGTACAATTGGATATCAAGTAACAATTGGATGGTACGATTTGGTACAAATAGATATTAAATAACAACTGAATAATAAACAACAATTGGATATCACCATATAGTCGATTTAAGTTGGTTTGATTTGAGCAGTCCAAGGCTTTAAATTTTAAAATATTTTGAATCCAAATGCAGTATTCTAAAATATTTTATTAACTTGTGGCTTTAAATTCCCATAAAGTTTGCCTTATATCAAATAATGATAAAATTTCATTTTAATCCTGTGAAAAAAGTTCTGTGATTCATTTAAAAGAATTAACAAATTGCAAATTTTAAAGAAACTGCAAAAGTTTCCAGTTGCTTCATGCGTATTTCAGGCTGATTTCGATTATTTTTCATTCAGTACTACTCTGAAATAAGAAACCGACAGGGAATTTTGTTTTAGATTAATTTGCATTTAGATTGATCCTGAAATTGGAATTCTCTTATATTTGCAGTTCCTAAACACTTTTGAAAAGGAGGTATCCAATGACTGCTTTGAGAAACGTCTAAGCAGAAAATTTAGTCAATAATAGAATTAATGAAGAAAAAAGGAAACATAATTGCCATATAAATACAAACGTTTCATGAAGTCAAAAATAAGCTTACTTATAATATCACTTTTCAAATAGTCACATAATCTTATCCTTAACATTTGGAATGGCAAAGATATGGATTTTTTTCTGATATAATGTTTCTGTATGGCATAATTTCACTAGATATAGAATGAATCTATTGCTAAAGTTATTTTCAAAAAAGAGGAAGAAAAATCTTAGAATGGAAAATTGAAAAGCAATTTAAATGTAAAATCGAATTTCTATTCGTTTAATATTATTTGATGGTATCAGACAGTAATTTTCCTGAATGGTTATCCATAACAATAATCTGAAAAGTTTATTTATAATATTTTATGAAACAAAAGAAAGATGGAGTTTTTTCAAGGAATTTATTATTACCTGTTCACTTACTCTTGAAACGTTAGTAAAATTATAGTCAGAACTGAATTGTAGATACTTATGTGTTGTTTAACGGAAAACAACCGGATTTCTTAATTATAATTTTTTTCGAATTTTTTTTAAATTTTTATCATAATGGTTTGACAAAAAGAATAGTAATGAATGTTAAAATTTAGGTTACCTAGAACCTGTAAAATTGATATATGATTACTCATCTTTAATATACACTTAATTTAAAATTCATACTTCCATTGGATATTAATTTCTTATAATCAAAATATTTAAGATTACTTTTCTATATTCAAACGTTTAGGGATTAAAACATAAAAATCATCCGTCATCCAATCGGAATTTAAATAAAATGAATCTATTTTTATTGGTTAGTATTGAATAGAAAATAGAAGTCAAACTTAAATGAATTGTTAAAAGTAATTAAAACATTGTCTAATAAAAATTTCAAAATATGTTCATTTATATTTATATATGTATTTGGGACATAAGAGCTATTAAGCAATAATTAAAACAAAAATATTTGTTAAAATATGTGCCATTAATTCAAAATGTCTAACCATCACTAATTCTACATCTAATTAACTAATTTCTACATCTTTTCTGTTCAGGTTTAACTCAGAATTCAGCTATAAAATATACTATACACATCTTTTCACTTTCATATAATGAAACCCTAACATATCATAAACCTGGAGAAAAGAAGTATTTCCTTATGACAAAACACTGAAAACCCTCCGTAAGAGAATGTTGTGCATGAAATCCAATCCTTCATCTGCGCTCTCATTGCTTCATTACTACAGGTACATGTGGAACGTTTCCTCAGATTCCAGAGTTATTCTCTTGTTATTTCAACAATGATGATCAGTGCTTTATTGGATAGGTCATTACTTAATTTTTGTTATTGTTTCGGCTTGCTTTGTGTTGATAGCTTCGGATATTGGGGCGATGGATTTGTGGTTACCATATACTGTTTATGGGCAAATATTTGATGACTCCAATTCCAATCAGTGCTTTGTTTCACTTTCTAGCCCATTTTATTGGTATCTTGACTAGTATCGACCTCCTGTTGTGAAAAACTGAATCATTGTTCGCGAAGAGTGATATTGTAATAGCATTTAATGATGAGAAAAAAGAAAAATAACCACTTTAATTTCTACTGTTCGTTCTCAATATGATTTAATTTTGAAATCTCTGCAAATAATAACGATGAAGAGCTTGTGCATGTATGTATGTGCATGTGCGCTTGTCTATGTGTGCTTGAACGTGTGTATGTATAAATGTACATGTGTGCCGACGCGTGTATATGTGTGTGCGCGCCTGCACGAGTGTATTCGTGTGTGTTCGCACTTTGCAAGACAGACTATCGGACTATAGTTACCGAATTTGCCACAGGTATATTTTGGAATGTAGAAATGTGCTCTGTCTGAATGTTTAATTAGAGTTTTAATTAATTAAAAAATTAGGCTAAAATGTAATATTTTTCTAAAATAATTTCCGGAAATACTACAGGCCAAAAATAATTTTTACACCATCTTAAAATTTAAAAATTTTCATGTTAGCAGTTTAGATGTTATCCAAATTATTTTAGAATCTTAGCAATTTTTTACATATTTTTTAAATTAATTTTCAACAATAGATTATTTTCTTGTCCTAATAATTATCGTTTCTTCAAATATTTAACCACTTTTTTTCTTTTTATTATTTCATGTTTAAGAATGATTCTGTTTAATATCTACATAGTTCACAACACTTTCAGTACCATAATGGTTAGAAATTAGATAAATACAATTATGATTCTACCTCTGTAATGATGCCATGGAGCTGGTTTACATTAGAAAGGTTCAGGTGCACAGTGATCAAATTATTAAAATATCAAGTCTTTAATATCTATCATAATTTGATGTTTCTGAAAATATGGTTTGTTGACAGAATCATGAAGATAATATTGTTTAAATGAAATTTAATTAAATGAGATACAACTAATATTCACGACAATGTCAATAAAAATGTTGCAGAATAAGCAGCAACAGCTAAATGTCCGCAATCCTTTAGTCCTATATGGTAAACTATTTCTAACATGCTAACATTTTAAATAAAAATTGCTCCACACTTTTGCAATTTAAACTGACTTTAGATATTTTCAAAATTACTATTTTATTAATTTTTCAGCAATATGTGTATTTATTCAAATAACATAGAATATATGTTTAACGCCATTTACTACATTTTTATTATTGGAAGTATATGCTTTTTGGTTAAAAACGAATTGTTTTTTAGAGAAAATAGAGGCTAGGATTTAAAGGAAATTTAATGATTTAGAAATCAGCAATTGGGTTATAATTAGAGTATCATGCTAAGTATATGTGTACACCTATGTATTGCCTCATGATCTCATTTTCATACAATTGATAGTAACCAAAATGAGAAAATATCTAAAATTAACTAGCCAGCTTTCCTCTCATCCCTTTATTACCAGCAAATGCTTACTCAAATACTGTACTTTATCCATGGATCCATAAGCGAAGAAATTCTCTTGTTCCCTCTACACTGATGATCAATGCTTTATTGAATTGGCCATTACGTACTTTCTGTTATTGTTCCGTCATGCTTCAAGTTGATGGATCCGGGATATTCTAACAATAGATTTGTGGTCACGATGTTGAGTATGGGCAAACATTTGACGACGCCGTTTCCAATCAGTGCTTCGTTTCACTTCCTACCCCCTCCCCTTCCTGCATAAGTATCTTGACTGGTATCGATCTCTTCTGACACCCCGAAACCGTGTTGATAGAAGAGTAAAGTTAGAGGGGTCATTCAATGAAATTTGGATTCCGGTTGGAAAATGTCCACTTGAATTTGCACTGTTTGAAAATCAATATTACTCTATATCCGCAGGAATCAATAATTGTTTGTTGGTAGTTTGAATACTTCAGGGAGAATGTTTTATTTGTATTATATGGATAGAAATTAGCTGGAATTATGAATTGTATGTACGGTTAATAATTGAAAGAGTCTTTTATTTCACATTGATGGGTTATGACACATAAAAATAAAGAAATATTGATCTCGTGCTCTTTTATTGTATAAATGTATTGTATCTTTTATTGTATACATTACAATACTTTTAATTAAAAAAATACAAACCCTCATAGTTATATTTTTGACCCTATATATACTTTTAAAATTGCAGCGTCAAGCTGAATTTTGTGTCATTTTAAGGGAGGGATTATTATTTTCTTTTTTTATGTCTTAATATAACTATTCTCTTCCCATATATATTTCTGACAATGGTTTCATCTCTCTTCCTCGTATTTTTTAGCAATGATTGATGTTTCGTATCCTTTTAGAGAATTTTCTCAATTTTTTTGACAAAAGTTTGTATTGATTATTTATTTTTTCTCTTAAGTGAACGCCGGACATTGTGATATCTTTTTCTTGAAAAAGTAATATCCATTTTTTATTTAAAAATCCATAAAAAATTTATTTCCCAAAACTATTAAGGAGTTTTAAGGTTTTATTTCTTTAGAGATGTTAAGAGTATTTATTTTGTTTATTGTGAAATTACACGATTCACTTGACAAGATATGAATGTTAACACATTGTGTAAATATCTTTTGCTATTAAATAATCTTTATTAATTGATAATTAATATAAAAATAATTCAATAGCAATATTAAAGATAACAGTCTTAAAAATTAATTTTTAAGACAGAAATAGTAAAATACTTATTTTAAATTTTAGATTCAAATATATTATATCTAAATGAATTTTAATTTCATTCATTTATTAGTACTTAAGTATTAATCATATGACATTTATAAACGCACGTAAATGTTTGTTATGAAAGAAATTATTATCATGCTATCTCTATCAATCATAAATCACTAATATGCGGCTAATGCGTAATTACTCATTAATAATACACTTTATGTAAATATATTCATTAGCATTTATTAACAAAAATTTAAAACTAAATCCAATAATTAAACCGTGAATAATTTCTGCAAGTTTTTTTTTCCTAATTTTAGATTAGTAAAATGGGAAAGTCTGATGCTAAATGTCACAGAAATTTAGAATTCAGATGAAAGCTTTAAAAGCACATGTAATTGAAGAAAATTACCTAGAAGCGCGATTAAAATATCTACAGATAAATGTGCCAAAGTCGTTATATAAATCCAACAAACATATATCCTTCATACAACATTTAAACATGCCTAGATAAGTACATACTCCCCTTTTTTGAAGAACACTTACTCTGTTAAACAGAAAGTATTTTCAAAAGAAGTTTTACACTCAGACAATGGTATTATTCAGTGCTATTGAATGAAAGCATAATGCATATTATTCGTAGAGAGTTCGCTTAAAAATCGTTTTTACTCTCCGAATTAATGGCAGAACACACATGTATGAATTAAAAATAATATAATATAAATGATCCCTCCTTCTATGAAATTTAATCAAATTGCTTTTAAGAGTAGGCCACATAGAAACACATTTAATCATCCATTAGAAGGAAATACGTGAAATATGAACGTTTGCTTTAAGAAAAAGACAATAGTCTTGGAAATTTGCAATTAGTTTGAGTGAAATATTCAAATTCTAAACATATCTTGTTGATAAAAATAATAATCTAGGCTTTGCCGAATAATATCTACAAAGGGTATTTAGATAGTTTCATAAAATCTTTGGAAAGGATTAAAAATCCTAATCTGGAGCCATAACATTTAATATTTTTTTCAGAATTTATTGTTTATAAGAACTGGATATGTTTTAAAAATTTCATATTGACAAGTAAATTTAAATTTTATTCTTCTAAAAACTATTATGAATAAATATTTAATCGGAAATTGGAACAGTCCACCCATGAAAACACTTTCATCGAGATATGGGGTATGAATTAAAGAATATTTAACAAATTTTTCAACTTGAATCCATTGAAAGTGTAATGAAAAGAAAAAAAATAAGAATATTCAAATTAAGGGTTTTTGAGTTTTGGTGAAATTTTCTTCAATATGGCTCAATTAAAACTTCAAAGGAAGCCATAGACGTTTGCCCTTAGAATATGATTAATAACTAATTTATATTTTTGCTGAAAGAGAAAATGCATATTTTTATTTTTTAATTATATCCAGCTATAATTCACCTGCATTGGAAATGAGATGAGACAAATTATTGTATTAACCGTAATAAAAATGTGGATGGAAACTATTTTTATTGCCATTTATTTCCATTCGTTTAATTTTTACCAGTATTCTATTGATAGTGTTGTTGGAAATTAAAGAAAAGAAAGATGATTATGATTTGTATATGATTAATAATCCATATAACCTATTTTCTGATCTAGAAAATGCAGATTTTGTTAAAATTAGTTATCGAACCAGTTTCCAATCGAATGCAATTAGGGAAGTGCACTTCATTAAGAAGCTCCTTGCTTCACAATTGCTCAGGCATTCAAAGATAAATTCCGTAAGGGAACTCAAATACCTTTACCGAAAGACATTTTATCACTTGATTTTATTGTGTTGTTAGCCGGATTTTTTTGTTAGTTTCTGTTGAGAGCAGTTAGCTGTAGTTTGTTCAATAGCAATTCTTTTGCAGATCTAAGCAGGAGAGTTTTTAATTAAAATGTAAAGTTTGTGTCTCAGATTGTATAATTTAATGAGTATCAATTATCACAATATATGGATAAAAAGGCGGCGACATGAAAATAAAGAACCAGCTGTAAATGCGTAATTCTTTAAAAAGAACGGCATTTCAATGCTAAAGATTGAACTATTTTTTTAATTCACTCAAGCAGTTTCCCGTCCATTTATTAAGCCCTACACAAATTTTCATAACTACCTGAACCTTATTTTAGAAAACTTAAAATTAAGTTCATTTAATTATGTAGTTGTTTATAATGATACTTGCCATGGACAAGCTCGCTGACGTAGTCAGCGATTTTAAGCCAAGGGAGCGTCTCTTGTTTTAGTATTGTCAACTATTTCCAAGAATACGTCTTAGCTACTCACGCATCACATTCGCTTGCACAACCTCTTTTTACAGGGGGCACATTCACACAACTCACACACAGAACAGAGGAAGAACACCCCGGGACTCGAAACCAGGACGTCCATATCACGGGGAAGACTCGCTACCCCTATGCCAGGACGCCGGCATTTAATTATGTATACCCAATGTACTCAAAAAACCCATATAACAATCAATCTCTAGGTTGCCAAGAGTGAAGCATCATCAGTTTATATTAAGCAAATATTCATGTCAACAAAATTTAAAAAAAAATGTTTATATTATTCTTTTTTAGCAAACAGTTTCTTTTTTCTCTACTTATAGGACCTAATAGTAAATATTTCAGGATCAAATATAAAAAGTATTGATAACATCTTAAGAGAGTATCAAGACTAAACCCACCGTTCACCCATATCTTCATGCTGCATATAGAATATTGATTAATAATAAAGGAATATATAAGAATAAATGAATAATAAAGAAATATATACTTACATAATACTATAATTTAAGACACAGAAAAAAAAGAAATCTGAATTATTTAATTTATTAGAGGACAGAAAGTAAGAAACTAAAAGTACAAGTATATTTATGAAGTACAAAAAGTGAAACAGGTATTAAATTTCTATGAATTTAAAAACACTGTATTTTTTTTGCTGAAAAATTTTATTTTAAATATATGTCTCAATATCACATAAATAATGTGATTTATTGAATTTTATATCAAGATCTTCATGCATTGTTTTTCCAATGAATATTGCCCTAGTTAATTATATGTGTGCTTTTTTTTATCAGCATTTTAATTTATTTTGTGGCTACTGTTCTTTCTGTGTTTTTCATTAATTCACTCTGTAAAGTGAATCAGTCTCTGTAGATTGCTTATTTCAAATGAATAAATGAGTAATATTTAAACATGAGGTAAAGTTCTTTCTTTGCTTAAAAGAATAATATATCAAAGATATCAAATCGCATCTGAAATAATGTATTCAGCACTGGGATATTGTGCTCTGGTTAGATACATATGTTATGAAGAATAGAGTTAAATATAAGTTAACTTATTATTTGAAAAAAATGAGAAAAAAACACCTAACCAATACATATAATACAAGGTCAAAAATCTGATAAACCATAAAATATATCGTTTTTCACACATCATGCAGAGAAAAAGAATGCACTTAACAGAATTTTTCGAATTATTCTCGAGACCTCTTATCTCAAGGACCGTTTTTATCAATTTCTCGAAAATTGAGTTTGAGTGGTCCTTATTTCTGAAGATCGATTGCCTTATATAAACAGCGGAGGACTAGGTGGAAATCCTTCAATAATAAAAACATTCTGAAAAAATTTAAAATCACCGAAAGAAAGTATTAAAATAAAGATCAATAAATTGTTTCTTTTATTTTTTTTAGAAAGGAAGAATACTAAGGGGATAAAAAATATTTATCCATATATTATAGCCTTAACAAATGTTCATGATTTTTAAATAGCATGATGATGAAATTTCAATAAAAGCATTTACACTTTGAAAACTGCCACTAAAATGTTTGAATTTAATTTAAATTCTGGTTGACATTAAAGATTTTACTTGTAAATATTAAAATTAAATTAAACATTGAAACATCTTATGATTGATAAGTGATCGTATATCTTGTGATTGATAAGTAACAATATTTCTATAATATTTCTTTTCCTATTTCTGCATTAAACAATTATTTACATATATTCGATAATTTGCGAATGTTTTAACAAAGATTGCGCTATAAA
>JAPMOR010073039.1:66283-127085 GCA_026543865.1 Argiope aurantia
TCATAAATTCTAAAATTCATAAAATATCAAAATCATAAATTCTAAAACTCATAAAGATCAAGGTCTATGTAATTTCCATTAGCTAAGACTTAACGAATAAACAGCGTAAATGAATCTTGAAATCATAGTAAGTGAATTTAATGCCTAAGTTTAAATATATCTACCTGTACGTAAACTACTATTTTATAAGCATTTTTCAAAAACATATTATAATAAAATGTTACTTCTAATTACGATAAGACCGTTAGTAATTAGCAATTTATTTGACTCCTGTAGCTGTGATTTGAACATGTAATCATGTAAAACCAAAATTAATGAAGCAGTAATTCCCACCTAAGTTTTAAAAAAAATTAGTTAAGGAGAGTAGCTCTGAAATACGTAAAAAGATAAAAGAATATAAAATGGAACATATAAGAAATATCTTTACTAATAATAAAAGATAATATTTCTATATAATTATACTCTAAAGGACAGATCGTTTGACTTATGGTTACTAAATGTAGCATATGTATAATTTGTAAGATGGGAAAGTTCACCTCGAATTTTAGTTAAATTAATATTAAATAGGATTTGGAAGTTTCTTTACGATAATCATCTGATATATTATTACACAAAACTGCTACTTAATCGATAGTAAATTATTTTAAAAACTCAATTAAATTATACTAATTTTACATAAGAACAATACGTACGTATAATGCGTACGTTGTATAATATGTACGTATGTATTATGCAATTTTTGTCTGAATTCTGGCAAAAATGCCATTTGAAAATTATTTAACATATTTGATTTTGACATAAAATTAATAAGTGATTTACATATATTGATAGCCTGGATTATTTATTTTGAATTATATCTCAGACAAATACAAAATTGCAATCTACTACTTCCTTCCAAATATTTCGCTTCCACTGATTTGTTAAAAAAAAAAAAAAAAAAATAGAAATCTTCTACATGTTACAATATTTTTCGATTAAATATTATGGTGCAGAAATTCCTATATAAGAATTAACTAAATGTGTCCACTAATCGACCTCTACAAATACAATCGTCTTGTATTTGTAGATTAGCAGCTTTGTTGCAAAGAATGCTTTGTGTCCATGAGTAATTGGAAACACAAGAAACCACTTTCTGCACTTAAGTCTTTCGGGTTTTCCGCTCCAACAAGAATGGTATTTTATAACTAGTCCATGTAAGCGTGACTTCGATTTTACCATTTCAAAATTTTTAAATGCCTTTGGGATCGTAAATGAAACACTTTATTCTGTTCCTGCTAGTTGAGAACTAATATTAAGCGGAATATCTTATTCACCACCTATGAAGAAAGATTTATTAAGTAAACTAATTTCGCTTTCTAGATTGATAGTAAGCACTTAAAGGAATCAATCCTCAAAGGATATGATGGTGTAAAAAAGGCAAGTTTGCATTTAGGTGACTAAAGATAAGAGAACTTAAAAATTAAATTTTGAGCATAAGAAATTTTAATTTCATAGCCTGATGGCGCACCTTGTATTTTTTCAGACTAATTTTTCATCAAATATAATCTTATTGAAACGATTGCAATTTTAACCAAATAAACCGAATGAAATACTATCATAAGTATTATAAACATTACAAAAAATTATGACAAAAATATCTACACTTTTGAAAATTTATGCATTTTCACCCGTTGGTGTAAACTTGTTACATTTACTTCATTCACATTTTATAAAATTAACCCATAAATGGAGACCCGAATTACTTCTTGTGGCCATAGACATGGAGTCAAAATCACGCCATTGTTATTTTTCTTTTTTGTCTTTTGTAAACATCATTAGAATTCAATGTGGAACCACAATACAATCTGGAAGTAATGTAGTTACCAAAAATATTAATGTTAAAAATATTAAATGCTGCAATATTAAATGTTGGAAAGATGTTATATGAAAAACCTAAACAATCTTTTAATGAGTATTTACTTCGTTTTGATATTAAGGAATCACACTAACTCTAATAACTTTTAGAATTTAACAAACACAATTTGAAGAATACAATATTTTAAAATATTATTTTAAGAACATTTCTTTATTCATTTTGCATTATTCATATTAAAAGCAGTTTTAAAGACATGCAGTCAATAACTGCATAAATAATGACAAAAAACTTTGAAAAATAATAACTTGGTTATACGCATATATTCATAGTTATACTTTTTTCAACATACTTCTGAAAGAACAATTTGAAGGTATTGAGGAGATTATTGCATTCATGGATAAATTACCACGTGATAATCAGAGCTAATGAACAAAGCGGTGTCATTCTGACTCCCATCTCTAGTTACGGGTTAATTAATCAAACTTTTAGCATCCTAAGACTCATTGCTACCAATAACTAAGCAGCTGTATCACATCCGCGAAGTTTTTTGAATCTTATTTCCAATATATCGTTAGCACTGCCAATAATTTTTTTTAAAATTCTTTATTAAAAGACTTATTTAATAGAATTGCATAGAAAGATTGATCTATTGATTCTTGATTTCAATCTAAATAATAAACTTTTAGATGTTCTTTTCGGGCTATGAATTCGTATTTTGCGTCATTGCAGTAACAGTTTTCTCTTGCTTACGGATGGCATAGTAATGTCGATTTCAAAGACATGTCCAATGATCATTTGTTAAAAATAGAGACTTTGAATGGCGGTTTAGTAACTGTAACTGGATTTTGATTTATTAAATCTATATACTCATCTCCTTTGGAATTTGTAATGGGCATTTTAAATTAAAAACAATTGTTCTGGAATGAATCATTTTTAATGGAACATTTCATGATAGACGTAATGAAATGCTGTTGATTGAAAATCCGGAACAATTTTCATATTGTCACGTAGGTTCATTAGTGTGGAATTCAATGACACACACAAGAAATAGAGCTAAACCAATTTAAGTTTTATTTTAAAAAGTAAAAAGTTTAAGTTTGGGTAATTAATTAGAATTCCCAAATTAGACAAATGAAGTAAACAAACAATTCAGGTATTTTATTCGTCTTTCTTTAAGAGGCGAATTATAGTTAAATAAATACATTGCTCAATTAAGGCTTACAAATTTGATATGAATCAAATTTTATTACTAGAAAAATTGTTTCAATTAAAAACTTTTTGATGATATCTTAAAAAAGTCCTTGAAAGTCATCGTTGAGAGTCTTTCTAAGTACGAGTAAAAATGTTTACATATAAATATCAAGTTCAAGTAAGAAGGAACTTGAACAATGTTTAATCTCTTTATTTAATAAAACCAATATTTATGCATCCTTAGAAGAAAGCTTATTTTCTAACTTTATACATTATGTCTTGGTATTAGGGTTACAAACATCTAAGAGATACCTACATGACTTGGAATCACATAGCAATTTAGAATTGGAAATGCTTGACAGACTCGGTAATTGGTATTGTACGCTCTCATAATTACCAAACAATTATAAAGAAAATTCATTTCTGTATTCCATAGCCAATTTCCGTGATCATAATTAATGAAATCACACCCGTCCACATTGAACAGTACATGATCATTAGACAACGACATATCAATGACATCAGAGTTGACGACGGCAGATCCAAAGTAATAGTTCATGTCTAACTTGTGAAAAACATTTTCATCATCAACTCAAAATGCACCATGCTGTTTGACTGGCACGATAATAAAATTAATGCACGGAGAAATTCATTAAATACATTTTCCCCCAACAAGAGAAAATGAGAAAGAACAAGTGAAAGCAAATACTAAACATTTAATTTTCTTTCAGTTAAAAAAAAATTAAGTTTTCATGACGCCATTGATCAAAATACCAATTTGCATATATACACTGGTGTGCAAATCTTAAGCAACAGGTATGTTTTTTGCCATAACTTCACGAGAAATCATCTGAGAGACATGAAATTCAGAAATGAGATACAGCATTTTGTTCTGAAAGAATGACGAAATTATAGTTGCGCAGAAATGAATACAATGCATACAGTATGGAATCAAACAAAAAAAGACTTTATTGAACTCATAGTATCGTTACACATGATTGTCTGTCCAAGAGGAAGAACAGCAAGCAGATGTTCCTTAGTATGCGATATGCCCTCCCCTTACTGCAATGGTTGCTTCGCACCGTCTCCCCATACTCAGCACCAGATTGTCCAACAGTTCTTGAGGTAAGAGTGCCCATTCCTCAATCAGCATCTGTTTAAGTTGTCGGGTGTTCCCAGGAGGATGTAATCGTGCCGCAAGGCGTATCCCCAAAGCACCCCACACATGTTCTATCGGATTTAAATCGGGGGAGCACGTCGGCCAATCCATTCGAGTGATATCTTCACATTCCAGGAGCTCCTCAACAGCATGAGTCCTGTGTGGCCGTGCATTGTCATCCATAAAAACGAAGTCTGATCCAATGGCACCTCGGAACAGACGCACATGGGGAAGGATCACCTCCTGACAATAGCGATCTCCAGTTACAGAACCTCTGTCGAAAACGTGGAACTCAGTCCGCCCGTTCATCATGCCTCCCCAGACGACAACTCCAGGACCACCGAAACGGTCTCTTTCCGTGATGTTATAAGCAATTCCCAACGCCAGCTGATTTTGAGAGAGGTCGGACACGGTATCATCCCAGTAACATCCCAGTTTGCTTCCCTGATTTAAATCCGATAGAACATGTGTGGGATGCTTTGGGGAGACGCCTTGCGGCACGATTACATCCTCCTGGGAACACCCGACAACTTAATCAGATGTTGATTGAGGAATGGGCACTTTTAAATCAAGAACTGTTGGACAATCTGGTGCTGAGTATGGGGAGACGGTGCGAAGCAACCATTGCAGTAAGGGGAGGGCATATCCCATACTAAGGAACATCTGCTTGCTGTTCTTCCTCTTGGACAGACAATCATGTGTAACGATACTATGAGTTTAATAAAGCCTTTTTTGTTTGATTCCATACTGTATGCATTGTATTCATTTCTGCGCAACTATGCTTTCGCCATTTTTTCAGAACAAAATGCTGTATCTCATTTCTGAATTTCATGTCTCTCAGATGATTTCTCGTGAAGATATGGCAAAAAACATACCTTTTGCTTAAGTTTTGCACACCAGTGTATGAAAAAAATATTTTTTTTACACATGAACTTTATATATTGAATTTACTTTTTGGTTCTGCTCCGCCATTGCTATGCCTTTGATTACGATTACGCTTTGTTCATAAAATAAGTCATGTTTATAATCAGAAGAACAGCAAAGAAGTCAGAGCTGTAATGAGAAATTCAGTTAAGAAATCATTGGTTATAATCAATCTTCTTGTTGATTCTTATCATGGAATGCTGAAATGGCTTTAGAAACGTTTAGTATTAAAGCGCATGTGCAACTGTCTATCATGTGCATCATGCAATTCAGAGCGATTAAGCGATTCCAAGTAATCTAAGTATGTCTATTTCTTCCCGAAGTTAGGAATTCTAGTGTTGAAACATCCTATGTACATGAAATTTATGTTAAAGAAGGATAATAAAGTATTTGGAAATATCTCCTATAATGTAAATGAGCAGTTCTTCATTAAAATAATTATGTGAAATTTATAACAAAGGATAAAGGCCTGGTTTTACGTTTCATGTTACATTTCTTATTGAAATTTCTGTTCTAAATTAAGGATGTATATTCTTTATTAGAAATGTTATGAAACTCAGAATAAAGCAGATTGATTTTTTCAGATGATGATTAAATAGTTAAAGAAAAAATGAAAAAAGATTTGAATGCCATTAAAAAATAAAAATACTGTAAATATTTTTTAACTATTTTTTTAATATTGTCGCTAGCTTTTAATTTTTTAATTTAAAAAAATAGCACAACTATTTTTGGAAATTATCGAAGAAAACATGAAAAATCGTCTTTAATTTTTAACATTTTTAACGAAATTCTAATAATTCATTCGTAAATAAACATTCTTATGCTCCAAAGAATATTTTACCAAATTTAGTAGCTCTAGAACAAAGGTCTGATATGCAGAGTTCCAATAAAATAATAATAATTCCATAAATATATTGCTTGATATTTTAATTAGACAAGTAAGTATCAATATTATCAAAGGAATGCTGCTTATTATTTTGAAGTATATACCTATTCGCTAAACCAGATCAAGAATAATAATGTTTATGAGTTCTAAATAAAAGTACTTTTCCGTTAGCCGGGCACAAATGTCACAAATTGTGAACTAAACGCGAATTATAACGCGTTATAAAGGAATTATGACGCGAATTTGGCGTAAGAAATTCGGTGAATTTATACTATTTGGCAATTTTACGCTTGCGCCGGTCTAACGAATTGTGAACCAAACGCGAATATGGCGTAAGAAATATGGCGAAATTCTACATTGTTTGGCGGTTTTTCGCTTGCACTCGGCTAACGGAAAAGTACCTAAATTAATTCCAATATATGAAAAATCTTGAGTTAGATGTCTGCGAATGTCTGACAGAAGCCAGATAAAAATAAATAATCGTAATAAAACTAAATAATAGTAAGGACATACACGACTGATTATTCCGACGGTTACTTTTTCGGTGGCATTACATAAGATTTAATGCCCACGTGGATGCATAATATTTCCATATCTGTGAAAGAATTTGAAGAGAATTGTTCAAATACAAAGAATAAACAAAAGGAATTATAATGGGAAATCAAAGAAAATGTAGTTAAGATTTACAAAATAATGTTTGAGAATTGTAAGCAAGTTACTAATTATGCAGTTCTTCTACCAATATGCATTGCATTCAAGTCAAATAATGATAAGTCAAGAAAGTAATGATAATTCAATATGCATTTACTTATCATTACAGTTTTAAAAGAAGTAAATATTTCATTCTCTGATTTTACAAGACGTTATTAATGATGGCATTTTGCATTAAAATGTCCTTCTCATTTATCTATAAAAACTTAAAATCGTACTCAAGTGATACGATAGAATGCATAAATTGACGGTAACAAATTGGAATAACTTTTCTAAACAAATATCGTAAACTTCCTTACCAGACAGCATTCCTTTTAAAAGAAAAGCCATAAATCAGTTGAATCGATTGTTGGAATTGCGTGTTATCATGTTGTGTAGAATAACTTTAAAATAAAAACAAAACAGGGCCTTGGTTCCGGAAGAAAATGTTTGTAAAGTTTATAACACATTTTTTCATATTACAGGGAAAGATTTTTTTTCATGCTTCATTTATTGTTGTTTTTATCAATCCTTATAATTCTGAATTTCCTTAATTTTACAGGTAAAAAAAATCTGAAAAGGTAAATAAATATATATTTCTTTAGAATATTGTTTTACAAGATATTCCGGTAATCAATCTTGTATCAATCCGGTAAAATAAACTAACATAACTCTATACATTATTGTCAATTGTATTATTAAGCAAATATCTTAATATCTTTGATGATCATATTTTTCGAAATTTGTCATTATATTAAGTCAATTAATAGAGAATGGATATTCATCTTTATTTAATCTTCGTTAGAAATTATAGAAATATTTCTCGGAATACTTAATGGTCAAATTCGTAAAAGTCGATCTTTTACATATAATAATTATTAACTGTAGTAAACTTATGCTATGTGTCTTTTTGTCTTAGAACAATTTCACTCCCCCCCCTTTTTAAATTCTACTTCCGCCTTATAAAAAACCAATTACATAATTGTAAAGTTTTTACTTTAACTACCAGTTCTGAAATACCCTTGACGCCCGTTCAACGAAACGTAGGTGGATGCTCGAGACCTCTGAATATCACTATGGAAATCTTTCTTCCGTCCGTTTTTATTCCTTCTGGTTATATCGGCGAAAAATAATATTTCAGACGGTTTTAAAATTAAAAATAAAGCTAGCTTTTCAAAAACACAATTTCATTTCTTTAGGATTATTTTATCAATTTTAATAACTATATTTTTTAGCTTAGAAACAATTTATAATAATATCTCTTCTCCGTATTTTCTTCTTGTTTATCTATTTTACTTTTTAATAGCATTTGAAATCTGTGCTCCTCTGATAATGTTAAAGAAAAAGAATATTTTCCAAATAAATAAACACAGATAAAATATTTTCAAAAAATATAATTATCTCCATGTACTTCGATCTTCCGTTGAGCGTAATTTGCATTTTGCTGTTGAAAATTATTTACTTGAAATTACTTGAATTTCATAATTATTTAAATTCCGTTTCAAAAAGCAACTAAGAGATATAAGTATATTACTACAAAGTGTATAATCATCAAAGATATATTAGATGAAAGAGGCATTATTTAAAAACCAAAGAATATTTTACATTTTCTACTCATAATGTTTGTTATTTTCTTAAATTAATTTTAAATTTTTAAGAGTTGTCAATATAAACTTAGAGACATCATATTGCTCTCAACATCATATAGGGGTTACGATATTCTAGAGACGGAACTCCAAATAATCTTTACATAATTTTGACAAACAATGAATATAAATAATTAATTATGAATTTAAAATTAGAATTCATTGTCTTCGTCATAATACCAAGGAAAATATAATTCGTAATGGGCAGACACATATATAAATTTAACATGACGTGTATAGATGGGATTTTATTTCATTAACGGAGAGCTTTGTTTTTCAATAATTCAAATTTATTAATTCTGAAACTTTATGCGTATCGTTTTAGCAATTAACTGGATAAATAAATATGTCATGTTAGTGTAAATCATTTTATCTTATAAACAAATGTAATTTGAATTTAAATAATTTAATGCAACCAAAACATTTAGAACAAATAACTTCAGCATTTTTTTTCTTTGAAGAACAAACATAAAATTACATTACGACGATTGCAGGAATTGAATATATTTTTGATAATCATGTAAAATTATGTTAAAAAGTGATTTAGACCTTTGTTAATAAAGAATTAAGAAAGTAAAAATGAAATAAAATATTTAAAAGAACCAGCGTTATTATCTCTCTATTTCTCTATTATATATATATAAATAAATATTATGTAAACATTGCGTTTTATTCGCTTTGCAATCGGTAAATGGCGTATCACCTGACCCATGATCTTAAAGGTTTGATTCGCCAGTATCAAACCTTTCAAACAAAAATCATTATTACGTTATATATGTAATGCTTTTGAATTCTGTAGGCTAAATAATATGTAACATATAATTGGTTGAAGTAGAATGCAGGTTCGAAGCAATGACGAGACTTTGTAGTTTTAATTTCGTTTTATTCTATTCCGAGTGGCAGGCATGATTTTTACAAGGCGCAGCGCGGCGCAAAGCGGAAGTAAGAAAGGCGAAGAAGGAGAGAACAAATGATCACTAGTCTTATATAAGATGGGATTTCTGGTCGCGCGCCAAAACACGTGGTGATCTTTGACACCTTTTCAAGGGTAAAAGTATCACTTTCATTTGATACGTAGTTTTGATGGCGTATTAGTTTTACAGAGTAATTAATAAAACCGAAAGTAGAATTGGATCACAAAATAAGAGAATATTTTTAGAATGAAGTTACTATGGGCTAAATAAGATAAAGTTTTGGAAATAAGTTTGGATCAAATCAAGAGTTTAAAATATCATATATAGTATTTCCAATATTTTATCTTAATTTAGACCATTCATTCTCTTATTTCTTGATCCAATTCCACTTTCTCTATTTAATTAATTCAAGAGAAGCTTTATAAAATTGCCGAATAGGCTAATCGCCGACATATTCACACGCTCCGCGTGAAGGGGTATGTTGCGGATTGCACATAGATGGCGCTCCCTCCTGTTATTACTTCCTGTTTGTAAACATCCACCCCCGTGAACGGAGACTTGCATGGCAGGCACGGACCCCAGCGGTAATGGAATTTACCCTGATCTTTAAACTCTGTTGTTATTGTTAAGAAAAAAAAATATCTAAAGGTACCGAGAGTTGGAGTTTCTTCATTAAGTACCACCACTGACCACAGTTGCAACAGGGTAAAAAATGTCCAGTAAGCACATTCTTTTTAAAAGATCCCTGTGTTTCCTTTACATGTGATTGACATGCGTCAGAAATCCCTATCATAATCTTAATAATATGTAAGCACTGTAAAATAATATTTTCCTTATCCATATCTCATGTTATATAAGACGAGGGATAATTTATTTCGCTCTTTTCCACACTTCTGCTTTTAACAAATATAACAAATGTAAACATTCGTTTTATTCGCTTTGCAATCGGTGAATGGCGTATCACCTGACCCATGATCTTAAAGGTTTGCTTCGCCAGTACTGTTTTAAATACTTAACAAAAATTATTATTACGTTATAGTAAATAGATAGACTGCACTTGACGATGAAATGATGGCAAAGAAAGGAGAATAAAGCCTTGATTAACATTAAATGAGTTTGAAACAATATCGTTTGCTAATTCTACTTTTAATTACTTCATTTGTGGCAATAATAACGATTATTTTTCGAATTTATTTGTTTTTCGCGGCACGGACAGTAATTGCCTGAATACATAAGCAATAAACGTACCAACACTGCAATGGAGTGTCGAGTGGTATCAGATGAAAAAAATGCGAAGAAATACCAACCTTAAATTAAATTAATTATTAATGATAAATTAAAGAAAGAAATTTATGATCACAGTGAAAATTTTCACTCCATAAGTTTTATGTAGTATTGATCAAAGGGTAATATAATGCTATAATAGGAACTCAGACTAAAGTGGACAGCATTAAAAATATTTCTTTTAAAGATGTTCTTAGAAAAGCAACATGAAATATTTTATTAGTAAATATATATACATGTATATTATAGGTAAATATATATACCTTCAGCGGTTTGAAGGGATTTTTTTTTAATTTCATGATTTAATTCTTCATTACCCACCAAAAAGGTTAATATTATCATGATATTTCTTCTGAATTTTATATAATGCTATATCTCCTCTCTTTGAAAATTCGAGATTGTGCTTTTTTAGTTCATGACATTTTAAAAACAATTTGTTTAAATTTACTTTAGTTGGAGGGAGTCTATCCTTCAGTTACTTTAGTTGATGGAGGGAGTCTATCCTTCAGGAAACCCCACTAATTTGAGGACAAGCATGATTCGAAGACAACATTGAGTTTGGAGAGCATAATCTAGGAGGGTGGAATCTATTAGTTAGTTTTGAAAATCTATCATATACAATAATCAATGTAAAATTTTTACAATATAAATCTTCCTTATCAAATTTTCTTTAGTAGTCGTACGAACTATTCCTACAAATATAATATACACTGAAGTATACTTTCCCTTTCAAATATATTCTTTTCGCGAAAGCAGTAATCACATCTTTTATATTCTTCAGTATAATATGATTACTGGAAACCACGTTTGATATTTTTCTTTGCTTGCCGCGGAATCAGAAGAGTTACTAAATAACGGTAACCTAGAATGTAAGACACAGATATTAATATTTCAACAAGTGAGGTAAAATTGGACATAACCACGGAAACGGTATAGTTCTGTAACTCTGAGTAGGAACAATTGGACACGCAATTCTTTAATTCTTTTCTTAAGTGTGTGTGTGTTTTAGTTCAAGTCAATTTTTTGCACTGATATTATATTAAATAGCCGGTGAATAGTTTTTGAATCATTTCCATAATTTCAAAAGTAATAGGAAATACAGAGAAGGAAGCATACGCAAGTGAAATATAATTTGCACCATTATTTTTTATTTTCAAGGGCTGTTTCATAGAATGTAGTTTTTTTTTATTATTATTTGTATGGTTATTGTATATTACCTTTCTAAACCTCAACTAAAAGAAATTGCTCATTCTCTGAGAGAGTGAAAATATTACTGACAGTTGTAAACAAGATTTATAATATTTTTCATGTGAAAAATAGCTATTTCTTCTTAACATCATGTCGGAAAAGATTTTCATAGATTGTTGTTTTATTTTGATTTGCCTTAAAGCAAGGTGTGAAAAATTGCTGATGTTCATTAATAGTTTTATGTTACTGATAACAAACAATCTATTTTTTTGTCTTCCGTCTGGATACATTGAAGAGAAAAAGTTTCTATCAGTAATTCGTTTTGCTAAACAATTACAGCAATAAACCATACATGCATGTTTATATGCTGCGTTTAGTAGCTTTATGATATTGTTTTTAAGACTCTAAAAAATCAATTCTATTTCGATTTCGTGAAAAGTTTGAATGCTACATTCTATTGAAACTTCCATCATATGTTTGGAAAGGAATTATTCGTAGTTCCCCACTATCATTCATTTTTAGAACTGTATTTTAAAAAATAATCTAAATTTTGTCTGCAGGTAAAGTATATAATTATCATTTTAAGAATAAGATGTTATTCTTACATAGGGCACACAATTATCTCCCTTATTTATATGAAATTAATCTGAACGATTTTTTTTATTAAAAACTGAATAAAATTATTATAAATTTTATATTCATTTCCTTTGAAGGAAAATATTTTCATATTTTTTTTTCTTTTATTCCTTCACATTGTTATTTGAGCAGAAGTAATTTAATTTTTAAAATAATAAATTATTTTGAGTTCCTATTTACAAATTATTAAGCGCTTAATTTTATTGTCTTTCGAACGGAGTAACAATTAAATGTATGTATAATTAAGATGGAATATAAGAAAAAAAAACGAGAAAACATTTTTTCTCTCAAATGTAGGAAGAAAATCGTTTTATAAAAAAATATTCAATCAGAAAATCGCTTAAGAATGACTTTTACAAGGGAAACTATGCTCTTGTGATCAGACAATATCTCAAAAATTTTCCTCGAAAAGAAATTTGAATTCTTTATAAAGTTTCCTTTCTTTAAGATAAAAATATGTATCATAGAATGAAGAAACTTTTTAATATAAATTATAATTTATATGTTGCGTTATGGAAATTTTTTTCCAATCTCTACATTGCTCAATATTTTGCAAAAAATATTTTCGAAACTGTATCCGATAAATTAATAAGCATGATGATCATCATGGAGGGACTACAGTATAAAGAAATTGGGATAGTCAGAATGTTATTTTAATTATTTTTTTAATTTATTACATTTTTATTGAGTTATAGATATTTTAAATAGCGGGACAAATTTTGATGAAGAGACTGATATAACTGAATATAAAATTCTTAAAATTGTTGCATCAAATAACTTTGATTTTTTATTTAATTATTTCACAACTGCCAATACTTTCAAAATAATAAAAATATCAAAGAAAAACAAAGATGTTTTCCGAGTAGCAGATGCTAATTTCTTGAAGGATGTTAGAATTTAATTAACATGTATAAAAATTCATCTCATTAATGTAAAATCGAATTATCAATTGAAATGCACTATGCTATCGAGATTTCCTGAAATTCATTCAGGATAAGGATGTAGCGTATTTTTTTCTTCAAGAAAAGTGAAGGAAAATTTATTTGTTGCATCACAACTATGTAATTTCAACCTTTATATCGCTATAAATTTAAACCTTTCTATTTTTTTTGAAAAAAATTATAAAAAATGTTGCTTTTTTATTACATATCAGATGAATGTTTTAATTTAATTACTTCTAAACAAGTTTAGGAATTTCCGTAGTTCAAATATTACTCGTACTTGTGCAAATTTCATATTTACCACTCTTATCATGCAAGTTGCTGAAGTTTTAAATATTTTTTTTTCATTCTAAGAAAATCAAATGATGATCAATATGGTGCAGTTTCTGTAAAATTAGAAAGAAACATTTTAAGTAGAATTCATCAAATCGAATTGCCGCTCGTAAAGTTTGAGAAAACATAAATGAGATAATCACGTCATGAAAAATAATTTTATATGTTAGCTTTATTCTTGAAATATTTGTTTTCAAAACCGTCTAGACATTTTTCCTTTTTCCATCTTTTTTATTGATATATAATTTTAAAGGCTTCATTAAAACAATCATAAATTCTTATCTAAATGTTTCATGCACTCATTTAATTAGTAAAACTTGTTTTATTTTCGAATAATAACTTCATATATTTTTGAACTGAAATGTTACTCCGTCTCTCAGTTAAATATTAAGAATTAAAATACAAGTAAAATACAAAATATGTAATACGAATTTTGAGTTATTATGCTTTTATTTTCAAAATTCGAATCTATTAGAAACTAATTTTTGTCTGTGTGTGTGCAGAATAATGCTATGAATTCATTATATTATTCCTTTTCCCAACATTTTATTTTATTTTTACATCTTATTAAAAAAATTAAATTGGGATGCCTGTTGGAACTAAATTTAATTAAAAATGTGATGCAGTAAACGTGTGCCATGACGAGAAAATTTCATATAAATGCTTAATTTCATTTTTCATTATCTAAAAGCCCAGAAAGTATAAAATTTGCTACTTCTTTAATGCATCATATTGACTTTATTTAATAATTTTGTAACTACATTATTATTTAAAAAGCTCAAAATTTCCAAAGCACTTATATGAAGATTTTAAGGATTTTTCATTAATTTTAAATTCACTCAAATACTTTTTTACATGCCTATTTCATTTTACTTTTACAAATAAAAAAGAAGAATATGTATGCGTTTTCTATAGAGCAAAACACTTAAATTCGTGGTATCAAAAGTAATATGCAAACACTTCAAAGCGTAAAAAGTTGCACCCTTGAATGACTTTTTAAAAAATTTTAATTCGAATATTGATTAATTAAAAATTTGAAATTTTTTATATATATTTATATATATATATAAAACAATACTTATTTATCATCAAATTTTTGCCGAATGCTTGTAATTTCTTGATAAAAAATTATTTTGTACATTTTTAAGAGCATGTGATAATGTTTCATAAAATACTTTAACTCCTATTTTGTTCGATTGCTGAAAGATAAGAAAAAAATATATGTTTATTATCTTCAGGACTTACATGCAGAAGAAAAGTACCAGCTATATAGTAATATTAGTTGATAAAATGTAGTTATAAATTAGATTACTCGGACAGTTATGTATCTAATGGCAATATGGTCTTATAGAATTCAACTCCATGTGGGGTGTTCATGTAAACAAGAAAGATAGCATGTGTAACTCAATTAAAATAACACGGATTTAAAGTCATTCAGAATTTGTTGCTTAAAAATAAACGTTTTGTTAGGGAAATCATATGCATCGAGTTAGGCATAATAGTTTCTAATGAAATTTTATATAACCAGTATCTTAGCAAACCAATCTCCAAAGATAAAGTTTGAAACACAATTAGCATAATGGCATTGAATTACACAAATCGAAGTCCCAGCTTTTCACACCATCTTACAGTTAAAAATTTCTGAAAAAGAAATCGGAAATGTTAAAAATTGTAATATAACCTCTTTATTATTTCGGAATTCGAAAAAAAAATTAAAGAAGCAAAATTCATAAAAACTTTTACACTATACATCTAAATTCTAAGATCAAATCAATTACCAATAATAACACTCTGAGGTATCAAAATAAACTGGCTGCATTGGTTATAGCTTTCATTTTCTTTCAAAGAAGGATAGTAGTATATTTTGGTTGCAAAATTTATGTCATGTCACAGTTTTCAGAATCAAATATGACAGGCGTTTTTCACATATTCTACTAAATTGCCATTCATATAATTTCGAAATATAAATATTAAGACATAGCACACATAATTTAAATTCCCAGGAGAAGTAATGAATATGCATAAAAATTAAAGAACGTGTGCTTTAGTTTGCCATTTAATGAAAGTGTAAGATTCAAAACATTATAATTACAGATTGTATTGTATCTTTGAATATGAATTCAATGTCATAGCATTTAGTTTCATATTTACTGATAAAACGCCTCAAAGGGGATGAATTCAAAACGTTAAATACTTTATTATTCCATTCAAATTTGTCACTGAACTCTAATAATAAATGCCATTAATCATATATTAATAATATATCATTAACTGGTCGACTAAATAATCAGACAAACCCAACATAATATTAGAATTAATCAATTTCATTCAATACGTCAAGTAAAATGGAATTCCTGACTGTGTTGCAAATCAGTTTTATGGTAAAATAATGTAAATGTCATTCTATACTTACCAAACTTATTATCATACACTCCTTTGGAATACTGAGTTCAGAAATAACTTCTATTTACAAAGAATAACTTAGCCTTTCCTAAAAGATATAAAACATTTTATAAACAACTTAAAAGAATAAAACCTGCCATCCTTTTTTGAAGTCATACTAAAGTAAATGACATAAGTATTAAAAGAAAATAATACTTTCTTATTGTCGATATCAAACAATGATGTAATAACGAAATGTTAACTACATTGTAACTCCACATTGTATTTTTGAATATATGATGTTTATTTAGTATATAGGTATTTCCGCAGTTCTGGTAGAACATGTCAAATTATTTATGTATTATATGAAAGTATTTTAAGGATCATTTGTAAAATGGAATTAAAATATATATAATATTAATAATATTAATGGCCAAATGGTTGAGAAAATTAAAGTGTCACACTTTAAAAAAGAATGGAAAAATATGTAAATTCACAATCTTTTAAAAACTCACCATACAATGGGATCCCAAAAAGTGGAACAACCGTTTTATTTCCTTAAACATTTCACCAATATATATACTTTTAATTATAAAATTTCAATAAATCTGTGCAGTTATATGAAGTGGTAATTTATGGGCTATTTTATGAAACTATTTAGCTTCTGAGCGGCTTGATAATAAAAAAGTTATAAAAACTTATAGTTCTCAAAGATTTAAAAGTGTCAGTTAGTAAAACGTTTTCATCGTACTCATATGTGCACATACAAGATTTTACTCTTAAATCTATAAAAATTTCAAAAAAATATTTTTTTTTATTTCTAAATTAGAAGGAATAGACACAGAAGTGGATTTAGCCATTTATTTTAGAATAGCAAATTTATTTATAAATAAGAAAAAAAAAATGTATGCAAATATTTATATGGATGAATATATAAATGTTCATATATTAGTATGTCATTCAATTATCATGAATTGAAATATATATACTAATCACGTATATTAATGTTCAGTTGAATCTTTCAATAGTAAAAATTTCGATTGCAGAAAAATATAAGGAAAGCATGAGACTTTGAAGTTTCAAGACAAAATCAATGCATATGAAGAGTGATCTAATAAAATAAATTTTCTCGCTTCCATTTGTATACATGATATTTTTTAATAATAAGTTTTCTTATAAAAGGTGTATTTCAGTAACGAGGAATGTTTTGAAATGCTTGATTTCGAAATGATTTTGGCTGCGTGTAATCGTAATGCAATTATACGTATATGCAAGTATTGTTAGAAATTGCATAGAAATCCAGTGTTCATTTCCATAAGCATTTCAAATATAAGGTACGAATAAATGAATTCAGTCAAATATTTCTATATAGAAAATATAGCATTTAAATACTTCTGAAAACTATATAGATAAATAACTGAAATTTTGTGTATTTATAGATAACTGTAATGAAACATTTTATTAATTAACACTTTTTAAAAACCATGAGGTCATATAAAATTTATTATTTTTTTTTATTACCAGCATCTACATAAGTCAAATTGTATTCATAAAAATAAACACATCTTTTAATAAAAATTGTAATTGTAAAAATTATGTATAGGCTCAGTATTTAAGAAAATGAACGGGTTTTTTTACTTTTTTTCTGCACATAGAGTAGAATTTTGAAATAAGATAAAATAAATTCCCTCCTGGATGTAATAACATTTTTTTTTATTATTTCCATGGATTTCACGCTTATACACAATAATATAAATTAATATAAGACTCATTAAAAGAATAAAAAGTGTAGTTCCATAGTTAATTTTACCACCGATAATTAAACTAAATTACTTTTTTATTTATTGCATTTTATTCATGCAAATTTAACAAATTAAGCATTTAATTGATATATAATTATCAAAATTTCCTGAAATACTTTTAGAAATAAAATTGCCTGCGCTTTCAAATAAACGCTGAACAATGATTCATATGTTTTCGATACATTCATTTTTATATATTCGCTACTATAATATTGTCAAGGTTATTAAATATATAATTAAATCTAAATTATTGAAAAATATCTAAAATCCATTCTTTTAATTTAAGTCAAATATAATATGAAATTGCCGAAGCCTTCTGTCGAAAATGCTCAAAGGAGTGGATTGTATTCCTTATTATTTTTTTCAATGTATCTTCTGTCTTGCGAAGTCTTAATGACACAAAGTTAGTGAGATCTTTGGAAAACTTTGCTATGCAACTAGGCATGCATACCGTCTCGAATTTTTTTATATAGAAATGTCCTATTCTATTATTATTGTTATCAATGATCGTACTTTCACAACTATGCTTTATACCAAATCTACTTTACACTCACCTTGGCTCCTTTCCAATATTTCCCTTCTGCACGAGTCCTGTGTTTGAGTTTCAAATGATTTTTTGATGCATCATTCGATTCATGTAAATGTTATATCCTCTTTTCTGATATGGCAGCGAAATATAAATATTTTTTTATTTCGTAAAATGTATTCCAAAATCCTAAAAACATGTTTCATTTCTTTCAATGGAGAGAACATTTTATCGTTTTTCTTCTTTAGTTCTTTTCTTGCCATCGGTTATTCCAGCTAACATAGAAAATGTAGCAAACGTTAATATTTCATTTTAAATTTTTGTAGCTTTATTCAAGAAATTTTGAGTGTGCTCTCTCAAACTTAAATGGTATAAGGATTCCACATAGAATAATATATTATAAAGAAAATATTTAGATTGAGAATCGTCTATATGAATTTTCATTCAAATATCAAAATTCTCTTTTCGTTTTAATTAAAAATACTCTGTAACATTTTAAAATCTCACATCAATAATGCATTTAAAATTTGATATTTATTAATATCACATTAGATATTAATCAATGTCAAATTTCAAAAATGAATGCAAAGTGATACAGGAAATTTGTGACAATTTTCTTTATGAATGATTAGCGAAGTGGGTATATGATTACATCAACTTAACCATAATGCTTGCACATGTACCTTCAGATGTTTGCACTAACACAACGAAATATGTTACAAAATTTTAAAAAATATATATATATATATAATTTTGACCTTTTCACTTAAACCTAATAAGACTTTTAACATCTTTTCTGAGCGCTCATCCTGTAATTTCAAAAACTAGGTGAGAGTATCGTAAAAAGGCAAATTAATTACAAATGTATTTACTTATCTAGGACTAAAATCAGTATTTGAAGTCAATAGGAGAAAATATGCAAAATGTGGCGGTTTGATAAATTGCGCTAGCATTAGAATAATGAAATATTGTTTGAAATCACTATAGACGTATTGTGAGGAAAAAATGGATTGTAGTATTTAATTAAATAAATTCTAAATTAGAGTATCTATCATCTTCATAAATACAGTTTGATCGTATATTATTTCTAGAATCACATATCATTAAAAAAATATCTTATTGATATTTTTAAATACAAGTCTGAAATTACTGTGGTTTTTGTCGAAATGCATTGAGGTAAATGCATGGAATATAACCATCGCTGCAATGAAGCATTTAGCAATATCTTTTCCGATTAATTTGAATTTAAATTCAAATTTATTGCATTTTTAAGTTTATTTTTGAATAAATAAATTAGAAAATTTCAGTTTTTTTATAGGAATGTAGTTTTTTTGTATTTAGTTCTTGTTTATTGGGATTTTTTTAAATTTTGAAGATCTTTAAATCGAGACAACTTATTATAGGTTTGCTATGAGACGATTATTTTAAAAGTATCAATTCGAATTTCAAAATTTAGGAATTTATTTTTTCTTCAGAATATTTTCACTGGATTAAAACATGAACGATAATTCAAACAACTTTTTGATCCATTTGAGTTTTGAAAATCAAAATCTTTAACTCAGAGACTTGTATAATAATTAAGCTATCCATATAGTTTTTGCTCCAAATTGTAATAATGAAATCGACCTTCAGAAGTAAGCAGTATTTAAGAAATAATATTGCGAAAAAAATGTATTCATTTTATGAAACTTCCTGTATATGTCTCTGAAAGCCAAAAAACTGCCTCTTTACAACAGAGCACTTATTAATGAAACCTCTTTGCAGACAGTAAAAACCTTTAAACTGTCTCGATATAGTATAAGTTTTTATAAATTTCTTATAGCCTGATTTTGAAAGGATTCAATTAATTGATATTAATAGCGTTGAAATTTTAATCATTAAAATTTCTTGATATAGTTTGTAGTGATCATAGCGCCATCTTGCATTCATGTTATTCTAAGGTGCTACCTATCCACTTTCCCTAATACAATCTATGTTAATACTTCGCCCGGGGAATTCCCGTTCCATATATACTTGCGCTATGCGTTGATGTTACGATAGTTGTTAGTGAAATAAAGAGTTTATATTTATAATAGCGGTGAAGTGCTTTATACAACACTCTACATGGACACCACCACAAGTTCAAGAAAAGAATCTTTAATTTCTGAATCACCATCTAAACTAATCTTAAACAATAATAAGAATGCCAATGCAAGAATGGTTATTTTAATAGAAATTTTGTGAGTCAGATTAAAAAAGAAATTTATTTGAGCTTAAGGAAATATCTAATTTGTTTTCTTTAAATGTGATCAGCAAAACAGATCATAAAATATTTATTATACAAAATAATACTCCTTACAGATAAATTATATCCTAAAAATGATGGATAAAAATTATACATCGAAGAAAGGTTTGAATTCGAAGCTAATCAGTTTTCACAATAAATATGTTCTCAAATGTTTTAAAGATTTGATGTTTCTTGATAAAATTCCCTATTGCATCCTATTTTTTCTCGTTATTCTTGCATTAAAAATACAGGGTTAGCAAGAAATAAATCACCCACTTCAGTTGGCTCTAAAATGAATTCTATTGGTCCAATAAAGATAAAATTTGAACTGCAGATTATTCAAATAATGCGTTTTCAATTTATTAATTAAAATAATTCAGTACAAAAATTCACCAAAAGATGGCACTGTACGCAAATAGCATTTATTTAAATATATTGAAAATATGAAACATAATTTGCATTACAGTGCGTTTACCATCTTTCTTTGATTGAAAAGAACCGGATTCTGCACTAACATTAGCTTCTTCTCTGTTCGTCATGCCTACGTTGTAAGAAAAAGCGCTACTGGTGAAATTGTTCTACCAGAACTAGCAAAACACATTTACAGCTGTAAAGGAATTCCGTCGTATGAAGCAAATACGAAGAGGTCCAATGTCTCCAAGTGCCGTACACAAAATAATGCAGAAAAAAAACTGGGCAACTTGTCATTTTTCCAGATAGAGGAAGAAAACAAATTTCCGTCTTCAGTGTCGAAAACGTTGCGACAGCGCCTTTTGAAGCCAGAAGTAAATCGCCGCATAATAGTGCCATTTTGCCAGTTGTTTCCCTTATTCTGGATATGCTGTATTCAACTGTGCAAAAAATCACAAGCAGATTTTGCATTTTTATTCATACAAAATCAAGTCTGTGCACCTGTTGCAGGACAGGGACTTAAAAATTTTGCACTTCAGTTCCTTTCTCGAATGGGGATTGACACAACTTGGCCATGTTACATTGCGTGGAGTGGTAAGTCCCACTTTTACCTTAACAAGCAAGTTAACACCTACAACTATAGAATTTAGACAGAGGAAAACCCTCACATTATCCAGGAACAACCCTTGCATCCTGAAAAAGTCACAGTATGATGTGGCTTTAAAGCTACCTTTGTCATTGGCCCATATTTCTTTGACGAGATAACTTCAAATGGAATCCATGGTCCTGTTCCGTCACAGGACAACGGTGCCATGATATGCTGAGGTATTTTGTATTCCCAACTCTTCTACAGCGTGGATTCCTTCAAGACATCATTTTCATGCAGGATGGTACAACACCTCATATTGATGGTCGTGTAAAGCGATTGTTAATACATATCACCGAAGCAGGAGTTATCAGCCGTCATTTCCCAATAGCATGACCTCTTTCCTCGCCGGACATCACCCCTTGCGACGTTTGGTTGTGGGATTATTTGAAGGACAATATCTCTACCAGATCTAAAGGACAACATTCAGCGCCATATCCTTAATATTACGGCAGACTCACTCCAACTATCTATAGAAAATATGGTTCTCCGATTAGAACATATTGTTGAAAATAAAAGAGGACATATTGAGCAATTTTAATTTTACTTTATTTAACAATTACTAACCATATTAAATGGATTTATTTTTACAACACCATCTAACCATTAATTTTTATACTATTTTTTTTATTTAATATATGTAAAGTACATTATCTCAATAATCTGTAGTTCAAATTTTATCTCATTTGGATCCAGAACGCATTTTAGTGCCGTTTGAATTTCTTGATAACCCTGCACATACTTTATATATATTAGTCACTAAATTACTTTTTTTAATAAATATTTGGCAAGGACAATATAATATTTCTTACACCAATTTAATGATGTTACAAATCGTTTTTACGAATTAATTAATTACAAATAAAAACAATCTAATAAAAGTATATATGTATACCAATAGTATTTCGATTCCATAACAGTGATTAATAAAAATTAACAAGGTAAAATAACAGATTAATTGCTTTCGTGAAAAATAAAATTGCCACTTTTTCTATGCTTTTCAAAAACTATTTGTAGAATTTAAATCGTTGAAGGATATTTGGTGAATTCATTTAAATTTTTTTATTTTATTGGATTTTGTATTCTATTAATAAATTTATTAATGACTTAGATGATAAAGAAAAAATATTTTAGTTGTTGTGATTATCAAATTTATTGGTTCAATTGAATGGTAAATTTTTATTCTTTAAAATATTTTTAAATTTCTAAACACTAAATTTTCTTTTTCAAAAATATGGAAAATAATAATATTCATTTCTACTGTGAAAAACAACAACTTCTTGAGCAGAAAAGAAAAAAAATCATCTCATGTGAAACTAGAATATATTATTTCTGGATAACTGAGAAATTCATAGAATACATTAACATAACATAATTTCTGTAATATTTTCTCATAAAAGGATTATTAAATTTAAATGATTATTAATGTTGTTGTAACATTCCACTTACACAATAAGATTTTTTCAATCTTCAATGTCTAGAAAATATGTATTTATCGACCCTGTAAACAAATTTCTAACTAATATTTATTTTTTTAAAAAATTAAAAACGCTTCTTAAGAAACGAAATCAGTTTCTTTTCATTTCATTAATTAACTTTCCGTTTTCCACAGCACACATCCAGGATATCTGGAAAAATAAACAACTTATTTAGCCAGACTTGTTAGGACAAAAAATATTCCATACATCATCGCGAGGTTTTAAATTAAGCTCCGATGTTTCTCCTTATTCTCAAGGAAATATAATGGAACCGTTAATTTTTTCCACTGTAATTTCCTTTTGAGACAAAAATCTTCATTTCTCTGTAGTTTTAAATATCTTTATTCTGAAAATGAAAATAGCTTACAAAAATAAATATGCGAACTAAATTTTACATTTAATTTATCTTTCTGATATATGTATTAAAATTTCATTAAGATATGCCTTATACATTATTTAAAAAATATATTTTCTCAAATTAGTTCTTTTCATTCAAATTTCTCATAGAAAATATCCAGAAATCCAAAACGTCTCTAAAGATTCATTTATTCTTTTGTTATTTTATATGTTTCAGTTACGAACGTGTTGCAGACTCTTGGTCCAGTTATGATAAGGAATGTTTTTATAATAGCAGATAAAAATTTGTTTATCACAGTAGTACTTAATACAAAAAACATGCAATGTTGCAGTATCATTGGCCACATTATTTTTTGATTGCTATGTTTTTCCCTGAATCATGATAAAATGAAAGGAAAATTTCTAATAATATTAAAGATGAATACTGTATGTTTTGGAGTTTTACTTGTCAAACAATTTGATCGACGGCTACAAAATTTGGGACATATTGCCCAACCATAGTTTTTACACCATTTCAAAACTCCAGAACACACATTTTGATATAAATTCAATAGCCGTGAAATGTTTTTCTGATCTTTAGCAATTTGTTTTTGAAAATACTTTTTGTTACATTTCTAACAACGGATTAGTTTGTTAACCTGAAATTCAAACCGTCTTCAATGTTCCCTCAAATATATAGTTACGTGATTTTTTTTTCATTGTCAACAGTTAAGAATGAATAATTATATTTTATATGTGTTGTTTATAAGACTAATAAAAAGCGAGTTTGCATCACAGCTAAAGTTGTAAGACAGAAATTTGAATTTTTATTGCAATATGAATGTCAGGGAAATGGTCTCTATTGAAAAAGTTCATGTGTACTATGAACATAACGTATTCGAGACTATTAAAATAAAATGTGTGTAATATTTGGCAGCTTGAGATTTATGGACATGAAATTACGCCTACCCGCTTTAGTTGAAAGTAAATATAATCAATATTTCTGTAGTAGCAACTAGTCACTAAGGCAACTAATGTGTATTATACTCAGATTTTAATTATTTAATATCGGTAGTCCCATGCATTTAACAATCATTTTTAATTTTGTGACAGAAGCGAAAAGGAATTTTCTTTGTCAGCTCAGTTGATATTTAGAATTATTGTCTTTTTGTCTTGTATTGTCTTTGTAGAAATTTTCGGCTTTTTCATTCAAGCCATAACATAAAACAAATCTTTTTCTTAGTATGAATATTAATTTTTAAATTTAAATATCTTATATTGTTTTTTTTTCAGTATTTATGAAAATAAATGATTTGGAAATTTCTCCCAAAAATATTAAGTGCTCCAATTTGTACTTGTGAAACATAATTGAAAAGAATTTTTTATTAATCTCATTAGGGTTTAGAATATTAGGGTTTAAAATTAAAAGCGTTTTCGAAAATTTAAAAGATTTCAAATAAGATAGTGATTCTACCTTTCATACGCCGGCTAAATGATCATCTGATCTTTTCTCTGTTTATTTAGTAAACGATTTAAAATTTCACGCAAATAGATAATTAACATATATGCATTATATTCTTTAAAAATTAAGTGATTTTATCATTTCCAATTTGGTATTGACTACTTTAAAATTTGAAATGAACAGAATTCTTATGTTTAATTCGAATTAGCATACGAATTCGAAAGCATTCTTATAATTACTTTCGAAATGTAAAACCATAGTTTGTTGAGACAAAAAAAGAGAAATTTTATATTAAACCAAAAATATATGACCATTGAAAGATACATTATAATTTTATTGACCAGTGAAAAATATATTAATCAGGTAAAAAAGTACTTTTCCCTCAAAAAAATTCAAAAGCAAATTGAACTTGCATCTTTCAAAAGAAAAATAGCGAATACCTTTCATTCAATTAAATACTGCATAATCATATTTTTGAAAATATATGCTAATATAAATTAATAATTAATTAGCATTTAAGATTAATAACTAAAACTTCAAGATGTAATATTTTACTTCTTAAAAAAACTGATATTATAGAAAGTTTTTACAGCAGCAAATGCCTTTTAATATTAATGAAATCGTACTCACATGAATAATAAATGAATTAATAGATTTCATTCCTGAAGAATATAAACACATTATGGCGAATTCTATTAATTACGTGAATAATTAAAATAATTGTAATTAACGGTGTGATGAATAAGGGAAGATATTACGTTCATTATTAGAATATTGAATATGTTAATAATCATGCTGATTATAAGATTTCAGTTAATTACTTAGAGATTAATAATAATGTGGAAAACCAACTAGTTATCATTTACATTTTCAATTAAAATGCCGTTAATGCTCCTAAAAATCTATGCTTCGTTTTCATTCCATTCTACCTCTTTAATGAATAACTATTTATTATTAAAGAAGCATGAAATTTTGAAATCTTATTATTGTATTTTGCGTTTTATATTGAATTGCGCATATTTCATGGTTATGAAATTATTTAAGTTTATTGAAATTAAACAATTATTGTTTTTTTTTTTGAAATTTTGAATATCTTGAATTTGAATATCTTGAAATTTTATATTTGCATTGATTCATGCAATTAGTTACTACGTTACTGCTGATCTGACTCATAGCTTAGAAGGATGTTCAGATAATATAGAAGTGTTGTTTTCCAACGTGAATCATCTAAATATTAATGCCAAATTTAATTATCTACTTATAACTACAAAGAAATAAAATTATTACATATTGTTTAGTTGTTAATCGCTAGTACACGCATTGTTAATTAAATATTTAATCGCTAGCATCCGTGCTGTTAATTAAATGTTTAATTGCTAGTATATTGTTTCATTTTTCTATTTTTCAATTCGAAAAAACTTTGTTTCCTATTAATTGTTTAACTAATTGTTAACTTTCCTATTAAAACTAACTATTAATGTTTCTATCCTTTATAGAATCATGTGATAGGTATGAGGGAGTCGAATAATTAATAATGAGAATGCATTCTGTGAAATCAATAGGGAAAAAGGGATTAGCCTACTTTCAACGTTTTTTTTCTATTAACGTTCACAATTAGTTAAAAATACTAAAAGAAAAATATTTTAATTTCAGTTTCTTATATGTTTTTCCATTATTGTTCACTCACACAATAATAAGTAGTAGCAAAGAAAACGGAATCATGTTACATCAATGAAGTGATAATATATAATATGCAAAGATCTAGAAAACTTCTGTTAACATAATTAATTACTTACACTTGGTTAGAAATTGGAATTTCCTACTGAAATTATTCAAGATAAACCACTATCTATAATATCAAAAATAGACAACTACGTATCTGTTAATATTTAACATTCGCACAAGAACACATAACAAAACTTTTTTTTATATATCAGTTATCAATCAGTTGTTCAAACTGTTTATTTAGAATAAACATATATAAAAATTATATGAAACTAGAACCACATCTACACCAAGTACTTCCTAACATATCACATATTATCCAGCGGTATTCGCATGGAATTTAAAGAAATATGCCGGCTGAAATGCTATTTGACAAGAAAAGTTACGAAAATTAGGAAGTTCATCGCAAAACAGATGTCGCATAGATTAATGAACACTAAATTCACTAAATAAAATTGCTGGTTCTGACATCTAATGTATATTCTCTTAAATGATTAAATTAAGAAACACATCATATTCTAATTCTTTACCATAATACTAATTACTAATTTCTACCATAATACTACTGAATGTTATGGAAACGTTCATATCTTTCTTGAGTAATGTTGCTCAATTCGAAACTCAATTCAGCAATATAAGGGTATGGATTCTCAAGTAATAATTTTTACATGACACGGCTGTAATTACCGATAATTTAATTTGTAACTGATATATTTAGCGAATCTGTAATATTTATTCCCTGCGCAGTTAGTTTCATTATAAAGAAGAAAGTTCTGAAGATAACTCTGATGAATACTGAATAGATGTCTCATACTTTGACAAAAAAATTTTGTGTCAAAAAAGAAGAAGAAGAAGATTCTCATACATGTGGGAAATTCGACAACATTCCTTTTAAGATTTAACATTTGTAATTTATTCACAATCTTTCGATATTGTGCTATGGGAACTATAGAAATGGGTGAGCACGATTAATATGTCGGTAGTTTATTAATACCTTTGTTTCGAGTATTGATTTCAAAATAGAGAATTTACTAAATTCGATTTCTCTAATTTGGAGACGCTTTTCCTCTGAATGTTTCGCATTATTGCAGCTGTTTAGTAAAAGTTTGCTGCTTATATGTTGATGATTTCTCAAAGTGCTCCTTTTGTGCATATTCCGGCTATACAAACATATTTTCCTTGTCAATATTTTAAACATGTAAATGTTTATATTAATATAATTTACAGATAATCCTTCCTCAAATATGGCTGTTGTCATTGTTATATTGCTGTCATAAAATATGTTCGTATACAAAAAAAACCATTTTTAACATATATTAATTCGTATTTACGTAAGCTGCAAAAGGATACTTCTAATCTTTTTGTGTATCGCTCACATTGCAAGGATTGTAAAACTTACAGACAATCGTAAAGGTAAAAGAAGATAGAAATTAGCATATCCGAAATTTTAAAGTAAATTTACATAACATGTCAAATAAATTTCATAATAAACAGTTTCAATGGTAAACAAAAAATAAAAATAAAAGAGATTACGACTCGAATTGAGACAATTTGATATACTGGTATTAGAATTTTGGGATGTAAGTGAAACTGGAATATCATTAATTCACATTATATGACTAATATATATGTATATATATATTAAAAAGATTTTAAATCTTTTTCACTAACATTGCGAAAATCGTGAAAATCGAAAATTTATATATAAATACATGTTTTAAGTCGGTCAATGACCTGAAAATAATTTTTGAAGTATTTTAACAAAAAAAAATGTTTATGATCGGTTTAGTGAAAACACAATGCGCAAACATATAATGAAGAACAGAAGAGAGATATTATGAAAATGAAACTACGAACACAGCTAAGCAGATATTTATTAAAATCTATTTTAACATTTTTTCAAGAAAAGAATTTCCCGTTAAATTTTTTTCATACAAATTCCCTTAATATTCTTTGAACAATCGCTTTCAGCCAAGTAAAATAAATTTAATATACTCTCAGCAGAACTCGGTTTTTCCAAATATACCCTTTCCAACTACAAAGTAGTAATCACAGCTGTTATATTCTCCGGTATAATATGATTACCGGAAACCACGTTTCGGATGTTCCCGTGCGTGTAGCTGAATCGGAAGAGTTACTAAACAGTTGTAACCTAGACTGGAAGACACAGATATTAATATTTCAACAAGTGAAGGAAAATTGGAAAGAATCACGGAAACAGTATTGCTCCACGGTTCGGAATGGGAACAATGGGACACGCAATTCTGCGATTCTTTTCTTAAGCAATACTTTTTACTTCAGTGTACTTTGCTGTACATTCGTGTTTCTTAAATTACATGGTAGTTGTTTAAAGACTGATTGCTAAGATTTCAAAAGTAATAGAAATTACGGACATAGAAAAGCAAATTCAAACCAGCGAAGTCTGCTTTGTTTCACGATTTTTTTTCTTTTTTAAAAGTTGTATCTAAGTTGAATTGTTCTAATTCAAAGAAATAATAAATATATTGAAAAATCTTTTAATGTTTATGAATTAAAAATATTAAAATAGAATTATGAAAAAATATTAAAACGAAAATATATGTTGACAGAATTATGGTTTTCACTGTTTAGAAAAAAGATTAATAAATAAAAGGATATTGCTTATATATATATATTACTGAAAATGATAAAAAAATTTCTTCGATGGTGCTTTTTACAATAATAGAGGATTAGTAACATTATTTGATCACATTATTCAAATATTCTGCGAATTTAGTATTAATTTTAAAAGGATTAATTTTTCGTTCCACTTGCATAAAAGACCAGTAAACATTTCGTCTTAATTATAGAAATGATTTTTTTTCAATATTATAAATCATTCAATGAACGATAGAACAAAAAGTGAAAGTATGTAAATGTACGAAACACATAGGAAAGAATGGAGAGCCAATTTGATGATTGGGGGAAATGAAGAATGACTTAATTTCTGTTCATTCAACTGAAACTTCATATGCTTCGAACTTCTATAATGTTAGATAAGAAAAAATCGTATAGTGAAGTCTACCACTATTATCTGATGTTCATGTGTGTATATGCTATATTGTAATTTTAAGATCTGCAACGCATTATCTCTAGAAATAGTTGTAGATATATTTGGTTATTCTTTATTATATGCGATTAATTTAGGCATTGCGTTTTTTTATAATCGATATTTTGTTTTTGTTAAACTTATAAAAATATTAAAATCTTAAAAAACTTCCAATAATTCCAGTCAATGAGAGCAAACTGAACATCATTATTGGATGATCACGTAATTTTGCTCCAAGTGCTTTCTATTGTTTTTAGCATTTATATGCATTTATTATTTATTTTGTGCAATTTTCTTGATACCAAACTATTTGAAACAGCAATCTAAGTCTCAAAGATATACATATTATTACTTAACAATCTCATTTTTGGAAAATACGTTAGTTTCAATGGAAACGCGAGAATGCAAAAACTTTTAAGGTAATAAAATCAAGAGCTCTGTGATACAAGATGGGATTTGTTAATACGAAACAGAAATTTATATTTTGACACATATGAAATGAACCAAAAACTTTTAAGAAAGCAAAATGCAGTAGTTGCATTTTCTGAAATCCATTTTAACTTTCCATTCAAAGATTAGAATAGAATGTTTATAAAAGCAACAGACAGTGACTCAGGAGGGCTAAATTTTAGGAGGGAAATTTGTTTCCAATTTTTAATAGTAAAAAAATTACCAACTTGAGTAACATTAATTTGGTAAAAATTACAGCTTTATGTGCAGTAACCTTTTCATGATATACTATTCCATGAGGCGTTCTAAATAAATACGTATTCAATTAGTGTAATGTATTATCACATTATATCTTCCCAGTATGAAACATATTCAACTTGAACCAAAACTGTCATCCTGCCGAGCTAGATGACATTTTAGTATCTAGTCTTAGATTTTAAAAAATAACAAAATCATAATGAATACCTTAAAAGGAAAAAATTATAGGTGCAAAAAAGTACGTGGTGTTTATATATGTAAAATAATCGATGCAAAGATAATTTAATTCCATAGATACAATAGTTTGCCACAAAAACTGAATTTATTATTTTTTTAAATCAAGTGTTACCTCAAATTTTATATTTATATTTTATGAAAACGCAACCAATGCAATATAATTTAAGAATGAAATGCATAAAAACTTTATTAGAAAGAATCTCTAATCAAATGCAGATGTTTATAGCAATTAATGCAAAAGTAATTCTTCTAAAATAATAGTTTAGAAAAATCTTAACCTTTCATGAATTATTTTAGAAATTATTTCCCAAAGTAATTTTTATTTCTTTAAATTGTTTTAAGTTTTCAGGCATGGTATTTAATACGTAGATAATGAAACGTGGTCAATAATTTTAATTAATTTGGATTTGGATTATCAATTTTTTTTCTCCAATTTTTAGATGCTAAATGCTATGTAGAACATTTATTTTATTAATTTTATATCAGATGAAAGCAATAAATTTGTCATTTATTTTAAAATATGTCATTTAATGATAGGAAATTACGCGCAAATAAAATTATTTAGAATGATAGTTTTTGAAAACTCTTAATAAATTACAGAAAGAAAAAATAACGGATTAAAAATTTTGATTTACAAAATGAACTAATAGATTTTGATATACATAACTATCCAACTTTAATTCTTTTGTTCTCATTTTCAACAGTCTTTCATAAATGGCTTTGTATACAAAAATCTTTTGTATTCAAAGAAAAAATACTATCTTAATAGTAATTTCTCTTATAAGTATTAGAATAAATCGAATAATTTAATAATTTAAATAATAGATGATTAAAATCGCCACTCATTTATGTAACACCAAATATTAATTTTAAATCTTTTGTGGTTTTTATTTTCAGTATTTATTATGGTTACATAATGATTAAAAAATACCTTCGGTTTTTTTTCGGCAAAGATCAACATTCCACAAATTAAAATCTTAAAACACATCGATTCATGCTTTTATTTTCGTTTCAGCAAAGATAATTCTAATTTCTTACAAAATGCAAACTTAAAAATATTTTATCAGTAGTTACATTTTCAAGTTTATTTACCAAAGATTAATTAATCCTCTAAAAATTAAATGCTTAAAAGTAATTAAATCCTTATCTAATTTTGTCAGTTTAAAAACGTTCAAACTTCTTAATTATCGACATTTATTATTAATTTAAACCTTTGCACTCTGAAACGCGATTTGATGTATATTTCATCAACTAATATTACAGATTATATTTATATACAATCTGTAAAATTATAAAGAAATGGGGAAAAAATCAGTTTGAAAAATTTGTACATATTCAGATCAATTTTTTTCGGAATTCAAAGAACCAGAAAATCTGGTAAAAATAAATTGTAAACTAAACAAAGCTATTTTGAGTTTCTTTGTCACAATCTCTTCATCAGAACGAAATAAACATGGCGTAAAGTTAAAGAATATTTTCATAAGGGCGCTTATGCTAAACTTGGAGATTTATATATTATATATTACTTTTATTTAAAGAGTTTATATATTTATATGATTAAAATTTTAAATATTTTTTTAATTTATTATTTTATAAATTTCCAAAGACATTATTTTAATATAAATTTGTAATAAAAGCCTTGCACCGTTTCTTATTATTGTATTTTTTTTCATGGTATGCTATTTCTTTTGAAAATGAAATGCATGAAATGTCGTCTAAATTGGAAGGGAAACATTTAGAGTCATAGAGGGTTGTGAATACTTAAATGGAAACCAATATTTATTAATATTTTGTGATATGCATTAAATACAATCAAATACTTACATAATAATTAAATACAGATATTTTAATTTTCAAATTTCATACACTTTAACCCAATTTACTTTTTTTCTAAAATTGATAATTTTTCTTTAAATTTCATTGTGAATGAACTATCATTCTACTTTATACTTAGCCAAGTAGTATTGGAATGTAATTTCATTCCTTTAAGTTATATAAATTGCAAAGAATTCTAATTTAATATCTCAAACATTAATAGTTGATTAATGAATAAATAAAACCAGACTGAAGAGATGTATGGGAAAATGCTTTTTTTGGACAAATATAAAGAATATGAATTATAAATACTATTATCAAATATATTAGATAACATAGCAATATTTTATAAAATTTGATAATGCGATAAATTCACGTTTTTATAAAGCAACTTACATGTTTACATATCTTTTTTCCTTTGTAAATATTATATACTCTAGTATTGTAGAGACGGAAGACCACGAATTTTATAAAAAAAAGTCTGTATATTCCACTTTTGTCATTTTAATATATTTTCTTTGTTGGATTTTAATACCAACCATTAATTGGGTTTTATATTTCCAAAACTACAGTTTCATTATCAACATTATTCTTTGAAAGATATTAGATTTTTTCGTTCAGTTATCAATTTCAGATAGCCTTATTTGTCGTTAAATAATTTTATAACGTAACTAGAAAATATGAAGGAAAAGCAATATATGTCAATATTAGAGTCAGTGAATATTTTCTTACCTACATTCTTTAAAAACAATAATAAAAGCTTGAATAAAGAACATTAAGTTCACTACTTCCAAATTCAGTAATTCTTCTGTCTCAATTTTAAGTACATGTTCCAGTACAAAACCTGTTAAAAATGTAATAACATTAATGTAATATAATGTATGCTACTTCCAATTCTTTATATTTTCACAATATTATTACTGTTAAATACATTCCATATTTACCATAATATTTTGAGTTGCATGATAATAAAGAAAATCATGCTAATAGCGTTATATTTTTTTGTATATAAATTTCAGTTTAGATGTTTATAAAATAAACACAAAGTGTAATAATGTTGGATTAAATTTGAAAATGTAATACAACATCAAAAAAAATGTGTTGTCTTATTTTATTTCAAAAACTTTAATTAAATCAGGTAAATTATGTTTTTAATATCCTTTGATCTCTTAAATACAATATCATATTTTTAAATGAAAACTAATAATTTTAGTAAGCGATAAAACGAATAATTATTTTTTGAAACATTTTTAAAGGAGTGTGTTAAAAAATAACTTAATTTCTAATTAAACAGATATAATTAGTAAAACTAAAATCACTAAAAAAAGATGTTAATATATTCAGTTTCAATTATTGTCATTTCATTTGTTTACAGGTTTGAATTTATTCAATGATCCGTCTAAATAAAGTAAGCAAAAAATAAAATCATAAAATACATTTCTTTTTTTTTTCATGCTCTAAAACCTGTTTTTCTGTTGCAAATAAAAGTTCTGAATGACAAAATTTCAAAAAACAAATCATGAAACAATTATATTTTATGAGTCATTTTATTCCAAAGAAGAAAATAACAATTATGTTGATGCTATTTCTTCAAAATTAGAATGGAAGTTTATAAGAACAATTTGTCAAATGGAATGGCTTCTCATAAAGTTTTAAAGGTCATGGACGTTAATTTTAATTGAAGACATTATTCTTGAAATATTTACTTTAAAATTCACTCTTATTAGTTTCTTTTTCTTTGAGAAGTTATGTACTTCGAGAGCTTTCATTGCAGCAGTAACTTCTTTAATAAATTCACATTTCAGATTCCATCGTACTCAGTTATTGAAGAAGTTAGTTTTATTTCCTAATAACAACTCCATACGTTTCGAAACTAAAATATTCCACCGTCTCTTAGTTTAATGACAAACAATAAAAAGACAAACATTTTCGAGATAACATTTTTTTTTTAAATACCAACAGACAGAAACAAAAGGAAGTTTATTTGTAGGGAATTAAGTAATGGATTTATAAAAGTATTCCGTCCATAAATGCTTTTATTTCATATCAAGTTTCCAAATATTGGGATTCGCTAACATTGCATGAATAATTCATATGCTGAAGAAAATGTTTCTGATATGAATCAACGAATTCGAAGTTTCATCTTTAATTAATAATTTTTTTCTGTATCATTTGTTTATTTGATACACATGTTGAAATATTTTTATTAAAAATATTTTTATTTCTCTATAAGTTTAAACTTCGAATAAAAGTACTTAAATAAAATTCTAACTTATTTTTAATTCGTTCAAATAATTAAAGACTTATTAACTTATTCCAAATTCTTATTCATAATTCATGTAAATAAATCAAGTATATATTGTCCTTATACATTTTTAAAGAAAATTAGAATAAAAAATCCTTATTTAATTTCGAATTCTAAAATGTTCTAAATTAAAAAGATTTTAGACTTAATTTAAAGGGCATGTACAATAATTATTGCAACGACTAACAGTTCAAAAATAACCAACTGCAAGATCTTCAAAAATCTGGATATCTCTGCAAATAATGTAAGTATTTCATAATGTCTCATGTAAGTATTTCATACACAGTGGTTAAAATTAAATTGCTGTTACTCAGATATCAGCTCCGTTCTTATGTCATCATTATTTAAACTTCATAAATTTTTATTCATATTATAGAGCTAAGGCTTTCAACAGAAAGAAAAAGTGGTTGGAAATGTTGCCAACACCTGCAGCTGAAGCGAAATAAAATAAAAGATAGCAGTCCAAAAATAAAAGAATTACAGAATATATTATTTATTTGCACATTTGTGCTCTCTATACGCATACTTTGTTGGAAGCGGGTCCCTACATTTGAATTATTAATGGTCGTAAGCAATATTTCAGGAAAGTTTAGAAGGCATTTCAAAAGACGCTGCTTTCATATCCTCTTCATTAGTTGCACATCCTGGATAACATGATCTTTGAGTAATTCCTATTTCCGAAACTCACAAGAGTTCAGTTCTAGTGAACTTTGTGGCCATATCAATGGGAAAATTCTCTAGAAGACACGTTCATCAGGTGATTTCAAATCATATTCTTTACATGTTTGTTGCATGAGCAGTTGTATGCAGCCTTGCATTGAAATTATGGTAGCAATATGCCTTATATTGCTAATCTCATGTTATATTGCTTATCTCATGTTATCTCTTATTAACCTTATCTCATGTATGCCTTAACACCAGGACAATATGCTTCTCCAGAAATCTGTAGTATCCGTCGCTAATGACTGTAAATTTAATAAAATAGTTAAAAGCGACTTTCTCGAGGAAGTACGAGTAAAAAATAAAATTCGCCAGGAATCAGCATCATGCCATGACATATAACAATGGTGTAACAAGATAAGATAGGCAAAGTAAGTGCCCTGAACATTATCAGGAAGAATAAAATTATAGAATGACTTATTTGAATTTAATAAAAAAGTATTTCTTTTAATTCCTATTCTCTAAAATTAATGTAAAATTTCATAAAAACGAACTCATATAATACTAATCCTATAATGAATTATTCTGAAATTAAAAGTATTCTGAAGTATATATAAATGAATTCATAATTTTCTCCCTTAGTTTTTTGAATGAGATTCTGTGTCAGACTCACGCCCTACTGATAAAATATTATTTTCAGCGGTGTTAGATCATGAAATCAATAATATTTAATAAGGATTCCATCATATAAATATTATGGAAGAAAATGATACAGATAAGAATAATTATTTCCTTAAATTTTTAAATCAATAACATTATTTTATTAAACCATTAAAAATGCATACATGCTGTTTCTCTAATAAATATTCATTTCTTTACTATTTCTATGCATGGAGCGGTATTATGCGAAATATTTAAAAAATTCATTTTCGAACCAAATTTATAAATTAACTCTATTAAGTTTAGACAATATTCATTTGATAAAACGCCAAAAACAATCATTCTAAACTAACAAAGCTTTCCTTCCAAAGAAGCCCAAAATAGTGGATTACACCCCCTCATTTTTTACAATACATTTTCAGCTTTCCGAAACCTTAATGGCCCGAAGTTAGTAAGCTTTTTTGGAAACTTTTTAGTGCTTTCAGGCATGTACTCAGTTTCGTACCTTTTTTTCTAAAAAAATTTTTTTAGTCATTATCATTGCTATCAATGATTGTTCTTTCTCAACTCTACTTTGCACTCAAGTTGGCTACTTTCCAATATTCCCTTTTTACTTTTTCCTACATTGGAGTTTGAAATGATTTTTTGAAGTTCCATTTGATTCATGTAAATGTAAATTCATGTATCCTCTTTGTGATATGACATCTAAGCATCTATATATTTCTTAATATATATTTTAAAATCTTCACGGCAAGTCTTCGTTTCTTTTATTGAGAAAAAAAAATTGCGGGATATTTTTCTTTCATCTTGGTTTATCTATTTTTCCATCGATAAGTCTTGCTAACTATGTAAATATATAAAAAAATTAATTTTTACTTTTATTGATTGCATAAGCTATGTCCAAAAACAAATTAGAATTGTTTGAATTTAATTCGATTTCTTATTAATTACTAAAGGATTTTCAAATAATATATGCTAAGTATTTTTGTGTTTCCATATTTCATATGGACTCTTTTTAGTACAAAAAAAATGCAATTATCAATGGAATAGTTAAGAAATTAATAATGTAATAGAATTAATAAAACACACGAAATCTTCCTGCAAATAAATCAGAAAATAATTTATAGATGTGTCATAACATAAATTTAAGTATTCCAAAATTAGAATATCACATCTATTAGAAATAAAAATCTATTATAAAATAAATCATCTCTTTTCTATATTACATAAAATATACAAAAATCTCAAACTCTTATTAACTTAATCGTGAAAGTAACGTTTAAAACTATTTTATAATGAATTATAAATTTGTTTTGGTGTTTAAATTTCAATTAAATAAACTAAAAATCTTTGCAACTATTAAACTAATAAAAATTTTGCAATTTTAAATATGATACTGTTTTGGAAATTTCTTATATCTAATGTAAACGTAAATAGAAATAATTTCCGAAAACTATGCCGACATTTAATACTCTTACACAAATAACTCATTATCAACAGAAATCTTTCTACTAAATGAAGAGCTTCAATTATATTGATGCGCCAATATATGCCAATATCAAAATTCGGTGATAAATCTTATATCTATTATCTAATCGTTAGCTTTAAAAAATTCTAAAAAATAACCTTATAAACTTAAATTTAACTGAATCAGATTATTATTTTCTTGTGGCATGTATTTTGTAAAAAAAGTATTCTATAGTAGAATATAATTCTAATTTTTTTTAATATTGTTGCGGTATGATATCTCTAAAACAAATAGCTTATATAGAATCACTTTTTTCCAAATGGCCTCATACACTTACCATAAATGCATAATTTTTTGATAAAATTGCGAATGATATATGCACAATACTTGAATGCTTCAGTTATCTTTTATTAATATTTTTTTTCTTCTAAATTAAAATTAATTTAGTCACATATTGAATATGTTGTTAAATCATTTTATAATTATAGGTGATACCTCGAATGCTGATGAAGAATAAAAATAAAAGGATTTTTTAAATACGATTTTTTGGATACAATTTTTGTTTACAAGCTTAATGATACCATATCTTATCTGGCTATGTTGAATTAAAAATTATTGTTTGAAATGTAGGATAATTAAATCCACATTTATAAATGCTCTGATCATTTGACTCAAAGATATATTTTTATGCATATTTTTGTATTTTTCCCGATTGGCCACAATAGGAATGGTGTTTCAGAAGCTCAGAGAAAGTTGTTGTGTTTAGCAATATTGGTTATATTTGACTTCAAAATCAATTAAATCACTTATATTTTATATTTGCTAAATGGAAGTTGTATTTAGGAAAAGATATGATCTCAAGTAGCTCTGTTTGAGATTTGTATGCCATTTTTGGCGAATTTATTCTCGGTATATTTTTAAAGATCTCGAAAATACATTATACCGAAGAGAAAGGAAAATATTTACTAATAGTCAAATAATGAAAATGAAATTCAAATGCCTCTGCATATAGATTAAAATCTTATATGAAAATTACGAGATTACCAGTTGTTGCAAAAAATATAAAATTTAAAAGCTAATACAACCAACTAATTAAAGATATAGGATTTATTGATATGATTTCGATAATTTGAGGTACTTGCTTCTATTTTCTCTTAGGTTTTTCACACTGTAAAGATTTTAATTCGAAGATAAATGAGTCTGTTGTTTTCCAGCCAATCACATAAATTCTTTAACAATACTTAAAAATATTATTTATTATGCAAAAGTACTTTTAATACATATAATTATTATTTATTAATATTATTATTATGAATATTAATAATAAATTTTTTTAAAGTTTGCAATTTGTGTTCTAAGGAATAAGCTGATTCACAAAATTTTCCAATATTTAATATAACAGTAATTAAAGTAATAAATAATTAATCAATAGCATATTAACATGATCATATGTTATAGTTTCATATTTATTATAATCAAAATTTTTCTTGTATGCTCACATTTCAAATAATTTGTTATCCAAATGGTGCAGTTTTTCTTACAACACTGCAACTATACGCGGTTGACAATGCTAAAAGTTGATGCTGTCGTTTGCAATATATTTTATTTCCAGAAACAAGATGCTAAATTTAACAAAACAGTAAAAGTTAAAAAACTGTTGATGCCAGAATGATTTCTTTCAGACAAATCTGAAAATATTTATTTAAAATGTTTCGATACAAGCAAATATGCAATTCGATTTTTTTGTTAAAGTCATTATTGAAAACAAAACTTTATTCAAGTTGTAACATAATGTTTTGTAGCATAGTCATAATAGTCGTGGATAAAAAAGAAGAATCATGTCTTAAATGTGAATAATTTTTTTAAATGCCACCCTTACTGTTTACTAGATTGTTTATAAAAATGTGACGAAGCATCAATTTTTTATAGCGATCATGTTCCAACTCAAAAAATATCCAACTAATTAAAATTAATTCATTAAGATAGTAAAATATATATATTGAATTTTTATGAACTAAATTCAATGAAATATTAATCAATAAAATTATATTAATTAGGATGACAGTAATTTCAATTTAAGCTATTTATCGGTATAAATATTTTCAACTCATTTTTAAAAAAAATATTACTTCTTTGAAATTTTAATTATAAAAGTTAATTAATGAATGATTTGTATAATAATAACCGTAACTTATCATCATTAACGATTAAAATAACTAATCATAAGAATCTAAATGAATTTAACTGAGTTGATTATTTGTAGTAGAAGGTTTATATATTGTTTATTGATCTTAAGTGACAATCGAGTTTCATTATTCCAAGAATAACAAAAATGTTTATACAGGCTACTAATAAAGAAATAAACATCTTCTTCTTCGTTTACATGAAAAAAAATTGATTTATTTCAAACTATAATCTGTAATTTAATGATAAAATATAAATTTCTGACATAAATGTTTTATGAGATGATATTTTTTGTATACTTTTGTTTTTTTTTTTTGTAAAGAAAAATATTATTCTTAAGTTATGAGGCACTAATATTGAACTAATATAGTTAAACTTAAAATTTATTTTAATATTTTGTTTCACCTGAAAATGTATATTTAACTATTCAGTAAAGAAAATCTGCCTTACGCTCATTTTCTTAATTAAAATCTGGCTAGGAAAATAAATTCAGTTTTATTCATTTTAGCAAGTTATATTTTGTTTATTTTTATTCATTTCTAAGAAGTAGGGGAAATATGCAACATATTTAATCAGAACTTTCAAACTAAAAAGACTACAAACATCATCGCGTGATTTTAAATTAAGTTCATACTTTCATACTTATTCTAACAGAAACATCACAAAGATAAATATTTCGGGCATTGCAATTTCTTTTCAAGACAGAAATCTCAATTCTCTGTATATCTTATTCTTGGAACTACAACTTGAAAACAAAGAACTAAAGTAAATTTGCAAACATTAGCAACTAAACTTTATACTGAATTTATCATTCTAGCAAATATCCCACGTACTTACATACTCCCCACTTTACACTTACTTTTTTTTTCAATTGATGTGACAAAGTGCTCTTTTCAATCATATTTCTTAATGAAATTTTATGTATAATGTGTAATGATGAATATATATTTAATGTAATTTAGAATAATGAATATGTATTTGTTCTACATTGAAGACATAAGTTTTTGTGAAAACAATTTTAGGATTTCGACCCATATTATAATTGTATATTTATTTTATAAAGCAAACAGTGGATAGAACAATATGCCAATTGGGAAAAAAAGGAAATGATGTATTATTTGAATCAAATTTAATGTATAGGTCTCATATTTTTACTGATTCTTCTTAAAATTACTGCACTATAATTAAAAATTTGACTGCACTATAATTTCTGTAGCTAAAAAAACTTTAATTGATATTTGGCATTGATGAAATTGTAGTTTTTAGTTTCATTCGATATTTTGCATTTATAATTTAAAGCTTTTGAAACTTTAAGAAATATTTATTATATCTTTAAAAAAATTGATAAAACTTTCAATAATCTATACAAACATTTCCTTTTTTACAATTAAAAATCTTTTTTTTTTCATATTTTGTAATTCACTAACTGGTTAAATGAGCTGAAAATATTTTTCATGAAAACAAGTTATTGCCTACCTTTATTTCTTGATCTAGTAAATAAATATATAAAGTCAAAAGGAGAAAAAAATAAGCTTTTTACTAGGTCGTAATTTGATTTAAAATGCAACGGAATTTTTAAATTCCAAAGAATCTGGGAGAAAATTCTTTTCTTTTTCTTATGCCTCTAACGTGTAATCAACTTCTACCTGAACAATTTCTTCTATAAAAATGGTTCAAAGAACTTAACTAAATTAATTTAATAGAATTATAAGCAGTGTTTCCTTTGAAATTTTCAAAATATAATTTTGCTTCTTAGTAGCATGCAGAAAAGAATAAGATTCGATTCATAACAAATATATTATTTTATTCAATTTCTGAAGGCAAAAACATTTCTCTTGGAGGAAAAAAATCCAAAAATTCACAAAAAAAAATCATATTACATGAAACCTTTCAAATTATATTAATAATTAATCAAAACAAACGAAAAATTACTTTATACCAATATTTTTGTTTCTGTTTCAAGAATGAAAGAATTAATTATTCTAAGTTCATTTTCGAAAACATTCGCCTTAGATGTTCATGTAGATTAACATTCATTTAATATTTAAGTGTACAAACTATAGTTAACGAACATTTTTTAGCTATTTAAGTCCTTGTTGAAAAACATGTGAAAATAATATGTTTCTAAAATCTGAATGTCAGTGAATATTTCTTAGTCATATTAAAGGAAACAACTGTCATAGGGATAAAAAAACGATAATCCAAGAGAATTTCGAAAAAATGACAAGATAAAATGATGTATATGTTAATTTCCAACAAATCATAGCTAATTAAAATCGAGACGAACAGTAGAAGGTATTGTAATTATTAATAGAAGAGCTTAAGATAAAAAATTAGAAAAATATTATGTTATTCTTTGATAAATAACAATATATAAATAAACTTGTAGTGTAGTGATGTGTATGAAAATAACGAGAGTTAAATTTTGACCTTCCATGTGTCCGGAAACACAATAGATTATTAATGTGAAAATATTAGGAAAAATTTCTATACAGCAACTTTTTAATTCTATTTAACTGTTGTAAGTCAAGCTTAGTTTATAAAATAATTGATTTTGTGTTAGAAATGAATCGCAGTATAAATCATGAAATTACGAAGATTCAGAAATAAGCAATGATAAAATTGTTTTAGGTTACCTCTCCAAATTCTATGTCTTTCTTGTAATTAAGTTTGATGTATAAAAATATATTACCACTCTGTAAGTTTCAGGTTTCACTCTCTTATTGCTGAAAATTTTATTGTATCAGAGTATTGTTTATTGAATAATTTTCTTAGATATTAAATAATTCATGGAATAATATATTAAGTAGTACTCATAAAAGTTCAATTTCAAATGCTTCTACATTCGGCTCACGTGTCTTTTAACAGCATTCTTCAGGTTTAATTATTGGTTTAGCGGAAGTATCATTTTCCAGTAATGAAATTAAAATTAGAATTTAAAATGAAATAACAGTAATTTTGGGAGGCGAATGGCAGGATGAACAGAAGATGCATCGAGCTTCTCACATGATTATCAAAATTTGCATTTAAAAATATTCAGAATATATTATGAATAACATAGGCATAAAATATTTAAATGAAATGCTTTGCACCCCAAAATCTCGTCGAACAGATGTGCGTCAACAGTGGCAATATGGAAGAAATATTTTCTCTTTCTCTCTCTCTCTCTATATATATTACACATGAATTTTTGCTTCCAGATGTTTTGTCCGTTCAGGCTGAATTTTGTTGCAGAATTCATTTTTGGCAAATACAGTATAAAGATGAACCGCATTTACTTTCAGGGAACACGAATGCAATATTAAGCTAAGTCTGTTGTGATCAATATGACAAATGTAGAGACACATATACTAGAACGATGTAAAGGACGTAATAATATACAGTATGCAAATATCAGGTTGGATTGCATCAATTTAATTAATTTCCAGACTCCCTACATATTGTTGTTAGAAATCGAAATTCAGCAGAATAGTTATCTCTGATTAGGGGTGGGTGGGCAAAATCAGTTAAATATCACTCCTTATAGGAAAAAGATGTTATAATATATTTTGATATTCGCTTACTATATCACTCGTTAATATAAATATCGATTTTAGCTCAGCAAATAAACAGTCGTTATAATTCGTTGTCATAAAATATTTAACAAGTATGAAAGACGGAAAATGCATTGTTAAATCTAATCTGCAAATTTCTAAAAGCTGTATATAGCGAATAAAAATTACAGAATTATTTGCTAAAGTATCTTAATCCATGCATTGTTTTAAAACGGTGGGTAGTTAACCCTAGAATGCATAACTTCGATTTTTTTTTTTACAAAATAATTACGTGTTTTGAATAATGCATATAATTCAAATATTATTTTTTTAAAAATGTTTAATTATTTTTTTCGTGGATTTTTTAAAAATTAAAAAGGGCCATAATGCTACATTAGGAATTAAACAATATCTCACTGACACAAATAACACTATAAACATTCTGCAATTAAAATAAAAGTCCCTTTTTACCAATATGCTTTTTACAATACTGAAAAGCATATTGTTACGAATCCGTAATGCTGCTTCCCAGCATAGTTGGTTCCATCATTGGAAAGAATGTTTTACAGTCATCTGTATTGGACGGAGTCTGGGCGTCGCGTTGGGGTACCAGAGCTTGGCGCCAAACTTGGAGACGAATTTGGCGACTTTTGCGCCAAAAAGATATTATACCCTAAACATCGAGAATTTTCCCTATCCGTCCAGTAGAACCGAGATACGCCTCGAACGTTCCTGATTGGTTGAGAGGCTTCTAGCCCCACCTCCTGAGACCTATAAAAGGGTCTGCAGCTGCCAGTCAGAGTAATAGGAGTCGGAAGTCACAGAACAGGGTAATCGGTATCGACGGTGAAGAACTGGTCTTCCAGGGATTAGCAGAGCAGCGACGGAGTCAAGCTAGGCTGAACTAAGCTCTGCGCTACTGTCTGCAGTAGATTCTTGTTGTATGCTACACGTCTCGGCTGAAGATAATTGTCTTCTATGCTGTATATAGTTGTCGTTTTTGTGCAGTCCTGTTTGTCTTCGTGTAAATAAACGTCATTGTTTCTTTTTCTACTGCTGATTGAGCGTTCTCCACACCATATCACTTCGACTATCCAAACGAACCCCGATAAAAAATTCGTAACAATATTTTAATAGTAGAATATCTGTACAACAACTACTTTAGTATTTTTTCAAGAATTCCAGATTAAATGTTATTCGGTTACCGCTTTTGCCAGGTATCATTCTTTCCTGCAAATATTATCAAAAATGATTTTTAATTACTCATTGTTGACCTTTGTAACAGTCATGTGAAGCTTATAAATGAAAATAAAAACTTGAAGCCAGATGACTACACGATGACCTGTAGGTTTAAGGCAACTGAATTAACAAATGCAACTCGTTAGAGTATCAAGATAATAGCTATAAATTAAAACTGAGATTTCTGTAAGTTTTCTAATAGAAATTCATTTCAGCAGAAGAATTTTAAGCAACCAGTTTTCTACTATACATGGTACGATTTCTAAATCATTAAATTGGATAAATAATTCAAATTGAAAATAAAAATTATTGACATAAATAATTATATATTGTGAAATAATGTCAATAAATAGGTGGTGCAAAAATTTAAATCTGCAAAGTTATTGAATTTTTTGTAGCAAAATTCATTTAGGTTTTTAATTTATTAATTAAAAGTTGGAAGGTCAACATTTTTGCAAGTCCTTTATTCCTATTAGATATATTTAATTAAATAACTTTGTCATTCAAATATTTTAATGAAACAATTGTCATTCATATGGACCAAAACTATCCAAACTTGAATATATTATTTAGACTATCTCAACAGCTGCCTCAGGAGAGATAATCCAATGAGACGTTCTCTATTCCCTGAATTAGTTGCTAATTGGTAAAAAATATTGAAGTAATTGAAAAATTCTATTCAGAATAATGATTTTTTTCTTCTAATTTTTTTGTGCATTCTGTTTTCCTCCAGATGCTTTTGTTATTGCTGATATTGTTATACCTACTTTGCACTGCGCTCGTTTTGCTGCCAAAATTTGCTTTTAGTACTGTATATATTTAGTTAAAGTACCCCCTCCACTCCATTGCGGCCATGTAAATATCCATTCTATTTTAGAATTTCGTTTTGTATTTTCCCAAATGAACATACCAAGCTTTTCTTCCCTTTATTCCATAACCTCTGACTGGAGATTTTAATGATTTTTAGAGCAGAGACAGACAATACAGTTTTAGAACTTTTACTAGTCTGAATGAAAAAATAATCTTTTTAATGCTGCAGTATTATACTGATTGTAAACACATGTTGAACTATAAAAAAATAATGATTTTTCTTCATTCTTGATATATATATTTTTACGAAAATATAGGATTAAAACCAATGTTAACTGGATGTCCAATAAAATGGTGCAAACATAAGAACTGGCCATAAGAATTGATCCTAGCATTAGATTTTTTAGTTAAGAAGTTTCATCAAATAATGTCGGTGGTTGGGTGAAACAAATTTGAATTTTAAAGATAATAGTATTTAAAATGTAATACAAAATCAATTTTCTTATAGAGTCCTTATAGTGTAATTATATATCTTTCTTACAATTAACTATACAGGTTCTCATTTCCTCATTTCTATTTGAAATATTTGCAAAGATATTATAGTGTGATTTTATTGACAAAGATTGTTTCTGTATATTCCTGATTAGTATTTGAAGCAGAATTTAGCTATATGTAAGGGAAAAGTGTATATTACTTCAAGTTATTAAAAGGGTGGATACACATCCAAATATCCATCCAAATATCCGTCATGCTTCTTCTAAAATATTTAAATGAACATGCAATTCTATTACGATGACATACAACATAAATATTTAGACATTATATAACATTCATTGCTAAAATATGTCTATTTTTATCACTCACAAAGTTGCGAGACAAATAATTTATTTCTCGGAAATAAATTATAATTCTGACATACCTTAAGTGGTCAATTTCAGAACTGCCCCTTCTTTATTTAGTCGAAATTGCATTTATCAAGCAGTTAAAGTGAGCAACAATAAGCGTGGGCAGTTAAATTCTTTCAAGTTCATGATGAATATATCATGTATTACTAGAAAATATCAGTTTATAATATTTTTGATGTTTTGAAAATTATTTTTCAAAACATTATTTCTGAAATAATAAATAATTAATGATAATAATAAATAAATAATAATATAATAAACAATAATAAATAAGAGTCAGAATAAATAATAATAAATAAATAAATAATAAATGTGTCCCTCTATATAAGCTACAAAATCTTTTAAATTTAGAAAGCCATATTTCTGCATCTTTTGTAGATATAAGTATAAAACTTTGAGGCAGCATAAAAGAATGATAAACAATTTTAGTCAATGATGCTATATAAAAAATTATTTTTATTTTTATTTTTAAACTCCATTGGAGTCAATGAATGATCATGAAATTACTAATTTTATTGAATGAAGCTTTGTAACTGGAAGTGCTTGATCAATATCTAGGAAAATAAATTCTTGTTCTATTTGTTAGGATGGACAGACACCATACAATTGTCATTAAAATAGACTTTTCTGAAATATATAATTTTTTTTATAATCAACATCCACAGAAACAAAACAATGCATTTATCAATTTTATTTAAAGAAATTTTGTAATTGGAATTACATGAGCAATATATAAGAAAATAAATACTTTGATTTATTTTTTGGATGGACGTCGATTATAAAATTATTATTAAAATATACTTTCCCCAATTATATTTGAAAACAATTAATATCATTAAACATTTATCATATGGGTTAAATGAAAGTACCCTCTAGCAACTGCCTTTCTCCACAGAATTTCCCTCTTCTTCCCTTTTTGTCTGTAGTAAAAACTCTCCTCAAGTTTTTACATTTTTAAAATATACTTTTAAATGATTAAAATAGACTTTTCCGCAATATGCTTAAAAAAATTGACATCTATTAATTTTTTCGCATAAGTAAATCGAAATTACTCTCCAACAAATACAAACTGTCTTTCTCCACAAAATGTCCCTCTACTTCCTTTTTTGTCGGAAGTAAAAACCCTCCACAAGTTTCTACATTTTTCGATGGCTTCTTCAGGAATTCAAGACTATTAACCAGAGCAGGGAAGTCGTAAATAAACATAATCCGAACTCGTCCATTAATCGTGCCACGACTGATACATCCCGTCTCTTTGTATTTCTTGATTGCCAGCTTTGTTATGGAGGAAGTTTTGTGTCCGTGAGTAATTGGAAACACAAGAAGGCACTTCCTGCACTTAAGTCTTTCGGGTTTTCGCTACCGCTCCAACAAGAGTGGCATTTTATAACTGGTCCGTGCGCGCGTGACCTGGATTTTTACCGTTTCAAAATTCTTAAAGTCCTTTGGGGATCGTAAGTGAAACACTGTTCTAAGTTCTTTGCTCGTTGAGAACTAATATTGAGTGAAATATCGTATTTACCACTTGTGGAGAAAGATAAATTACGATAATTGATTGTATTCATCAGGTTGACAGTAATCGTTTAAAAGGCTGGATTCCCGAAGGAGGCGAAGATATAAGAAAGGTAAGGCTTTCCTTAAGTGTGAAATATGGTTAGCGTAATTGAAAGTTCAATTTAAAGGTGTAATTAATTTCAATTTAAGTAGATGGAGGGATTTTTTTGTTTCCATTTAAACTTATTTTCATCGAGTTTAATTATGCTGAAAAAATAAAAACTTTGAATGGTTTTAAAAGCATGAATTCGCAGTAAATGTTATAAAATACATCGTTTTACTATTCGCATATTAAATTTATGCTGATAAAATTTTTGGAAATATGGTAGAAATTAAAAAAAAAATTGGAAAATACAAAAATTATTGAAGAGAATTTTTATCTCTTAAATGGAGGCTGGAAAATGACTTTTGCATCAAAAAGTGCTTCAATAATTTTCTTCGTATTATTTAACATGATAAGTTAATTGCGAATAACATTGTTTGGTATTTCCGCATTTCATGAACTATCTTTAAATAGCAAAGTTGAGATTAATATTTCAAAAATTAATTCATTGATTTTAAAGTTATCTTGTAAATTAAACTATGCATATGGATTCTATATAGACATTTACACATTTACATTATGCATGTATCAATCTTAACTCTTTGGGTACACATTTTTCTTGTTATGCATTTGGACCACAGTTTGGGCAATTAAAAGCAGCAGATTTTACGCAAAAATTCATTTATTTCATACTATTCGGGATATTGAGATAACTTAGAGTATTTAGTATTACAAAAAAAAAAAAAAAATAGAAACATAAATTTAAAACATGCATTACGTTCTCATACGTCAAATGCACCTTAAGGGTTAATAGAATATTCTAATTATACACACTTTGATTAAACATCAATTTAATAAGAGTTGTATATAAAAGAAACCTTTTCAGATATTCATGATTAAAAGTAATGAAGTATTGAGAATATTGATGATAAAAATAAATAAAAACATATTGTTTATAGAACCTATTACATAATTCAGATTAATAATTTAATTCACCTTTATTTTAGGATTTATAACATATTCAACTGTAATCCTCCATATCTTAATTTTACTTTCAAGCTCAACTCTAAATTCTATTAATTATTATTTTATTATTCTATAGTTTACCGTTGTTTTATACTTGAGTAGCCAATTCAAAATCGAAAGATGTTGATAGTATGAAATGAGTTCACAATAGTTCTACCTCCAGTTATTTTCTAAACTTATACTGAATCTTAGATTGAGTTATATACTAATTTGAATGAATGGGAGAAACAATATTAATTTGAAAGACCAATCAAATTAGGGGAATGCAAAATGTTGCAACGAGTCAAAATACAAAATTCTTTTATTACTTATTATCAATTATTAATCCATTGAAATGCGACCAAAATGAAGGGAGCCACATGAGCAGACGCTACTTTTTTAACTTTTATATTGTTAAGAAAATTCAAGAGCAATACAATTAATATTTTATTTACACTCTAATGGAAAGCACGTTCTGTGCGCGCTCAACAGAACATATTGTGTCAGTTCGATATATCAAATTTGTTGAAAATACACTTTGGAGATTAAAAATAGGCATTCGGAAATTATAATTAATTAAAAATTAAGCAATATTTGCATTCTTACCGATAACTCCCGAAAATATTATTCCGTATAAATGACGTTTTACATCCTTGTAAAATTCTCCAAATCATCTTTTTAGGACATCTATTTTATTTTCTCCCAACTTTTCCTCAATTTATTTCCTCAATATTTTTATGGCATGTTTGCTACAATATTTTCATTATTTCATCAAATGTTCAATCCAGCGATTTCTCTCATTGTTAAAACTCAAGTAGTGAAAATATTGCTTGCATTTTCACTTCGGCAGCGTTGCAATGGATTTTGTTTTCTTGCTTACTTCATTCATTTCTGTTTTTTTTTGAGGGGGGGGGGAGTCTGTTCATTTAGATTTTAAATAAAATATAAAATAAATATGATACGATATCATGTTTATTATATACATGATATTTTGTGATCCGGAAATCTCAAGAAATTGAGGTTTCTGAAGACAAGAATTAATATCAATAAAGCAATGACGATAAAATATACAAGAATGAATGGATTAATTTTGCTTATTATATTATTATTATTATTGTGTGTTTTACCTTTAAACATAACATTTATTTCAAATTTGGATAAGTTCATTTTTGTTTTAGATGTAGCAGTATTAGTTCATTCTATAATGTATCTTTCATTGATTAGTTTTGAGTCACGGATTTATTTACTTTTACCTTAGTCTCATAAAAATTTGCTTTGATTCTTGGTTGGTTGTTTCTTAACAAATCTAACTAATTTTGAACTTCCTAAATTTTAAAAGGAGTCCATACACTCACATATCATAACTATGCATCTTATTATTTTTCGTGTGAAAAGCGAAAAGTACCCATACCCTAGTAGCACACATATATTGTACAATATTATATGATATTAAACAATATTCGCAATATTGTATAATATTATAAAATACTGAAAATTATAATGTAATATTGCAAAGTATTGTGCCACAAATTATGCTACCCGGGTAGTATCCCTACTTTCCTTACAGTCAAAAGAAATATTACTGAATGATCTGACATTTTAATTTGAATAAAATGAAAGAAGTCAGACGCTTCCCAGATTTCACAAGCCATTATTAATGATGCCATTCAGAAATTCCGTGGCTTTCCCCTTTCATTTATCCATAACAATCTAATATCGTGCCCCAATGATACGATAGAAAGCATAAATTGACGGCAACAAATTGAGATAACTTTTCTAAACGAATTTCCTATCCCGCAGATTGCATTCTTTTTAAAAGGAAAACCATAAATCTCCGGAATCGATTGTTTGAATTACGCGTTATGATGTTTGCATAGAATACCTTTTGAAATTGGAAATAAAAAGTAAAAAGAACCCGAAATTGTTCGAAATGTTTCCTGCAGTTTCTACATCGGAATCACTTTTTTTTTTCGTTTTCAGTTTATTGTTGCTTTTATCAATCAATGTCAGTGCGTGCATATATTTTTTTCATCTTTTTATTGCAATAAAATAAATAAAATAACGTGCACTAAAATGTTTGCATTTACAATATTGGTTTTTCTGCATGATATACGGGGTAAATGGAGAAACGGAAAAACTATTTCAGTTAAAATAAATATTATCTACTTTCAGTATTAGTAAAACCTATATTTATTTGTTTTAGCCATATATTTGTATGTGACCGTAATGCGAGAAAATGTGAGTATATGCATACAAATTATTATCTACGAAATGCATTAGATTGAAAATCTACTTTTATATGATATTTCGAAATTCTTTCTGTTCATAATCTTATAACAAGGCGATACTGACCAAGCCAAAAGGAACAACCCGAACCCAACCGTGAAAGAACTAGTGGGGACCTTCACCGTACAAATGGCAACGATCGAGATACTGCTGGTAAAGGTTGATTTTAGAAGAAATTTAGATCGTTGGGCTCCAAATAACCTGACAGCTAATCAACGAGATGACCGAATCGCCACCAGTGTTTCCTTGCTTTCCCGGTACAAAACGACCTATTCTTGACACGAATTGTGACAGGAGAAAATAAGTGGGTTATGCACCGTAACTTAAAGCGTCGCTACTCTGATCTGCCTGCATCGACTTCGAAAGCTGAACTTCATCCCAAGAAAGTGTTATTGAGTGTGTGGGTGGATGTGCAGGGAATAATTCACTGGATAAGTTCTGCAACTCAACCAAACCATCAATGCTGCCTTTTACTGTCTACAGTTAGACATGTTGCATTCAAATTTCGTTGCAAAACGACCAGGTCCCATCAATCGCCGCTGTATTATCCTTCATCATGATAACGCCAGACCACCTGCTGCTGTCATCACTCGCCATATGTTACTGGACATTGGTTAGGAGTTTTAACCCCACCTCCCTATTCTCCTGGCATGGCACCAACTGACTATCACCTATTTCGTGCTTTGAACAATTCCTTCAGTCAGAAAATCTTAATGCTGTGAAAACTGCCATCCAAGACTTTTTTTTACTTGAAGTCGCCGGAATTTTATCGACTAGGAATTTATCTTCTACCAGACAGATGGCAAGAGGTCATAGATAGCAATTCGGATTATGCGCAATAATAGGCGCTGTTCATTTTGCTTTTATTTGCTCTTCTTTATGGGTAATAAAAAAGGCCGGAACTTTTGAACTCACCCAATATAAGATATATATCTTTTCTGATTCTACAGTATTCTTTTATTTCAAAAAATTTAAATAATGAAAAATATAAAATTGAAATAAGCAAGCATCCTACTGAAAAAAAATATTATTCTATGAGAAAATGATTATGCTTTAAAAAAATATGAGGAGACTTTTATAATATGATGACGCTCTAATAAAGCCATTCAAATATTAGAAAACAGCCTCAAGGCAATGCTAATTTCCATACCATATCTCCTGTTTTCAATAAAATTTTATGAAATGTGATGTTCAATATTAATAATCAATTATGATTCGTATTAAGGCAGATAAGTGTTATAGCTCTTACGAGGAATTTAATATATCAAAAATATTTTTTCTTATACTTAACGAAAATTATTTGAAAGATGTTTAATACAATGGATGGAATAGATAAAATAAAATTATGTGGAGTCCTTATAATTCGCAAAATATTCTTCTTTTAAATAAATTACACATTTTTGTGAAATGAAGAGGGCTTAAATGAATATAGTGAAATAATTTAAAGTGATCTTCATATGATAAACTAAAATAATTTCGTCCTTCGTCCTTTCCTAAAATATTATTTTTATTTTTCGGTGAACATTGAAATATTCAAACGAATGAAAATCTCTAGATAAAGAGAAAATGGAATTATTGCTCCAAAAAACAAACTTTAGTGCTTTATAAATATGCAAATTTAATTAGCTGGCAGAAAGATCAACATCTCATTAATGTAAAGCACAATAAGCGATTGAATTATATCATAATATCATTATTTTTAATTATCGGCTAGGATGTATGTACTTTTTTATTTAAAAAATATTAATGATAATTGTTTTCATTACAAAATATTAAACAGCTTAGACTCGACATAGTATAGTAGGTTCATTCTCATTTTTTAAAAAAATATTACAGTTTATTTCATTTAAGATAAATTTTAAAAAAATATTGTCTTCTTATCCTATTGAGTTCAAAAGCAATTTCTAAGGTCATATAAACGGAAAAAAGAAGAAATTACTTTAAGAATAAAGTGAAGAATTTTTGCACTGATCACTGATTTTATTAATTACATTAAACAAACCATTTTTGATGCTATGTATTTTTAAAAAAAACATGTTCATTCCTCTAAAAAAACTGTGTGAATTTAAATGATTAATCTTTGAAATTTATTATTTTAGGCTCATCAACATTACATCGAGGAAGTTCTGTGCGTTGATTGGTAGGTTTATTGGGTCTGGCTATTGGAATGCTTTAAATTATCTAAAAGAGTAATTTTAAACCTTCAAAATATCTCATAATTCTTTAGTTTTGATCACGGTGGGTAAAATATTTGTTCAAAATATTAGGCTATTAAGTAAATATTATCGTATATGACTAATAGGACAATAAATAATCTGTGAATTTTGCAGAATACATATATTGACTCATACAACGCATAATTAATTCCTTGTGTAAAATAGAATATTTTTTAACTAAAAATATTTCCACAAATTTATAAATTAATTATTAGGTCAGAATTATTGCGGAACTAATATTATTTAAAAAATGGAATAAAAGGCAAAATTGAAAGCGAAACACTACAAATGTTATTAAACTAAATTAAGCATTTATGACCCTTAAACTATTTAAATGCTTTGATATAGTTAGGAAATATTTTTATGTGCGAAATTTGTTTGTTTCTTGACATACATTTCACAATAGGAAATATTGGAAAACAAACAAAATAAAAAATTTCACAGGAGGAAATAACATTTTGAATCACTTATCTAGAGAAATGCGTTCATAGAAGCGTCTGAACTCGTTTTGACTAATTTAATTTTATGGAACCATTTGCCCCTTGTTTCTTGATTAATTCAATTTCGTTGAAAATTAAATTTTATTTGCTCACTTGCATTTATAGATGAATTCCGTTGTCTATTCAACTTAAGAAAAGGCATTGAGAAAATATCTATACAATGATAAAATACTTACCGTATAACTTTGCATATTAAAAGAATTAAAATTTCGAATATATTTGTGCTATTTCAATTTATTTGAGTTTAAAAAAATTACATGTTTTGGTACTACACCATACATAAAACATATAGGGCTTATTACGGTAATAATATGGGTACAATTGTTATTTACAAAATGCTCTAATAACTATATTATAACTCTAATGCGCATGCGCTTTTTTTTACCGTCAGTTGCATTTATAGATAATGTGTGTAGTCATTAATTAATTTATTTAAAAATTACATAAAATCTGTTTACAAATCACTCTGTAACATAGCCTATGACCAGAGTAATATTACAAAATACCAGGATATTATTTTCAATTGCAAATTATGAGTTGTCGTAACGATTCTATTTCTTTTTTATAACTTTCGGATATGAAAATCAGCAGAAATCCATTGAAATCAAGCTATGGAAATCGCTTTCTTGTTGCTCCTAAAGAGTTCCTCAATATAACGCAATTAAATTGAAATTATGCTTTAGAATTTTTCTTTTCCTGACATTAAGTGAGTAATGGGATTTTTTATTTGAAGATTTTAAATATTATATCTTTTTATTTAAAGTATCAGGTAATAAGGATATTAAAAGATTAAAATCGTAAGTTTCAAAAATCAAAATCAAATAAACAAAGCAAAAAAGTCACTCATTTCCCCTCAAATCCTTTTCAACAGAATAAATTTAAATTATTACAATTTGATTAGATTCAAAGGAAGTTACACCGCTTTACATCAATGTAAATTTATTTTATTTCCTAGATAAAAAAATATTTTTCAACATTATTTTTCCAATGTATTTATTTAATTAGTTACTAGAAAATCTCTTTTTTCATAAAAAAAAATTTGTTTTGCGCATTATTTATATAAATAAGAATGATGACCTTTAATATTTGGACCATTTAATCGAATCGCTTCTTATTTTATTAAATAAACAGAATAAATATTGAAAAGCGCTGAAGTGCGAATTAAATTTCTTTTGCATTCTTTTATCATATATTTGTTTACATTATATTTACATTATTCCATTTCATTTGAATGATGAAGAATTAGCAGAATAATAAAAATAAATTTATAAAATAAATTTTTTTTTAATGTAAACGAAAATATTTTAATAACAGTTTTTTTTTCTTTTGAAAAATGCTGAACGAATCATTTGTAAGTAGTAAATATTTGATTTCGTTACCTTATTTGTAAAAATATAGTTACAGAAAAAAGCATTTGTTTATGAGTGTGTTGCTGCTTTACAAAACAGAGCTACACAATTCTGCATAAATATACTAAGAAGTGAAAATATGATCCTTGAAACAATTTTTAGCAGATTTTTATCTGAATCTACATTCAGTGAAAATTTAGTAATATCTTGACATTTTTTTCATAATAACTTACTAGGCTCTTGATCATAATTTTTTTTCTATTTCGGGAACTAAAGTGTCCAATAGTTCACTTACAGAAGAATCCTTCTCTGAAGCAATTTTGAGGTTACGTCTAATATAACAGTAGCACTTCATGACAGATTCGTATGTTCGCTTTTAAACTTGAAGCAAATCACTAAATTTCCCCAAAATAGACATTCTAACATTTGTCTTGTCTTCCCTAATTTAGACTGAGCAATTTTTACTCACAACTAAGCGCACAAACACACAAACTAGCAAATCAGTTAAGTTAATCCGTTACACAATAGACAGAGCGAAAAAGCCATTTCAACTGAACTCAGCAAAGCTACTGACCTGACACTAGCTCTGAGCTTATCACCTCACCCAAAAAAATTACGTCTTCCTTCAATAACGTCCTTTCTGGCAATAACTCAGTGTTCTTGATGCAATGCCAATGCAATATCAAACCTGTTTATATATACTGTTAGCAAGAAATAAGTGAACCACTTGAGAGGGCTCTAAAATGCTTTCTATTGGTGCAAATAAGATAAAATTTAAACTACAGAATATTCATATGATGAGCTTTACATTTATTAATAAAAAATATTTAGTACACAAATTCACCAATAGATGGCGCTGTATCACAAATGGCATTTATTTGCATATATTGAAAATGTGAAACATATTTTGCGTTAGAGCGCATGTCTATTACCATTTTTCTTTAGTTGAAAAGAAGGCGAATTCTGCACAAGCATTAGTTTCTTCTCTGTTCGTCATACCTACGTTGCAAGAAAAACACTATTGGCGAAATTGTTCTACCAGAACCAATAAAACTCCGCTGCAGCTCCAAAGGAATTTCGTCGTATGAAGCATATACGAAGAGGTCCAATGTCTCCAAGTACCCTACTCAAGATGATGCAGAAATTTGAAAAAAAATTAATCAAATTGGCATTTTTCCAGGTAGAGGACGAAAAAAAAATCCGCCTTCCGTTGCTTGCGGACTTCCGGTCTTGTAGCATCGAAAATGTTGCGACCGCGCTCATTGATGCCAGCAGTCAGTCGTCACATAATAGTGTATGTTTGCCAGTTGTTTCCCGTGTTCTTGATATGCCGTATCCAACTGTACGATGACTCGTACAGCAGATTTTGCATTTTTATCCATAGAAAATTAAGCCTGTGCACCTGTTGCAGGATGGGAACTTAGAGGTGCTAAAATTTTTTGCACTTCAAATCCTTGCTCGAATGGTGATTGACACATCTTGGACATGGAACATTCTGTTAAGTGATAAGGCCCACTTTTGCCTCAATGGGCAAGTTAACACTCACAACTGCAGAATTTGGGTAGAGGAAAACCCTCACGTTATCCAGGAACAGTCTTTATATCCTAAACCTTTACAGCTACCTTTAACATTGGACCGTATTTCTTTGAAGAGATAACTTTAAATGGAATCCAAATCTGTTCCGTCACAGGACAACGGTACCATGATATGCTGAGGGATTTTGTAATCCCAACTCTTCAACAGCGTGGATGCCTTCAAGACATCGTTTTCATGCAGGATGGTGCACCATCTCATATTGATCGTCATGTAAAGCGATTGTTAATACAGAGTAGGAATTATCAGCTGTCATTTCCCAATAGCATTTTCTACTCGCTGGCCGGTCGCATCACCCCTTGCGACTTTTGGTTTTGGAGTTATTCGAGGGACAATACCCACCGTCAAAAGCCATCATCTCTACTAGATCTGAAGGACAACATTCGGCTCCATATTCTTAATATTCCGGCAGGCTCACTCCAGTCATCTATAGAAAATATGGTTCTTCGTTTAGAGCATATCGTTGAAAATGAAGAAGGACATATTGTGCAATTTTAATTTTACTCTATTTAACAATTATAAACCATATTAAATGGCTCTACATGTATAATAACTCCACCTAATGGTGAATTTTTGTACTGATTGTTTATTTAATAAATGTAAAGCGCATGATCTCAATAATCTGTATTTGAAATTTTATCTCATTTGGATCAACAGAACTCATTTTTCAACCCTCTGAAGAAGGTAACTTATTTCTTGCTAACCCTGTATTTCTATTCATATTATAACATTTATATTTTTTTAAATTACATAATCGAAAGAAAATGTGTTTTTATGGAACTTTACTGTCCTTGTGGCATCTCAAGACGTACTCAAATATTTTTCATATTTTTAATTTATTTTATCTACGACAAAAGGCAATTTTTCGGTGCCAATACAAATTAAAAATTAAAAGTTGATTCTTTCGAAAAAACTTTAAAATGCAGCAAAAATTTCAATTTTAAGAAAAACTAACGTTCTTGTGACACCTCAAGACGAACTACAAAAATTTATATATTTATAATTTATTTCATATACACCAAAATGCAACATTTCCGCAGTATTACCAATTAAAAATTGATTTTTTAAATTTTTTTTCCCTTCTTTTCTAGGGTCCATACTATACTACCATGTTTTAAAATTATCTACTAGAGGAACTATTGTCTGGAAAGTTATGCAAATAGTTTGTGCGAGTTATAGTTTATATTAGAATATTATAGTGTGCGAGTTATAGTTTATATAGTTAATATTATAGTTTGTGCGAGACACAACAAAGAAATGGAAATTAGTTTGATGCAGTAAAATATTTCAAAATGTCGCCATTAAAGGATATTTTAAAAAATAAATCATAGATTTACAACTATTTCACTATTTAAGTTTTATCACCAATTTCTCCATAGATAACTGTAACACAATAACTTCTACTCATAAAATTACACATTCTCTAAAGTGAACTGTAATTAAAATACTTAGAAAAGTAATACTAAAGTTTAAATCAATAATAAAAAATAACACATGGGATCGAATATAATACCATTTTGACATTGCCCGAATAATAACAAAGAAGTTTTCTGAACCAACTGGCTTCATTAAAACTTGCATTACCAAATAGCAATTTACTAAAATCACATATCTGCATTTTGTCTAATAAATTTTTACTGAACACGACAGTAAAATGTCCTCTTTCCTTAAAATACTTGAGAAATTTTGCACATAAGTTCCTTTGTTGAATTTTTGAAACTTGTGTAAAACCCCTCAGTATTCGAATCTCCTCTTTAGTGATTATATACATGAGAATCAACATGAAAGAAAATCAAAATATTCTTTTAACACACTGCGAAAAAAATCAATCAGATTTTTTGTAGGACTAAGATATAACGTGAATAAATAATAAACTGATTACACAAAAAAGTATCGGTTTTTCTCTGTGACTTCAAGCAAAGTAAACTCCGTTAAAATGTATGCTTCTAATGCCAAATACTATTGATATCCATCACGCAGAAAAGGAACCAACATTTATTAACTAACAAGTTTTATTCACTATTCAAATATTTCTGATAAGGAATAAATGTATAACATTATAATCTATATTTCTGCATACGTATTTAGCATTTTAGACTCACAAATAAAAAGAAAAGTATACAAGGACAAACATACTAGCAAGTACAAAGTTTATGAAGGAAATAAGATTAAAATTTTAAAATAAATATCAGCTTGCGCATTAATTACGATATATGTCGAACTTTCAAGATCGTTTATTTCAACTAATTAAGGCGTGGCATTAAGCAATGAAAAATGAAAGTTGTAGATACATTTTAAATTTTTCTTTCGTGTGTTTTAAACATTTCAGTATTTAATGTCTTTAGGTAATAATATATTTTAAAGTGTACTGAATGATTTTAAAATTGTATCTTGCTATTTTGTCATTTGTTTTGCTGCTAATCCACGAATAAGAGAACAACAATGACATGCACAAAGTACACTTCTGTTTGCTTGTCCCAATCATGAAATCTCAAATGAAGTTTGATTTTAGTCATTGGCTAGTTTTATCACTGAAATCATGAAAATATTACTCAGCATAGAGTTTCTATAATTTATATCAAGCTGAAAAAATTGTGTTAGGGAAGTAATACAGGATATTCCGTTTGGTTTATGTTTTCATCAATGAAGTTGTTTGAAATATCATTAGATAAAAATAGATAGAAAAACAGATAAAATCAAGTACTAAATTTGTAAAAGAAATGGAATTCGTAATCAAAGGAAAATTGCCTTTTTAATACTGTTTGCAATATTTCTCAATCATTGAAGATCGTTTATTTCAATCGATAAATGGTTGCCATTGGAATTTTGAATATAAATTTTAAATAAAGAGACAAGAACTGAAGAATATAAATTCTTGACATTTTATTCATTGTTGTCTATATATTTATTAAAACGCATAGCATAAAATGTGTAGTTTTTGTTTTTATTTGTATTTATTTATTTTTTATTTATTTAATTTAATTTAATTTATTTATTTAATGTAATTTTATTTATTTAATGTAATTTTATTTATTTATTTAATTTAATTTAATTTATTTATTTACTTTTATTTTATTTATTTATTTAATTTAATTTTATTTATTTATTTATTTTAATTTTTAATTTTATTTATTTAATTAATTTAATTTTTATTTTATTTTATTTTGTTTATTTATTGTGATTCTGCTTGATAGAGCATGAATGCTTTCAGTGTAAAAAAAGAGAACAATTTTCGTTTTATTGATTTTTTTAAAAATCGTATTTGTATGTCTTTGATAGAAAATAGGTATTTGTTTGTGGTATATAGTAGTTTTAAAACCCTCACAACTGATGTCATTTTTATGAGATTTAAATACTTATGAATTGAAACTTTTTAGTATTTGGAATAAGAAAAAATGTAGAACTTACGTTCCAAATAATGAATTTATGTACTGAATATTTTGTTTTAATTTCCTATAGTTCGTTAGACGAGTATTATCTTGCTAAAATAATGCCAGTGAAATTTTGGATTGCGAATTGAACTAAAGTCATAGGAAATGAATGAAAAAAAATTATTACATTCCAAACGAAAATCATCGGCATAATCAATACTTACATTTGTTGCAAGTGCTACTTCGAATTTGTTGTTAGTACTTAAAGTGAAGGTATATTCTGACTCTTTTAAGAGGGAGTAAAATAAGTACAATGGCGACGATAGCACCAAATAAAAATATATTAAAATTTATATACTTGTTTTTAATCAGTCATACTTCACTGGGTTTGCTTACTTTGATAATTTAGTATTGTTTATTACATTCATAATTTATTATTTGAAATGCTGCAGTTCTTAATGCAGAACATTTTCCATTTTTACAAAAATACTTTTTCCATAATTTTTAAAAGAATTGAGTCATCAAACGATTTTACATCTAAGCTTGTTTCCAAAAATGGGGGGGGGATATATTATATTATCTGAATTAAAAGTTCTTTTAAAAGAACTTTTAA